>CM068960.1:56979524-56994913 GCA_035128595.1 Eptatretus atami | reverse complement strand
ATATATATATATATGTATATATGACTTCACTCTTAAGAAGTCACTCAGCACAGGGTAGGACTATGTCCAGTGGAGGAGTGCTCGTCACACTCCACATGTTTCGATTTGCCTGCCGATCACATCACGTGCCTTGTGGTTGAATGGTTTGCATTAGCAGAAATAATCGTCTGGGTGGCAGACAGATGGTTGCTCTTTGCGGATTATGCGGTAAAACCGTATGAAACATAATCCACGGCGGTGCTCACCATAACTGTGAGGAGGTGCGTCTGAGGCAGTGTGAGACAGCGTGACGGGAGGGGGAGGTAGCATGAGGGGATAGCATGTATGTATATATATATATATATATATATATATATATATATGTATATTGTTATGGTTTCCCACCCGCTCGGCGTGCAAACGACCGCTTTTAGCTAATCGCGGCCGCGTGCCCACCGGACGGGCAAACCTAGTCGCAGCTTTCGGATCAACGCCAAAATCCAGCTACGGGTGTGTTTTTAATCACACCGTAAATCAGCCAACTATTCTGTCCACGCGCGACAGGGTCCGATCGCCTAATTGTCGATTTACCTAAGTATGCGCGTAGACAGAAATGCCGGGATTTACACCTCGACGGGACCTGTATGGATACAAGCCGTTGTACGCAGCTCGCGCCGTTTGCGATTTGCCGAGCGGTTGTATATCGCCAGCCCCGCCGGATCTGATTACTTTATCGGCTATTATCAGCCAGCTAATATTCCGTACGTAATAATGGCAGTCAATGGCAGTCAATGACAGGAAAGGACGCAACGAACAGGTGAACATTTAAACAAGGACATTTATTGGACACACGTATGCAGTCAAGGCAATGAATGCAATGGGGGTAAGGGACAGGACACGAGTAACAAAGCCTACAGCCGTTTGTCCATTATTACGTCCACTTATAACAATTCTACTTAAGGACACGGCGCCACAACTTTCATACAAAGAAAACCCAGGAAAGGAAGGGCAGACTGGACCCGTAGGCCTTTATGTTCGTGGAACTGTGAAGACCGCAAGAGCTCCACGAGACCGTGCTGGTTACCTGCCACCCTCGTGGTGACTGCTGGCTGGCGAACTCTCTCCGGCTTTCTCCACCTTCCGCAGTTTGCACGGACCTGCAGGCTTAGCTGCGCTCCAGGCTTCGCTGCGCTCCGACTGCCTCCACTGGACTCGAAACTTGTGGTGTTCTCCGACTGCACCACGACTCCAAAAGAGACTGCAGCTCGACTCCGCTCCAGCCTTCAGACGAACTCCACGGCGCACCCAGACCGACTCAACTCGACTCACTGCTTGGCGAACCCAGACCGACTCCAGGCAAGAAGAACTCGCAAAACTCAGGCAAAACTCCTGGCAAACTCTCCAGGCATGAAGAACTGACTCGCTTGGCGTTCCAGCGGCGCCTTTTTATGGTGTCCGGGAGGTGAGTTTGATCCCCCACCTTCGAGCTTTCACCCCCGCTGGCTCCGCCCCTTTTGGTATTTTGATCCGATCTCGTGGCGAAACGCGGAGAGAGCGGACATGGTAGAAATCATCAGCTGTGGAAAGCGACGTTGTAGAAATCATCAGCCGTGGAAAGCGGACGTTGTAGAAATCATCAGCTCCCGCGTCTGTCGCGGAGATGCGTCGTCCGTGGGATTCGCCGTGGCTGGCGAAAAGATGGCGGCGTTTGTGGAGATGAAGGTGAGGCGATGTTGTGGTTGCTCTGTGGTGGGATGGCGTGGTTGTTGAGATGCGGTTGTGGTTGTTGAAGTAGTGTTGTGGTTGTTGAAGTAGTGTGTTGTTCCAAATAAAGATAGCAAAATAATAATGGCTGACTCAAAGATCACAGCCCGGTTACACGAATAACCCCTCTTTAGACATCGGTGGGGAAATCTAATCTGAACACACACTTATCGACATAACTGATCTCTGGGAAGCCTGAATGGTGTTCTGTGAATTTCCACAACCGTAACAACATATATAAATATGTATCTATAATAATTGTGTGTGTGTGTTGTGTCTCCTCCATAACTCTACAACCATGAAATATAGCGGCCTGAAAGTGCATGCATACGAATGGATTCTAGATCCTCAAGCTTATCGCATTTTAGTTTGTAAAATGTGTGCGGAAATTAAATAAAGGCACAAACACTGGGGTGGCTTTTACGACATGAAGAAAATTCCTTTCCTTCCCTTCCCTACCCTTCACGCTGCTTCGCTTCCCTTCACGCTGCCTTCGCTTCCCTTCACTTCCCTTAAACTGCCTTCCTCTCCCCTCATGCTGCATTCCCTCACACCACCTTCCCATTCCCTCCTCTCATACTGCCTCCTTCCCTCCCCTCACGCTGCCTCCTTCCCCTCCTCCCACGCTGCCTCCTTCCTCTCCTCTCGTGCTGCCTCTTTCCCCTCCTCTCACGCTTCCTCCTTCCTCTCCTTCATGCTGCCTCTTCCTCTCCTCTCATGCCCCCCCCTGCCGCTCCTCCCTCCCTTATCTTTGCCTTTCCTTCCCTCTCCTCTCGCTACCTCACCCCCCCCCCATCCTGTCCTCCTTCCAAACCTCCCACACTACCATACAACTCTCCGAAGGTCGAGGAGAGGAAAGGGTGTCAAGGAATGTACAAAATGGACAAATGAAAGCTGTTTTTTTTCTTTCAAATTCGGATTTCACCTCGTTGCACCTTGTATTTATTGTTACTTTAAAATACGCTTCTGTGCACCACCCTTGAGGCTTGGTTTGCAAGTCACCATCTACAATTCCAGTGGAAGAGACATAATTACTCTTTTATGGAAAATGTTTTTCAGTTTTTTATCCTTAAAATAAACCGTATTGAACACACAGTCCTGTTAGAAGATTAGCCTTTTAAAACAATACCCTACTCGGCTTATGAAGGGGCACAGACAAATTCACAACTACACAGTATGTTTTATATAAGGTTACATATATTCATCTAAGGAAACACACTGACTCTATGACACGACGATGACATCATGTGCATAAATTACACCAACACATCACCTCCAAGCTATGAGGCATCCGTATGGTCCTCAAGCCTTTACGACTGAGATTAAAGCCTTGGTCACAAATAGACGAAAGCAGAGATGCCGATCTAGATTTCACCTTTGTTGTGGGCTCATGCCATCGTTGTGTCATAGTCAGCTGCTTCTTTAATTGCATTTAATGTTCCTGACTGCAAACCTCTGACTGGTGTTCTGCAGGGCAGAGACAATGTGCTCGCATGGCAGGCGACACTTGTTGCTGACAGGTCGTGCAGCGAGTGCTGTGATCGGACTCGATTTGCGCTCTGCTGCCTCAACAAGTTAGGGGGTTCGATTCAGATACCAAATATATATATATATATATTTATATCCATATATATATATACATACATACACTGTATATTTGTATATATGCTCAGAGAGAGCGTTGTGTTCTGCCAAAGCATTTTCTTGTCACAAGTTATGCTGGGTGGTTTGCCATTGCCTCCAGCAGTGAGAGCAGAAAGTTGGAATTTGCTCAGGGTGCTGATGATATCTCGCTTACCTTCGCAAAGAGCACTGCGTGATCTTGCCACCAAGCTAAGCTAGCAGATGGGACATCCAGTTTAACATCCATTTGAGGGACACCTTGATGTCTCTCTACATTTATCTCAAATTTTTTCAGAAAGTCAAATTCCTTTAGGATGAATAATATTACTCTTTATAGACATTATATGTCACATAATTTCTGAACCTTCCAAAATAACATAATCAGGCCAATAAAGAAATACTTTTCAGGAGTGGTCAAATCCTCATCCTTTAAAGGGCTGAAAGGATGGCAAGCTCATGGGATTCCTGTCAGGATAGTTGGCCGCATATGTTTCACTTGCTGGGATCCCCTGCTCCCCACAGTGGGTAGGAGGATCCAGGGGTTGCTAAGGATGAGTTTCGAAACACCATGGGACCAAGATTTATTCCCGGCAGGGAAACCAGACCGCAGTTGAGCTGACATGTCGCAACAACACGGATGATGCGTGGTTATATAACCTGTAGTCATGTGTTTGGAAAGAATCAAATTTCTCGAAGAAAGAAAATCTACTCAGAAATTTTGTTTTTACTTTTCTCAGACATTCGACGAACAATAATTTTATTGCATTTTTATTTTTCCCTTCCAACGGACGGGATTCTGCAGTGAAAAATAAGGTCAAACAAGCTCTCCTGATCTGCACTGAGAAAGAGTTGTGTTCCTGTATATGTGATCTGCAGTGGAAGAGGACAGAATGAACGTCTCTGCTTCACAGCCAGACTCTTTCACCATGGTGAATACAATGGCAAAGGTGTTCGACAAAAAGGCAGTGGCGAGGAAGAAACAGGTGTATGTGGAAAAGCCTAACCCTGATTCCACGACCTGTAAGCATGTTGACACTATGGTACATGGTGGTGGTGGATCAGTTGAAGAAAAGCTGGATTTACTCTCGAACAAGGTTGACCAGCTAATGGAGTTGCAGCAGCGGGTGCTAAACTGTGTGGAAAGTATGGCTACCGATGTGAAGGATTTGGAGGCTGAGGTTGACTTTCTCAAGAAGCAAAATAAGTTCCAAAACAGCAACCATAGAGAGTCAAATGACTACGAGGAAGTCTGCTCACTCATCGGAACCTAAGCCTTAAGAGTGAGAAGCAGGGCACAAGATCAATTCCATTGAAATTATGCTGGAAGGTCTGCAGCAGGTTGTGGGTTTTTTGGAGAGACTTTCAAAAACAAACGTGTCAGGGACATCATTACAAAGTCATTGACTATGGTAAGCAATTCTGACCACAAGATAAACTTATATTTTAGTTTTTCTTCATACATACTGGTAATATGTTCTACACCCATCTAACCCTTCCTAATCCAACTCTCTTACTTGCAGGTTACTGTGTTTCTTCTTCCCCCTCCTCTGTCCTCTTTTCCTGCATCTTCATCCCTTGGATTTTTTTCTTTTACTCTGGCCATCTGTGGCCTGACTATCAGCACATTGCCTTTTCAACCTGTCATCTTACTCTTCAATAAGCCTACCTACATCTCATATGAAATTATATATGTCTATATTATTTATGAGATGTCTGTAGGTCATATATATATATATATAATTATTTCTTTTTTATGACGTTGTTTGCTGTTGTATTGTTTGTTTTTTCACAATTCTGTCATAGACTATTTCGGTTTATTGAGAGTTCATCAGTCAATCACTAATGATCTTCCAGTGTTTCTCATGGAAGCTACAACCCAGAAAATTTGGACGTGTTTGAATAATCCTATCTAAAGAGAATGCTCCAACTTCAAATAAAAGGTAATTAGTGCTTGTTTAAAATTATGGCACAATTTTTTTCAGGATAAATAATTATCTGCGATGAAATTATGACATTAAAAGTGTTTGCAATGCTCTCAAATCTTCTCGTTGAAATTCAATTTAGATTGCTCTTTCTTTAAACAATAATATATTTTTATTCCTCCGTGGTACGAGTGCACAATGGTAACTTATTTTATTTCACAATGCCATTCACACGAGCCTATTGTGCAATCTTATCTCTCCCTTTGGAGCTTAGCACTGCTATTGTTTCAGAGCTTAGCACTGCTATTGTTAGCCAATCGACAGGTTTGGTGCAGCCAAAATCAGGTTTTTTTTTTCTTCAAGAGCAAGGCTCATGGATGAACAAGGTTGAACTAACAGTTGGTAGTGGGCAACAATTGGGCACAGCTTGCAATGGAATAAATGAACAGAAAATAAAACGAACAGAAAAGCAGCTTTTGGGATGAATGAACAGAAAGGACAAAGAATAGACGGATCGAGCCAAAGCTGATCGAATGATGATGAATTCGAATAAACGAACAGAAAAGCAAGTATCGGGGATGTCTCTTTGCAGTGATTGTACCACCAATGCAAACAGGGGAAAATTTTCCTCACTCTTCCCTGCTGCCCGGAATTGTCTGGACAGTGCAGCCATGGTCAAAGCACCGATCGGTCCCCTAGACAGGCCCACTCCCTCTAATCTTCCACACGAACCCCTCACCCACAAATACCTAAATCACCATACATCATACTCACACACGTATCACATGTCGCCAACAGTTTTTTTTTCCTGTTTGGGATGACCTCCCCCTCAGTAGTCCTCCCCTTTCTCCTCATTGATAGAAGCTGGAAAGATAGAAACTAACCGGGGGCTAACCACAATATACATTTTCCCAACATGTAAATTCGCATCACTAGCTCTAGTGCCAGAGGGTGTTCCATCAGCTGCCCGTCAACTTTCATCTGGCTTTTACTGTTCTCAGTAAACTATCAAACTACACACATACATGGACCTGCAGTGACAACTTTTGGCTGAATCCAAGCTTGTATCCAAATAACAACACACCTACAGAAGTCCCAAACACATTCCCACCACCCTCATCACTTCCTCCCCATACACCATCACCACCTGCACACAACCAACCACCTCAACCCCAAAAATGCACACATAACCTTAATATCCTCCAATATAACATAGAAGACCTCATCACCAAGGCCATGGAACCTAAACACTTCACTCTCACAAATAACATTCACATAGCCATCAGATTAATAAACCAAATTCACAAGAAAAAACAAAACACTGACCATCTCCAACTATACACCAAGAAGCACAGACAGACCGGACGCCAGAGGTGGAGGTCTCATCGCATATATGCACAAGTCAATTAGACACAGAGATATCATTCAAGAACAAAAATCACTTTTACCACCAGACAACACACTCAAACTTCAAGCTTTCAAAATTAATATGGTAACAAAGAGCAGCCAAACATCTTAAACATTTGCATACCACCAGACACATCTCCCACTGTACCAACAAATACCCATCACAACTACAGAACCACTGCTTCCTCCCCAACACCATCAATGGAGGGACTTCAACACCAAAAACATGGCCTGGCACACCATCACAATCCAAACACCAGATGCCAAACCATTGGCACACAACTAAATTTGTTATTCATACTTAATGATCCAGATCAACACACACACACACACACACACACACACACACACACACACACACACACACACACACACACACACACACACACACACACACACACAACGAGCTGGTTCCAATAACTTATCACCAGACATAACATTCTGTTCTCAATCACTTTCCACACAACCATGTGGAGAACAGTACAAGAAGTCCCTTCATATCACCTACCTATCATCACCACCATAAACACAGCTGCAGACCTCAAAGCAAACAAACTATTCACCAATTACAAAAACCAGTATGGGAAAATTTTAAACATGACACTGCCACAATATTTCGGAACTCAACAATGACAAACATCACCAACATTAACATATCCACATAAAATAGTTCAATATTATCATCACAACCACAGCTACCAAATACATTCCAAAGGGTAATATAAAAATACAACCCCAACTACACGCCAGAAATTGCACACCGCTTGAGACAATGAGACAACCTAAAAGCAACACAACCAACACCCAAAGCACTAGACATAGTAGGAAGGATTCAAACACTAAACACAGAAAACATCAACAAAATATTCGTGAAACCCCCCCACAAAACTGGCACTCCTTTCTACAACACATACTAGACCATTCAAACAATACCAACCCCTTATACAAAATTATAAACAGCATCACCAACTCCAACAGCTGTATAATACCACAACACACGCAGCCATAACTACCACAGACATACAATCAGAGAACAACAAGCTAACATCCTCATAGACCATTATGCAAAGGGATAGCAGGATGGCCTGTAGGTACATGCACTTGTCTCTGAGCACTGTAGTCTGGGTTCGAGTCTTGGCCCACATGTAAATTTTCATCTTGCTGTTTTACAGGCAGTGTTGATTCATCAATGTGTGTGCCATCCCTCGGATGGACGTTAAACTGGGCGTCCTGTCTGTTGGCATCAGTTGGTGAACATTAAGGATCCCATGGTGTTGCTTGCGAAGAGTTGATGAGCTATTGCCGCAGCACCATGAACAAATTGCAAATTCCTGCCCGAACCATCAGATGGCATTGCATCAGTGGCACAGCTGTGCCCTCAGCCAATGATGCTACCCCACAGCCTTGTGCTGCATATGGAGAAAAAGATGATGCAAACATATGTCACATCGGACTTAGAAAAGAAAAATAATTCTTACAAGATTGCAAACTCCACAACACCATCATGCCATTCTCTCCCATGCAAACAACAAAAATAATCAAAAATGTAAAAAAAAAAAAATCACTTTAAAAACCTTCATAAACCTCACAAAAATGACTTTGTTGGCTTTAACAGTAAAAAAAAAAGCCAAAACACACCACTCTCACTCCAATAGACCTCAGCAAAACATTTGATGCCATCCCAAAACTCTTACCCATCAACAAATACTCAATTCAAACATGCACAACACCAAATGCTGGCATGTCAACGACCTCGTATGCAGACAGTCATACGTAATTTTTAACAGCAAGTCATCACGCACACGATACTTTCCTAAGGTGTCCCTCAAGGCTCAGTTCCTCCTCCACACTCTTTAATCTTTTCATGCGCAACATTCCACAACCACCCGAGAACATACAAATAGCCTCTTATGCAGACGACATAACCATTACCTCGACCCATAGTAAACACCAACACAGCCACAGCACAACTTCATCTTCCTCATCACCCTACAAACCTGGCTCACCATCAACAAACTGAAAGTAGCCCCCTCCAAATCAGCAGTCACTCTTTCAACAAATTATACCAAGGAACAAAGCCGCTGCACCACACATCACACTGAACAACATCCCTATCACACACACACACACACACACACACACACACACACACCACACACACACACACACACACACACACAACCAAACAAACTACTCGGCGTCACTTTTAAACACATCCATGTCATTCTCAGATCATGTCACAAAATTAGATCTGTGTCATATGAAAGCTAAATCTTGAACGGTGTTTAAAATATCACGTACACGAAAGTTACCGAGATGGTTGCCGCAGTTACATAAGAGAGCCAATCACAGCCGTGATCTAATCAGGTTGAGAATAAAGTCATGAGGAATAGATATCAACTGCAACTTGAAAGCTAAATGTTCAACAGTTTTTGAAATATCGCGTACACAAAATTACATGGACGGATGATTTGTCGGTCGGACGGAGCTTATTTTAATATCCTACGTCTCCGATTCGTCGGAAGGGCGGGGATGAAACAATATGCACACCAGGTTAAAGCCACTTAGGGTACTTGCAAGCACAGATTTCGTACACTACAATAAAACGGCATCACTAAGATACAAACATTACATGAGATCAGTCATTGACTACGCCAGGCTCATTCTAGGCCTCCAGTCTATGAAACACACACTTCGACATACTACAGACCATACAAAACAAAGCCCTTCACATAATCACAGGTTGCACATTAACAGCACTATTTGAGCACTTAGGCCTAAGTCACATTTGTTCTACGGCAAGGATACGGCGGCCGTACGCCCTCTGATTGACAGAAACGTGCGGCGGCCGCAGAGTTTCTGCGGTGGCCTCAGGGTGGCCCTATGCCGGTTTGGCTATATTTTACATGCCGTAGGGGCGCCGTGAATTATAGCGCGGAGTTATAGCTTTTTTCATTTCTACGTTCGCCGTAGCAATTCGACAAGCCGAAACAAAAGAACTGCAAAAAAAAATAAAGAACCCACTCGTTACCGTCCGGCTGGCCGCACTTCGCCTTAGGGCCCCCCTGCGTCCCCTGCGGTCGCCTTGCGGGGACCTTGCGTCTGCCTTGAAAATTCTATGGCCGCCGCAGGAATGCCCTAAGGTCACCGTGCGACATCAAATCAAAGACCGTACGGCACCCCCACGTTTTCGGTCTCCACAATTTATAAATACGCCGTGCAGCTACCCGAAAAATAAAAACATATGTGACTGCTATATTGTGTGACCGTGGAAATACTGTGGCCGCCTATAATTGCTAGTGGCCGTAGATTTTGTAGACCCCACGGCCGCCGTGGCAAATGTGACTTAGGCCTTACCCAACAGCGCAAAAATGTTAAAATCAAAGACCATTGGAGATGAGAGGTGTGCAGTTCCTTGCAGCTGCAATTGTCAACCACAATCACCTGTGCTCCATGTCCAACCATCCAAGATTCCTACACACATTAATACTACACACCAAAGACACTGCAATGACATGCTTCAAACATCTCCCCACCGATCAACGACAACTACAAAAAGCACATCCATACCCACATTACCATAAACACACTAACCTGGGCCCAAACAGTATCCTGGGCATGAAACCTCACTCATCGATACACAATGAAATGACTTCCCAGATCTGATCATGTTCATCTTTCACGTTTCCACTGTGAACACCACCCACAGCTATTACAGTACAAACATAGACTCGACGACACCACGGATGACATCTGCAACCTTTGCCAGACTGCCCCACGCAGAATAAAACACATTATGGAAGACTGTGCAGCCGCGAGCTCCATGAAGGCAAAAGCGCACATCTTAGATGTGAGGGATCTCTGGGTCGCTCCCAGGATTGATTGGCTATCTCCATGCCGCAGGCCTGTTTGAGTAGAACTGACCAGGGTTAATCAACAATAACACAATGAACAGAAAAAGAAGAATAGTGATGGAAGGAACACTGAAACCAGCAAGTAGGATGGTTGGTTAGAAAGGCTAGTGGGGGTAATAAAGATCATGGGTCAGGATGGGAGATGACAGAGGAAGCGGTGCACTGCCTGTTTGAAGCCCTGGAGTGAGAGTGGGAAATAATGACCTCTGAAGGCAGTTCCAAGACATAATAAATGAGGAACAAAAGAGTTGAGGCAGTCAGCCTAGGTTCTAGAAGTTTAACCAGGAGGGGGTTACTGGAAGAATGTGCGCATGAGTTGCTTGGGAGGGTTGGAGGACTGAGATCAGAGGTGGTAGAAAACGAGACTACCAACTTGCCTTAAAAATGCTTCTGGCCTCATCCAGGGAGATTACAATAATGATGAGAGCTTTAGTTTCCACAATCCAGGGGAGACAGGTGTGATGCTCCGAGGCCAGCCCATATGGTAGAGTAATTCTCTTGGGCTATTGACAAAGGCCTTGCAGACTGTGAGTAGCTCTGAGTTTTTCAGGAAGGACGTCGATAGACGGAGGATACCCTCCAGTCTGCCACTTACATTGAAGCCAGCTTTTGCTATATGGTTGGCCATGAGAGATCTGGCTGATGGTAGGGTCTAAATGTTCAGAAGACTGAACCTCTTCCAATTGGCTGACCAGGTAAATAGACAGGTGGGTTATTTTGATGATCCTTCCCGAGGGACAGGGTGAGACAATGAGATTTTCCAGATTGAAGGACATGTTTCATTATAGACCAGCATCTAATCAAATTCCAGATCAGCAGAGAGTGACGTCAGCAGCAACAGTTTGCAAGCAGTGGGCTGGGGGTACTGTACAACACAAAATGTGGAGTCATCTGGAAAAGGAAGAGAGGATTTTTCAGAGCATGCGCATAGGTCATTTATATGGTTCGGGAGCAAGACTGGGCCCAACACACTGCCTTGGGGAACTCCAGTCTTCAATGGGAGAGGGGAGGAGTGGGAGGGCTCCATGGTTAGCAACACGTTGACCATAGGTTGGAAGAAGTCAGGAATAAAAGATGCCTTCTATTCCACAGGCAGAAAGCTTGGAAAGCAAAGCAGGATGCCAAACTGGGTCTAATGCCTGAGATATGTCCACTGAGATGATCCTGTCCTCTTGATTGGTATTTTAGGGCCTCCAATCATTGCTGACAGAGGAGCAGCAGCTTTTCCAGAATCAAGTGCTTAAGACAGATTTCAATCTGCTGATCAGAGATCAGGCTGCTTGAGAACAGGAAAGACTTGACATCAACAACAATGATGAATTCCATGACTTTTCTTGCAATTGGAAGTAAGCTCACAGGTCTGTAGTTGATAGGATTGTTTTTTCACCCTTCTGTGTTTAGGTCCTGGGGAGCGATGTTTGCTGACTCCATGCAGAGAGGAGGTAGACAAAGGAGGACAGCTGAGTAAGGCAGACAAAGTAGAGTAAGAATGGCAGAGCAGGATTTGAGAACATGGCACTGATGCTATTGGGACCTGTTGCCGAAGCAGGGTCAATGCTGGACAGAGCTTTCACTACCTTCTCGGTAGGTGCAGGGGGTAAATGAGGACAAAGCAGGATGTGTTGCGTACACAATATTTGGATTTGGAGGGCAATCAGAGTATAGACATTCTGCTTTATCTTGGGTAGAGCCTGCAGTATTGCCAGTTGAAGTGAGGGAGGGATGGAGGTGGAGCATCACCAGTGATGGACTTGACAAGGTGCCACCATGATTTGGAGGAAGGACACTGGGTGGAGGATAGCCTTGAGATTTGCAAGATGGTATTTTCTGCATGCTTCACATGAGACACAATTGATGTGAGCCTTGTGGATGAACTAACAGCTTTACCAATAATAATAAAATTTGTTTTCTGATGATATTTGTTATTGTTTGCATCTCAATTATTGGAAGGAGTCTAAAAATTATTGAAACAGATAAGTATAAAAGTGTGATCAAAGAACTAATAGATGAGAGATGAAAACATTAATAAGAGAGCATACTTTATTTAGGAGGAAAAATAATCAAAAGCTTAAATAAAACATTCTGTTTAAAGAAAAAAGGAGGACCAATTGCCAGGAATCATTGCAAAGACAATTTGAAAGAATAGCATCAAGAAGAAATCGAATGAATGGGAAAGGAAGTATATTTTTTATATCACTTTTAATAATGAGATGAAAAATAAAATTTTAATGCTTTGATAATAGGAACCATCTGTTTTTATTGTGACTGTGTTCATGGACTTGCTTTTATTTTTTTCCAAAATTAAAACGTGCATTGAGAGAAAACGTTCTGCAAAACCAACCTGTCGGACAACGATAATACATCCTTTTGCTTCAAATAGAATCCATGACGTTCATGAGAGCTGCCCTTGTCTGTCTGGTGCCGGGTTCACACACTCCGTGCTGACGCCGGTAGTAGATTGGGTTGCAAAGTTGCGACGCAGATTGGCCCCTAATTTATTTCCTGTTCCAGCTACTGCCACAATACAAAAAGTTTCCAGCCAAACATGGGACGTAACATAGTGCTACCTCGTTAGTAAGACAACGGTCAGTCCAAACCAGCAAATACCGATCTCATTGGGGTAATTACTTGGGTGTCCTTTCCTGGAGAGACCATTAATTTTACCTTTGAACATCACACGACCAGTACATATAATGGAAAATATAAAGCAGAAGGATTTGTATCGGTCAATATCAAACTCTCCTCTTTCTTTCCAGTCAACACAGCTTTCGTCTCCACTTACTCTTGTCTACAATTATTATTATTTTTTTCCCCAATGATTAGCATGCTTAACTCTCATTGTCCATCACTTTTTGACTTTTCCTTTTTTGTTTGCCTCTCTGTAGGCCTCTGTTCTGTTTCTTTATTGATGTAAACTTTTGTGTAAACCCAACTGGCCGTTGCACTAATATTTCCTTTTGGATGGTATAATCTGGAGAAATTTCTCCTTTTTCTTTATTCTAAAAAACAAAACTCACATATAACAAAATAATTAATCATCAAATGTTATACGTATATACGAGCAGAGTACCCACCCTATGGGCGATCTTGTTCCAAGCATGCAACACGTTCTTGCTGACGCGTACCTTTATTTGGACGGGTGTTAGGCAACTGACAGCATTGTGTAGGAATAAAGAAACATGAAGATATGTACATGAAGCAAAAACATACCTTCTGCTTATAATAGAAAACACCTCGCTACACTGGAAAAACGTGGGACAGGGAATACTGTATTGTAAATGGTGGAGACTTGTAATATCTCCCCCACCTGTAGGTGGCGCTACATGATACAGATTTACATAGAGAATTTGCATCCCTTACCATCCTTTCGCCCACCCCCATCTCCCCAAGACCACTGGCAAAGATAAAAAAAAAAATACCCCTATACATTCATTGGGATTGGCCCCTAATTTATTTCATGTTTCGAGCTACTGCCACAACACAAAAAGTTTCCAAGCCAAACATGGGATGTTGATCAGTCATGCGATCCTATGTACCAAGTCTGGATGGAATTGGCCCACAACGTAATAGGAGGAGTAGTGCTACAACTAACACACACAGCAAACACCGGGTCTGTGAATTATAGTCAGGATAAGCGAAGAAAGGGGGAAGTGATTGTGAATTTAACGTTCCATCTTTATTACTTTTAACATTGTGATTAACGAACGGGAACAGGAACAACGCAGCATGATAGGCCGAATGGCCTTCTATGCACCAAGTTCCTTGTGTATATTTGTGTATCGTTGTTAAGAACAGGAAGAAATGGGGAGGGAAGGACAGAGGTTGGGGGTGAAGATTCATGGAAAAGGAGAAGGAGATTGATACTCAGGAAAGGAGGGGGGGGGAGGATGGACTTCAATTGGAAGGGGGATTGAGTACTTGGGGTTTGGGGCAGTTGGGACTTGAAGAAGAAAGTGGAGGGGATGATAAAGTTGGCTTGGGGGGGGAGGGGCAGGAGGGGACAGAGTTGGGATCAAAGGGTTTCGAGGATTTGAAGAAAGGGGGAGGGAGCACAGAGTTTGGGGTGTGGTGGGAGGGTGGTTAAGGACATGGGATTGTGTGTGGGGGTGTGTTGTGGGGGGGGGGGTCTAGGACCTGAGGTCACATTTTACATTCAGCAGAATTTCCATGGTTCTGTGATAGTCCCATTGAGTCTTTTGTGTCCTTTGGGTCTTTTGGTCCTTGGCATCTTTTGGGTGTTTTGGTTCCTGTGTAAGCAAAAGAAACTGAAGTTATGTCCATGAAGCAAAAACATACCTGCTGCTTATAATTCAAAACACCCTTCAGGGTCTTTTGGGTCCTTGGGGTCTTTGTGTCTTTTGGATCTTCAGGGTATTTTTCGGTCTTTGTATCTTCTGGGTCTTTGGGGCATTTTTGGGTCTTTGGTGTCTTTTGGGTGTTTTGGGGTCTTTTGGATCTTCAGGGTATTTTCGGTCTTTGTATCTTCTGGGTCTTTGGGGCATTTTTGGGTCTTTGGTGTCTTCGGGGTCTTTTGGGTCTTCTTTGGGGTCTTCTTTTTTGTCATATATAAACATAGTGTCACAAACATATTGTCGACGCGGTCTTTGAGGTCTTTGTGGTCTTTTGGGGTCTTCGGGGTCTTTTGGGTCATGGGGGGGGGGAGTGGCAGTATTTTGGTTCTCTTGCACTTTAGGTTAAGTATTTCAGGTTAAAATTGTGGGGTGACGTTTAGGCCTGCTGTCCCAACAAATGGGTAAAGAGCGGTATGCATACATACAAG
>CM068960.1:56960693-56973663 GCA_035128595.1 Eptatretus atami | reverse complement strand
CTGGCTGGCGAACTCTCTCCGGCTTTCTCCACCTTCCCGCAGTTCTGCACGGACCTGCAGGCTTAGCTGCGCTCCAGGCTTCGCTGCGCTCCGACTGCCCTCCACTGGACTCGAAACTTGTGGTGTTCTCCGCTGCAGCTCACTCGCTCCAGCCTTCAGACGAACTCCACGGCACACCAGACCGACTCAACTCGACTCCACTGCTTGGCGACCAGACCGACTCCAGGCAATCAAGGAACTCTCAGGCAAAGAACTTGAACTCGGCGATTATCGCTTGGCGTTCCAGCGCGCCTTTTTATGGTGTCCGGGGAGGTGAGTTTGATCCCCCACCTTCGAGCTTTCACCCCCCGCTGGCTCCGCCCCTTTTGGTATTTTGATCCGATCTCGTGGCGAAACGCGGAGAGAGCGGACATGGTAGAAATCATCAGCTGTGGAAAGCGGACGTTGTAGAAATCATCAGCCGTGGAACGAGCGTGTAGAAATCATCAGCTCCCGCGTCTGTCGGCGGAGATGCCGCTCGTCCGTGGGATTCGCCGTGGCTGGCGAAAAGATGGCGGCGTTTGTGGAGATGAAGGTGAGCGATGTTGTGGTTGCTCTGTGGTGGGGATGGCGTGGTTGTTGAGATGCGGTTGTGGTTGTTGAAGTAGTGGTTGTGGTTGTTGAAGTAGTGGTTGTTCCAAAATAAAGATAGCAAATAATAATGGCTGACTCAAAGATCACAGCCCGGTTACACGAATAACCCCCTTTAGACATCGGTGGGGAAATCTAATCTGAACACACACTTATCGACATAACTGATCTCTGGGAAGCCTGAATGGTGTTCTGTGAATTTCCACAACCGTAACAACATATATAAATATGTATCTATAATAATTGTGTGGTGTGTCTCCTCCATAACTCTACAACCATGAAATATAGCGGCCTGAAAGTGCATGCATACGAATGGATTCTAGATCCTCAAGCTTATCGCATTTTAGTTTGTAAAATGTGTGCGGAAATTAAATAAAGGCACAAACACTGGGGTGGCTTTTACGACAATTGAAGAAAATTCCTTTCCTTCCCTTCCCTACCCTTCACGCTGCCTTCGCTTCCCTTCACGCTGCCTTCGCTTCCCTTCACTTCCCCTTAAACTGCCTTCCTCTCCCCTCATGCTGCATTCCCCTCACACCACCTTCCCATTCCCTCCTCTCATACTGCCTCCTTCCCCTCCCCTCACGCTGCCTCCTTCCCCTCCTCCCACGCTGCCTCCTTCCTCTCCTCTCGTGCTGCCTCTTTCCCCTCCTCTCACGCTTCCTCCTTCCTCTCCTCTCATGCTGCCTCGCTTCCCTCCCTCATGACCCCCCTCACAGCCTCCCCCCCCTCATCCTATCTTTGCCTTTCCTTTCCCTCTCCTCTCGCTACCTCACCCCCCCCCCTCATCCTGTCCTCCTTCCAAACCTCCCACACTACCATACAACTCTCCGAAGGTCGAGGAGAGGAAAGGGTGTCAAGGAATGTACAAAATGGACAAATGAAAGCTGTTTGTTTTTCTTTCAAATTCGGATTTCACCTCGTTGCACCTTGTATTTATTGTTACTTTAAAATACGCTTCTGTGCACCACCCTTGAGGCTTGGTTTGCAAGTCACCATCTACAATTCCAGTGGAAGAGACATAATTACTCTTTTATGGAAAATGTTTTTCAGTTTTTTTATCCTTAAAAATAAACCGTATTGAACACACAGTCCTGTTAGAAGATTAGCCTTTAAAACAATACCCTACTCGGCCTTATGAAGGGGCACAGACAAATTCACAACTACACAGTATGTTTTATATAAGGTTACATATATTCATCTAAGGAAACACACTGACTCTATGACACGACGATGACATCATGTGCATAAATTACACCAACACATCACCTCCAAGCTATGAGGCATCCGTATGGTCCTCAAGCCTTTACAGACTGAGATTAAAGCCTTGGTCACAAATAGACGAAAGCAGAGATGCCGATCTAGATTTCACCTTTGTTGTGGGCTCATGCCATCGTTGTGTCATAGTCAGCGTGCTTCTTTAATTGCATTTAATGTTCCTGACTGCAAACCTCTGACTGGTGTTCTGCAGGGCAGAGACAATGTGCTCGCATGGCAGGCGACACTTGTTGCTGACAGGTCGTGCAGCGAGTGCTGTGATCGGACTCGATTTGCGCTCTGCTGCCTCAACAAGTTAGGGGGTTCGATTCAGATACCAATATATATATATATATATTTATATCCATATATATATATACATACATACACTGTATATTTGTATATAATGCTCACGAGAGAGCGTTGGTTCTGCCAAAGCATTTTCTTGTCACAAGTTATGCTGGGTGGTTTGCCATTGCCTTCCCAGCAGTCAGAGCAGAAAGTTGGAATTTGCTCAGGGTGCTGATGATATCTCGCTTACCCTTCGCAAAGAGCACTGCGTGATCTTTGCCACCAAGTAAGCTAGCAGATGGGACATCCAGTTTAACATCCATTTGAGGGACACCTTGATGTCTCTCTACATTTATCTCAAATTTTTTCAGAAAGTCAAATTCCTTTAGGATGAATAATATTACTCTTTATAGACATTATATGTCACATAATTTTCTGAAACCTTCCAAAATAACATAATAGGCCGATAAAAAAACGAAATACTTTTCAGGAGTGGTCAAATCCTCATCCTTTTAAAGGGCTGAAAGGATGGCAAGCTCATGGGATTCCTGTCAGGATAGTTGGCCGCTCATGTTTCACTTGCTGGGATCCCCTGCTCCCCACAGTGGGTAGGAGGGATCCAGGGGGTTGCTAAGGATGAGTTTCGAAACACCATGGGACCAAGATTTATTCCCGGCAGGGAAACCAGACCGCCAGTTGAGCTGACATGTCGCAACAACACGGATGATGCCGTGGTTATATAACCTGTAGTCATGTGTTTGGAAAGAATCAAATTTCTCGAAGAAAGAAAATCTACTCAGAAATTTTGTTTTTACTTTTCTCAGACCATTCGACGAACAATAATTTATTGCATTTTTATTTTTCCCTTCCAACGGACGGGATTCTGCAGTGAAAAAGTAAGGTCAAACAAGCTCTCCTGATCTGCACTGAGAAAGAGTTGTGTTCCTGTATATGTGATCTGCAGTGGAAGAGGACAGAATGAACGTCTCTGCTTCACAGCCAGACTCTTTCACCATGGTGAATACAATGGCAAAGGTGTTCGACAAAAAGGCAGTGGCGAGGAAGAAACAGGTGTATGTGGAAAAGCCTAACCCTGATTCCACGACCTGTAAGCATGTTGACACTATGGTACATGGTGGTGGTGGATCAGTTGAAGAAAAGCTGGATTTACTCTCGAACAAGGTTGACCAGCTAATGGAGTTGCAGCAGCGGGTGCTAAACTGTGTGGAAAGTATGGCTACCGATGTGAAGGATTTGGAGGCTGAGGTTGACTTTCTCAAGAAGCAAAATAAGGTTCCAAAACAGCAACCAATAGAGAGTCAAAATGACTACGAGGAAGTCTGCTCACTCATCGGAAACCTAAGCCTTAAGAGTGAGAAGCAGGGCCACAAGATCAATTCCATTGAAATTATGCTGGAAGGTCTGCAGCAGGTTGTGGGTTTTCTTGGAGAGACTTTCAAAAACAAACGTGTCAGGGACATCATTACAAAGTCATTGACTATGGTAAGGCAATTCTGACCACAAGATAAACTCTATATTTTAGTTTTTCTTCATACATACTGGTAATATGTTCTACACCCACTAACCCTTCCTAATCCAACTCTCTTACTTGCAGGTTACTGTGTTTCTTCTTCCCCCTCCTCTGTCCTCTTTTCCTGCATCTTCATCCCTTGGATTTTTTTCTTTTACTCTGGCCATCTGTGGCCTGACTATCAGCACATTGCCTTTTCAACCTGTCATCTTACTCTTCAATAAGCCTACCTACATCTCATATGAAATTATATATGTCTATATTATTTATGAGATGTCTGTAGGTCATATATATATATAGTTCTTTTTTATGACGTTGTTTGCTGTTGTATTGGTTTGTTTTTTCACAATTCTGTCATAGACTATTTCGGTTTATTGAGAGTTCATCAGTCAATCACTAATGATCTTCCAGTGTTTCTCATGGAAGCTACAACCCCAGAAAATTTGGACGTGTTTGAATAATCCTATCTAAAGAAGAATGCTCCAACTTCAAATAAAAGGTAATTAGTGCTTGTTTAAAATTATGGCACAATTTTTTTCAGGATAAATAATTATCTGCGATGAAATTATGACATTAAAAGTGTTTGCAATGCTCTCAAATCTTCTCGTTGAAATTCAATTTAGATTGCTCTTTCTTTAAACAAATAATATATTTTTATTCCTCCGTGGTACGAGTGCACAATGGTAACTTATTTTATTTCACAATGCCATTCACACGAGCCTATTGTGCAATCTTATCTCTCCCTTTGGAGCTTAGCACTGCTATTGTTTCAGAGCTTAGCACTGCTATTGTTAGCCAATCGACAGGGTTTGGTGCCAGCCAAAATCAGGTTTTTTTTTTCTTCAAGAGCAAGGCTCATGGATGAACAAGGTTGAACTAACAGTTTGGTAGTGGGGCAACAATTGGGCACAGCTTGCAATGGAATAAATGAACAGAAAATAAAACGAACAGAAAAGCAGCTTTTGGGGATGAATGAACAGAAAAGGACAGAAAAGCATAGTTATCGGGAATGACCAAGTGATGAATATCGAATAAACGAACAGAAAAGCAAGTATCGGGGATGTCTCTTTGCGGTGATTGTACCACCAATGCAAGACAGGGGGCAAATTTTCCTCACTCTTCCCTGCTGCCTGGAATTGTCTGGACAGTGCAGCCATGGTCAAAGCACCGATCGGTCCCCATAGACAGGCCCACTCCCTCTAATCTTCCACACGAACCCCTCACCCACAAATACCTAAATCACCATACATCATACTCACACACGTATCACATGTCGCCAACAGTTTTTTTTCCTGTTTGGGGATGACCTCCCCCTCAGTAGTCCTCCCCTTTCTCCTCATTGATAGAAGCTGGAAAGATAGAAACTAACCGGGGGCTAACCACAATATACATTTTCCCAACATGTAAAATTCGCATCACTAGCTCTAGTGCCAGAGGGTGTTCCATCAGCTGCCCGTCAACTTTCATCTGGCTTTTACTGTTCTCAGTAAACTATCAAACTACACACATACATGGACCTGCAGTGACAACTTTTGGCTGAATCCAAGCTTGTATCCAAATAACAACACACCTACAGAAGTCCCAAACACATTCCCACCACCCTCATCACTTCCTCCCCATACACCATCACCACCTGCACACAACCAACCACCTCAACCCCAAAAATGCACACATAACCTTAATATCCTCCAATATAACATAGAAGACCTCATCACCAAGGCCATGGAACCTAAACACTTCACTCTCACAAATAACATTCACATAGCCATCAGATTATAATAAACCAAATTCCACAAGAAAAAACAAAACACTGACCATCTCCAACTATACACCAAGAAGCACAGACAGACCGGACGCCAGAGGTGGAGGTCTCATCGCATATATGCACAAGTCAATTAGACACAGAGATATCATTCAAGATACAAAATCACTTTTACCACCAGACAACACACTCAAACTTCAAGCTTTCAAAATTAATATGGGTAACAAAGAGCAGCCAAACATCTTAAACATTTGCATACCACCAGACACATCTCCCACTGTACCAACCAAATACCCATCACAACTACAGAACCACTGCTTCCTCCCCAACACCATCAATGGAGGGGACTTCAACACCAAAAACATGGCCTGGCACACCCATCACAATCCAAACACCAGATGCCAAACCATTGGCACACAACTAAATTTGTTATTCATACTTAATGATCCAGATCAACACACACACACACACACACACACACACACACACACACACACACACACACACACACACACACACACACACACACACACACACACACACACACACACACACACGAAGCTGGTTCCAATAACTTATCACCAGACATAACATTCTGTTCTCAATCACTTTCCACAACCATGTGGAGAACAGTACAAGAAGTCCCTTCATATCACCTACCTATCATCACCACCATAAACACAGCTGCAGACCTCAAAGCAAACAAACTATTCACCAATTACAAAAACCAGTATGGGACAATTTTAAACATGACACTGCACAATATTTCGGAACTCAACAATGACAACATCACCAACATTAACATATCCACATAAAATAGTTCAATATTATCATCACAACCACAGCTACCAAATACATTCCAAAGGGTAATATAAAAAATACAACCCCAACTACACGCCAGAAATTGCACACCGCTTGAGACAATGAGACAACCTAAAACGCAACACAACCAACACCCAAAGCACTAGACATAGTAGGAAGGATTCAAACACTAAACACAGAAAACATCAACAAAATATTCGTGAAACCCCCCCACAAAACTGGCACTCCTTTCTACACACACTAGACCATTCAAACAATACCAACCCCTTATACAAAATTATAAACAGCATCACCAACTCCAACAGCTGTATAATACCAACACACGCAGCCATAACTACCACAGACATACAATCAGAGAAACAACAAGCTAACATCCTCATAGACCATTATGCAAAGGGATAGCAGGATGGCCTGTAGGTACATGCACTTGTCTCTGAGCACTGTAGTCTGGGTTCGAGTCTTGGCCCACATGTAAATTGTCATCTTGCTGTTTTACAGGCAGTGTGATTCATCAATGTGTGTGCCATCCCTCGGATGGACGTTAAACTGGGCGTCCTGTCTGTTGGCATCAGTTGGTGAACATTAAGGATCCCATGGTGTTGCTTGCGAAGAGTTGATGAGCTATTGCCAGCACCATGAACAAATTGCAAATTCCTGCCCGAACCATCAGATGGCATTGCATCAGTGGCACAGCTGTGCCCTCAGCCAATGATGCTACCCCACAGCCTTGTGCTGCATATGAAAGAAAAAGATGATGCAAACATATGTCACATCGGACTTAGAAAAGAAAAATAATTCTTACAAGATGCAAACTCCACAACACCATCATGCCATTCTCTCCCATGCAATGAACAAAAATAATCAAAAATGTAAAATAAAATAAAAAATCATTTAAAAAAAAAACACTTCATAAACCTCACACAAAATGCCTTTGTTGGCTTTAACAGTAAAAAAAAAGCCAAAACACACCACTCTCACTCCAATAGACCTCAGCAAAACATTTGATGCCATCCCAAAACTCTTACCCATCAACAAAATACTCAATTCAAACATGCACAACACCAAATGCTGGCATGTCAACGACCTCGTATGCAGACAGTCATACGTAATTTTTAACAGCAAGTCATCACGCACACGATACTTTCCTAATGGTGTCCCTCAAGGCTCAGTTCCCTCCTCCACACTCTTTAATCTTTTCATGCGCAACATTCCACAACCACCCGAGAACATACAAATAGCCTCTTATGCAGACGACATAACCATTACCTCTACGCCCATTGTAACACCAACACAGCCACAGCACAACTTCATCTTCCTCATCACCCTACAAACCTGGCTCACCATCAACAAACTGAAAGTAGCCCCCTCCAAATCAGCAGTCCTCTTTCAAACAATTATACCAAGGAACAAAGCGCTGCACCACACATCACACTGAACAACATCCCTATCACACACACACACACACACACACACACACACACACACACACACACACACACACACACACACACACACACCAAACAAAACTACTCGGCGTCACTTTTAACACATCCATGTCATTCTCAGATCATGTCACAAACATTAGATCTGTGTCATATGAAAGCTAAATCTTGAACGGTGGTGTTTAAAAATATCCGAACACAAGACAAGTTACCGAGATGGTTGCCGCAGTTACATAAGAGAGCCAATCACAGCCGTGATCTAATCAGGTTGAGATAAAGTCATGAGGAATAGATATCAACTGCAACTTGAAAGCTAAATGTTCAACAGTTTTTGAAATATCGCGTACACAAAATTACATGGACGGATGATTTGTCGGTCGGACGGAGCTTATTTTAATATCCTACGTCTCCGATCTCGTCGGAAGGGCGGGGGATGAAACAATATGCACACCCAGGTTAAAGCCACTTAGGGTACTTGCAAGCACAGATTTCGTACACTACAATAAAACGGCATCACTAAGATACAAACATTACATGAGATCAGTCATTGACTACGCCAGGCTCATTCTAGGCCTCCAGTCTATGAAACACACACTTCGACATACTACAGACCATACAAAACAAAGCCCTTCACATAATCACAGGTTGCACATTAACAGCACTATTTGAGCACTTAGGCCTAAGTCACATTTGTTCTAGCCGGCGAGGATACGGCGGCCGTACGCCCTCTGATTGACAGAAACGTGCGGCGGCCGCAGAGTTTCTGCGGTGGCCTCAGGGTGGCCCTATGCCGTTTGGCTATATTTTACAGCCGTAGGGGTCGCCGTGAATTATAGCGGGAGTTATAGCTTTTTTCATTTCTACGTTCGCCGTAGCAATTCGACAAGCCGAAACAAAAGAACTGAAAAAAAAAAAGAACCCACTCGTTACCGTCCGGCTGGCCGCACGTTCGCCTTAGGGCCCCCTGCGGTCCCCCTGCGGTCGCCTTGCGGGGACCTTGCGTCTGCCTTGAAAATTCTATGGCCGCCGCAGGAATGCCCTAAGGTCACCGTGCGACATCAAATCAAAGACCGTAGGCACCCCCACGTTTTCGGTCTCCACAATTTATAATACGCCGTGCAGCTACCCGAAAAATAAAAACATATGTGACTGCTATATTGTGTGACCGTGGAAAACTGTGGCTCGCCTATAATTGCTAGTGGCCGTAGATTTTGTAGACCCCACGGCCGCCGTGGCAAATGTGACTTAGGCCTTACCCACAGCGGCAAAAATGTTAAAAATCAAAGACCACTTGGAGATGAGAGGTGTGCAGTTCCTTGCAGCTGCAATTGTCAACCACAATCACCTGTGCTCCATGTCCAACCATCCACAGATTCCTACACACATTAATACTACACACCAAAGACACTGCAATGACATGCTTCAAAACATCTCCCCACCGATCAACGACAACTACAAAAAGCACATCCATACCCACATTACCATAAACACACTAACCTGGGCCCAAACAGTATCCTGGGCATGAAACCTCACTCATCGATAACACAATGAAATGACTTCCCAGATCTGATCATGTTCATCTTTCACGTTTCCACTGTGAACACCACCCACAGCTATTACAGTACAAACATAGACTCGACGACACCACGGATGACATCTGCAACCTTTGCCAGACTGCCCCACGCAGAATAAAACACATTATGGAAGACTGTGCAGCCCGAGCTCCATGAAGGCAAAAGCGCAACATCTTAGATGTGAGGGATCTCTGGGTCGCTCCCAGGGATTGATGGGCTATCTCCATGCCGCAGGCCTGTTTGAGTAGAACTGACCAGGGTTAATCAACAATAACAACAATGAACAGAAAAAGAAGAATAGTGATGGAAGGAAACACTGAAACCAGCAAGTAGGATGGTTGGGTTAGGAAAGGCTAATGGGGGTAATAAAGATCATGGGTCAGGATGGGAGATGACAGGAGGAAGCGGTGCACTGCCTGTTTGAAGCCCTGGAGTGAAGAGTGGGAAATAATGACCTCTGGAAGGCAGTTCCATAGACATAATAAATGAGGAACAAAAGAGTTGAGGTGCAGTCAGCCTAGGTTCTAGAAGTTTAACCAGGAGGGGGTTACTGGAAGAATGTGCGCATGGAGTTGCTTGGGAGGGTTGGAGGACTGAGATCAGAGGTGGTAGAAAACAGAGACTACAAACTTGCCTTAAATGCTTCTGCCTCATCCAGGGAGATTACAATAATGATGAGAGCTTTAGTTTCCACAATCCAGGGGAGACAGGTGTGATGCTCCGAGGCCAGCCCATATGGTAGAGTAGTTCTCCTTTGGGCTATTGACAAAGGCCTTGCAGACTGTGAGTAGCTCTGATTTTTCAAGGAAGGACGTCGATAGACGGAGGATACCCTCCAGTCTGCCACTTACATTGAAGCCAGCTTTGCTATATGGTTGGCCCATGAGAGATCATGGCTGATGGTAGGGTCTAAATGTTCAAGAGACTGAACCTCTTCCATTGGCTGACCAGGTAAATAGACAGGTGGGTTATTTTGATGATCCTTCCCGAGGGACAGGGTGAGACAATGAGATTTTCCAGGATTGAAGGACATGTTTCATTTATAGGACCAGCATCTAATCAATTCCAGATCAGCAGAGAGTGACGCAGCAGCACAGTTTGCCAAGCAGTGGGCTGGGGGTACTGTACAACACAAAATGTGGAGTCATCTGGAAAAAGGAAGAGAGGATTTTTCAGAGCATCGCATAGGTCATTTATATGGTTCGGGAGCAAGACTGGGCCCAACACACTGCCTTGGGGAACTCCAGTCTTCAATGGGAGAGGGGAGGAGTGGGAGGGCTCCATGGTTAGCAACACGTTGACCATAGGTGGAAGAAGTCAGGAATAAAAGATGCCTTCTATGCCACAGGCAGAAAGCTTGGAAAGCAAAGCAGGATGCCAAACTGGGTCTAATGCCTGAGATATGTCCACTGAGATGATCCTGTCCTCTTGATTGATATTTAGGGCCTCCAATCATTGCTGACAGAGGAGCAGCAGCTTTTCCAGAATCAAGTGCTTAAGACAGATTTCAATCTGCTGATCAGAGATCAGGCTGCTTGAGAACAGGAAAGACTTGACATCAACAACAATGATGAATTCCATGACTTTTCTTGCAATTGGAAGTAAGCTCACAGGTCTGTAGTTGATAGGATGTTTTTTCACCCTTCTTGTGTTTAGGTCATGGGGAGCGATGTTTGCTGACTTCCATGCAGAGAGGAGGTAGACAAAGGAGGACAGACTGAGTAAGGCAGACAAAGTGGAGGTAAGAATGGCAGAGCAGGATTTGAGAACATGGGCACTGATGCTATTGGGACCTGTTGCCGAAGCAGGGTCAATGCTGGACAGAGCTTTCACTACCTTCTCGGTAGGTGCAAGGGGGTAAAATGAGGACAAAGCAGGATGTGTTGCGTACACAATATTTGGATTGGGAGGCAATCAGAGTATAGACATTCTGCTTTATCTTGGGTAGAGCCTGCAGTATTGCCAGTTGAAGTGAGGGAGGGGATGGAGGTGGAGCATACACCAGTGATGGACTTGACAAGGTGCCACCATGATTTGGAGGAAGGACACTGGGTGGAGAGATAGCCTTGAGATTTGCAAGATGGTATTTTCTGGCATGCTTCACAATGGACACAATTGATGTGAGCCTTGTGGATGAACTAAACAGCTTTACCAAAATAAATAAACTTTTGTTTCTGATGATATTTGTTATTGTTTGCATGTCAATTATTGGAAGGATCTAAAAATTATTGAAACAAGATAAGTATAGAAAGTGTGATCAAAGAACTAAATAGATGAGAGATGAAACATTAATAAGAGAGCATACTTTATTTCGGAGGAAAAATAATCAAAAGCTTAAATAAAACATTTCTGTATTAAAGAAAAAAGGAAGGACCAAATTGCCAGGAAATCATTGCAAAGACAATTGAAAGAATAGCATCAAGAAGAAATCGAATGATGGGAAAGGAAGTATATTTTTTATATCACTTTTAATAATGAGATGAAAATAAAACATTTTAATGCTTTGAATAATAGGAACCATCTGTTTTTATGTGACTGTGTTCATGGAATTGCTTTTATTTTTTTCCAAAATTAAAACGTGCATTGAGAGAAAACGTTCTGCAAAACCAACCTGTCGGACAACGATAATACATCCTTTTTGCTTCAAATAGAATCCATGACCTTCATGAGAGCTGCCCTTGTCTTGTCTGGTGCCGGGTTCACACACTCGTGCTGACGCCGGTAGTAGATTGGGTTGCAAAGTTGCGACGCAGATTGGCCCCTAATTTATTTCCATGTTCCAGCTACTGCCACAATACAAAAAGTTTCCAAGCCAAACATGGGACGTAACATAGTGCTACCTCGTTAGTAAGACAACGGTCAGTCCAAACCAGCAAATACCGATCTCATTGGGGGTAATTACTGGGTGTCCTTTCCTGGAGAGACCATTAATTTTACCTTTGAACATCACACGACCAGTACATTAATGGAAAATATAAAGCAGAAGGATTTGTATCGGTCAATATCAAACTCTCCTCTTTCTTTCCAGTCAACACAGCTTTCGTCTCCACTTACTCTTGTCTACAATTATTATTATTTTTTTCCCCAATATTAGCATGCTTAATCTCATTGTCCATCACTTTTTGACTTTTCCTTTTTTGTTTGCCTCTCTGTAGGCCTCTGTCTGTTTCTTTATTGATGTAAACTTTTGTAAACCCAACTGGCCGTTGCACAATATTTCCTTTTGGATGGTATAATCTGGAGAAATTTCTCCTTTTTCTTTATTCTAAAAAACAAAACTCACATATAACAAAATAATTAATCATCCAAATGTTATACGTATATACGAGCAGAGTACCCACCCTATGGGCGATCTTGTTCCAAGCATGCAACACGTTCTTCTGACGCGTACCTTTATTTGGACGGTGTGTAGGCAACTGACAGCATTGTGTAGGAATAAGAAACATGAAGATATGTACATGAAGCAAAAACATACCTTCTGCTTATAATAGAAAACACCTCACTACACTGGAAAACGTGGGGACAGGAATACTGTATTGTAAATGGTGGAGACTTGTAATATCCTCCCCCACCTGTAGGTGGCGCTACATGATACAGATTTACATAGAGAATTTGCATCCCTTACCATCCTTCCCCACCCCCATCTCCCCAAGACCACTGG
>CM068960.1:56938260-56960683 GCA_035128595.1 Eptatretus atami | reverse complement strand
AAAATACCCCTATACATTCATTGGGATTGGCCCCTAATTTATTTCCATGTTCGAGCTACTGCCACAACACAAAAAGTTTCCAAGCCAAACATGGGATGTTGATCAGTCATGCTGATCCTATGTACCAAGTCTGGATGGAATTGGCCCACAACTATAGGAGGAGTAGTGCTACAAACTAACACACACACAAACACCGGTCTGTGAATTATAGTCAGGATAAGCGAAGAAAGGGGGAAGTGATTGTGAATTTAACGTTCCATCTTTATTTACTTTTAACATTGTGATTAACGAACGGGAACAGGAACAACGCAGGCATGATAGGCCGAATGGCCTTCTTATGCACCAAAGTTCCTTGTGTATATTTGTGTATCGTTGTTAAGAACAGGAAGAAATGGGGAGGGAAGGACAGAGGGTTGGGGGGTGAAGATTCATGGAAAAGGAAGAAGGAGAATCGATACTCAGGAAAGGAGGGGGGGGGGGGAGGATGGACTTCAAGTTGGAAGGGGGATTGAGTACTTGGGGTTTGGGCAGTTGAGGACTTGAAGAAGAAAGTGGGAGGGGTGATAAGTTGGCTTGGGGGAGGAGGGCAGAGAGGGACAGAGTTGGGATCAAAGGGTTTGAGGATTTGAAGAAAGGGGGAGGGAGCACAGAGTTTGGGTGTGGTGGGAGGTGGTTAAGGACATGGGATTGTGTGTGGGGGTGTGTGTGGGGGGGGGGGGGTCTAGGGACCTGAGGTCACATTTTACATTCAGCAGAATTTCCATGGTTCTGTGATAGTCCCATTGAGTCTTTTGTGTCCTTTGGGTCTTTTGGGTCCTTGGCATCTTTTGGGTGTTTTGGTTCCTGTGTAAGCAAAAGAAACATGAAGTTATGTCCATGAAGCAAAAACATACCTGCTGCTTATAATTCAAAACACCCTTCAGGGTCTTTTGGGTCCTTGGGGTCTTTTGTGTCTTTTGGATCTTCAGGGTATTTTCGGTCTTTTGTATCTTCTGGTTTTGGCTTTTGTATCTTCTCTGTCTTTGGCTATTTTTTGGGTCTTTGGTGTCTTTGGTGTTTTGGGTCTTTTGATCTTCAGGGTATTTTCGTCTTTGTATCTTCTGGGTCTTTGGGGCATTTTTGGGTCTTTGGTGTCTTCGGGGTCTTTTGGTCTTCTTTGGGGTCTTCTTTTTTGTCATATATAAACATATTGTCGACAAACATATTGTCGACCGGTCTTTGAGGTCTTTGTGGTCTTTTGGGGTCTTCGGGGTCTTTGGGTCATGGGGGGGGGAGTGGGCAGTATTTTGGTTCCTCTTGGCACTTTAGGTTAAGTATTTCAGGTTAAAATTGTGGGTGACGTTAGGCCTGCTGTCCAACAAATGGGTAAAGAGCGGATATGCATACATACAAAAATACATATATACGTACATAGTCAAATACACTTACTTGCTCCATTATATATAGATTATATGGCACTGAAAGTATTATAAACATATTGTCAGCCAATGTTGTTGGAATCATTACATTTATTGAAAGGTATAACTTTTTTGTTGGAATTTCTAGATGGTCATTATGTTGAATGGATCTTTATTCTTCTTCTTTTCTTTAATGGCCACAATTATTCCTCCGTTATTGTGGGGTTAGCCGGGGTAAGTTTTTGGCTCAAGTCTTTCAGGAACTGGCTGGCCTGATACTCGACTAAGTAGAAAGGGCAGGAATTTGGAATTTGTTCATGGTGGTGGTGATAGCTCACCTACTCTTCCACGAAGTACACCATGGGATCTTTAACGTCCAACAACTATGCAGGCAGATGGGACGCCCAGTTTACCGTCAATCCGAGGGATGGCAAAACACATTGATGAATCACCCTACTGTGATACACCAGGATGACAGTTTATACCTGGGTCGAGATTCTACCCCAGGCAACATGGCTTAGAAGAGAGTGTGGCTGCCTCTAGGCCATTCTGCCTGCCCAATCGTTGGCATTTTATTATATTCATAAAAACAGGATAATAAAACAGCAACAACTGTTGATATTCTGTTGTCATGATGAGCAGAAAAGGTGTGCGAGAACACACACACACACACAGTGTGTATGTGTGTGTTCCTCACAATCTAATCATTTATTGAATAGTACCAGCCATTCCAAAAACATGATATTAACATTTAAAATATGTTATAAATAATTCCAATTCTACAACACACGAAATTTAACTTTAACTTGATTCCAAAGCTCAAAATAGTTGTTTACTTAAAGTAAGAACGTATAGAATATAGAGTTATCGACGTCTACTCACCGTTAAAGGCTGATCACTTCATCCAATCTGAGTGGTCTTCTATATAAGCTGTTAAGCTTGAGTGTGAGTGATACAGTCACAAGTTCAATAAGAAGCAAGACCAATGATGACGGCGTATCACCAGTGGGCAAATTCAGTGTCGTGTCCACAAGATAATATAATTCACTCGATAACCAAGTTGCCATAAATGTCCGGTGCCCATGGGAATAAGCTGCTCACCAAAAGGTGTTCGACGGCTGATGTCCCACGGTTGAATGGAGTAAAAACCCACCGAAGATGTAGAGCCACGATGCGGCATGTGTATGAAGCTACGTTAGTCAAGCGAGGCAATATGTCACTGAAGATAGTGCTGCGAATGTGGTTTAACTCCAGTGAAACTCCAATCCATGAGTGAGTTCCATGATGGTGCAAAAATGCAAGCAGCAGGCAGGAAGAACCATGATGGTGTAAAATGTGAGCTACAGAAGAAAAAGCTTCGTCATCCTTCCATTCCAGCCTTCGTCCTCAACTCTCACGAGGGGAAGGTCCTCGAGAGCCATAGCAGTGTTGTGCAAAATGATTGGTTAGAAACCAGATAAAAAGCACGCCTACACTACTGCAACTGTTGGACAAGTAATGGAACAAAGTTCACTATGTAAAAGGAAGAACAAGTTGGCACCGATGAAAAGTACACTACAAACATCCCCCTCCTAGATCACTGTTAACCAGAATTTGTCAACACAGGAAGAAAGTGATGGATCAGAAAGGTGTAAAAATTGAAGTGCAAAACGATGAACAGTCCCAAAGGTTCAAGGTCCAAAAAAAACTCGACAAAACGAGCTCGCCAAAGGATGTAACGGCCAGACCATGTCTTCCTCGCCACCAGCACTTGAGGAACAGCTGCCAGTGCTGGTATTGGTTGCAAGTGAAGGGTTGTAGGGTGACGATCAGGTCTTGACTTGAGAGTAAAGGTCAATGGCTTGTGGGCCATATAGATAGAGGTGGGCCAAAAGTGTTTGACACCCAGTTTTGCCGTTAGAAGTTCTCTCCCAAATGTGCCATATCTGGTCTCAGCAGGTTGAAAACGCTTTGAGAGAAAGGACAGTGATTGCCAGACATCATCTACATTTTGCTGCAAAATTCCTCCTACTCCCACATCCGAGGCATCGCCGAAGAGGCATAATGGTGCTTCAGCCTTGGTATGTACAAGAAGTGTGGCCTCAGCCAACCGTACTTTCAGCTCTTCGAAGGAAGACAATTCTTTTCATCGACGATGATCAGCTGATTTTTCTTATTCTTGTTACATAGTACGTCTGTCATCAGCAGAGATATGTCTGTGCAGTTTGGGATGAAATGCCTGTAAAAATTCACAAGGCCAAGAAACTCCCTCTACTTGTGCAGTGATGTGGGTGCAGTAAAGGCTTGTATGGTCTTGACCTTGTATAGTCCTCCAGCGTGCAGATACCGTGTTTGTCTATGACGTGGCCGAAGAAGGGGAGGATGGCACCCAAAACTGGCACTTGCTGGGCTGATGATAATGCCATACTTAGCAAGGTGCTCAAAAAGTAATCGGAAGTGTGCCTCGTGTTCTTCCTCCACAGGGCTTGCTACGAGCAGTAAGTTTGTCATGCTAAGCGTGGACGAAAGGAAGACCACAGATGACATCATCGATCACTCTCTTAAATGTCAGCACAGCATTACGCAAGCCGAATGGCATGCAAACAATCTTGTGGAGCCCAAAAGGTGTTGTGATGACAGGTTTTTGTATGTCAGTCGGCTCTACTGGTATCTGGTGATATGCTCTGATGAAGTCTATCTTGGAGAAAACACATGCACCTTCGAGGGAGGATGAAAAATCCTGCAAATGGGGAATTGTATAGTGATCAGGAATGGTGCATTTGTTAAGTGCACGATCATCACCACATGGTCACCAGTCACCTGGTGACTTATTTGGTATCATATGCAAGGGCAAAGAGCAGTTGCTGTCAGATTGTTGTTTGACGTGGAGTTCAAGCATGTACTCGAACTCTGACTTAGCAGTTTTTAGACGATCTGGGGCAAGGCTCCGTGGACTGGTCATACTGCAACTGGAGGTGCACGAGTTACTACGTGGTGAGTGGTCGAGTACTTGATCTCACAATCTCTGAACATTGGAGGAGCAATCCCTGTGTATTCACAAAGGAGGGTGTCATAATGTGAAGGAGATGTAGCCTTCGTGAACTTAGGGCTGATGGAGGGTGTGTGATTGATCATTTTCTGCACAGTAAGGCTGGTCATTGTGTTAATGAGCTTCTGATATTTGACATCCATAGCAGGCCAAACAGGCAAAGAAATTCAGCACTGATGATGGGTGTAGGAAATTTTGGCAACCACAAATATCCATTGAAATACTCATTGCAGTCCAAGATCCAGTGTTAAAAAATCTCTCCCCATATGTGGTGATGGGTGAATGATTCACTGTGTGCAGCTGGATTGATGTAGGCTGGCCGTTGCTTTTGTGAGAAGATGGTAAAATACTCAATTCAGCACCACTATCCACTAAAAACTTGGTGCCTGTTGCCTTGTCGGTTATGGAGAATAGGCGACGAGATGTGTCACTGACAGGCTGACTTGTAGTCACTAGCATTAGAGTCTGCCCCTTCCAAAGGGTGGACTGGTATGAGCATGGGCTGATGCATTTGTGAGTCTTTTCTCCATACTCCCAATGGTACCAGCACATACGTTCGGCGTGTTGGTGGGCGCTTGAGCCATCCTCTTGATCAACTTCTAGATGGACCACGCCCACGGCTTGTACTCCTCTCTATTTCCACCTGCAGTTGTGTTATAAGAGCTTGTACCTGTCTGATCAAGTTCTCAACCTAATTGGACAAGGCACAGACTTGGTTTGGTTGAGGTTCAAGTTGCTGTTGAGGTTTTGAAACAGCTCCTTTGTGCTTTGTGCTGCTGGAGGACAAATGAAAAGACTTCGATGATCTTGTCGGCGAGGTATGCCAGTTGTTCGATGTCGACGGCCTCTTTAGTTGAGGCCGATATAAGTTGGACGTTGGTGGGAAGTCTTTGGAGAAACAGCTGTTTTAAGATGGTATTCTCCAATGTATTGTCCCCAAGCAGTTGTCTCATCCTTTGCAAAAACTGAGAGGGTTTTCTGTCACCCTGCTTTTCATAAATGAGTAGTTGGTGTAGTATATTTTTCTCTGAAGGTGAGGTATGCCTGATTAGCTCAGCCTTGAGTTTGGTATAATGTTCTGAGGCTGGAGGAGCAATTAGGAGGTCCCTCACTTATTGCGCTATTTCTGGCTGGAGAGATCCAACAACGTAGGCAAAGTATGTATCCTGGGTGGTGACACGCCTGGTCAGGAACTGCGCTTCAACTTGCGCAAACCACAATGTAGGATCGTTGGGCCAGAAGAGAGCTTTAAAGTAACGGCCACTACCGGTGATGGGGGGGGGGGGATCTCAGCAGATGCACCTTGATGGACTTCATAGTTGGACGTAGCTTTGACAGACATGATAACAAGCCATCACATCAGGGTTACCAATATAGAAAATCGAGTTATCGACGTCTACTCACTGCTAAACGTCGATGACTTCGTCTAGTTTGAGCGGTATCCCAGAAGCTGTTAAACTTGAGTGCGGGTGAATAGAGTCACAAGTTCAATAAGAAGCAAGGAAAACGATGACAGTGCATCATCAGTGGGCCAATTCAGCATCGTATCCACAAAATCATATGATTCACTCAGTGACTAGGATGTCATAAATGTCCAGTGCCCATTGAAATTGGCTGCTCACCAAAAGGTGTTCAATGATAGAAGTCCCACGGTTGAACGGAGTGGAAACCCACCAAAGATATCGAGCCATGATGTGGCACATGTATGAAACTCTGTTAGTCAAAAGAGGAAATACGCCACTGAAGATAGGGCTACAAATGTGGTTTAACTCCAGTGAAACTCCAGTCTGTGAGTTATTTCCACGACAGTGTAAAAATGCATGCTGCAGAAGAAAAAGCTTCATTACCCTTCTGTTCCAGCCTTCATCCTCTTATCCCATAAGGGGGGTGGGGTCCTCGAGAGACGAAGCAGTGTCAGGCAAAATGATTGGTGAGAAACCAGATAAAAACCACGCCTACATTACTGCCATTGTTGGTCAAGTAAATGGAACAAAGTTCACGATGTAAAAGTACTAACAAATTGGCACCGATGAAAAGTACATGACAAACTTTATGAACCTGTGAGCAATTGATAGATTTTCTGACTGCTCAGATGATCTAGTGGGCTCCGTTCTTTCTCAAGGTTTCAACTGGAGTCCCTATATATTAGTAGTAAGCGATATGACACGTCCAAAAATTCGGGTCACGTGGGTCATGGGCGCCATTTTGTATCCATCGATACTCGATAGCTCATTGAATGAGCACACGATAGCTCATCATTGTCTTTTAAATGACAGGATGCTATGCCATTGGATGTACCAATCTGTGGCGGAGTGGCAACCCATCCAGGATTGTATCCGATACCCAAGAAGACTGCTTAAGCAGCACCAATGCTCTGCACAGTATATTAGTCCCAATGGATGTATGGATGGATGAATGTACCTATCTATCAGAGAAGGGTTTCAAAATGTATAGATTCCTTGCAGATGCCGAAAGGAAAATTCTTTGGGAAAATTAAGTTCGTCGTCTGAGATGGAAACCGACTTTGTGGTTATTTCTGTGCCAGGTAAGTAGTAGTCCTGGGTGTGTACATTTGTTTTGTAGTCCCAAGTCTTTGACGAACCGGCTGTCAGGCTGGCAGAACACTGGCGAGCTATGCACACTCGATTCTGAGCTGACTTGCCTGGTTTTGAATCTTGATCTTGCTATTCATTGTCACCCATGTGTTTCACATGCAGAGTCATCAATGCGTGTGCCATCCCTCGGATGAACATTAAACTACAGGTAGGTGTCATGTCTTCTGGAATTAGTTTGTGGATGTTAAAGATACCATGGTGTCCTTCGTGAAGAGTAGGCAAGTTATCACCGACACCTTGGCTAAATTCCACATTCCTGCTGTAACTTACAAGGGATATCCTCCCACCCCAGCCAATGATGCTACCTACAGCCAATGTACTGTTGACGAAAGAAGATGAACCTCTGTACAGACCTTATAGTTATTTGACTGATTTAGCAGCAGGAATTTCAAATTTACCCATGGTGCCAGCGATAAAACACTTGCTCCTCTCTAAATATACCATGGCATATTTAATGTCCACCAAAGACCAGTACCAGCAAATGGATCCTCCAATTTAATATCTTTCGAAGGAACAGCACACACACATGATAGCTTGCCCAACGTGTGAAACACCTGGGTGACAATCTATAGTTGGGTTGAGATTTGAACCCAGGCTAGGCAGCTCAAAGTAGAGTGTGCATGCCTCTCATGCATGCATGCACACCGTTTTACTAAAACTATTGGGAAAGCATTCTCAAATTAGAAATTAACTATCTCGGCCTGGATTTACCTATTTGTCTTATTGCTGCACTTCCTGCTCTCATGCAAAATATGGTTAAGGCCCTTACATATACCAACATTATAACATATCTTCCCATACTGCTATTTTTGTAAAGATGTTGTTTTGATCGGAACAATATTTTAAATGTAGTGTCCATGAAAATGCAAATAAACACGCAGAGCAATATAAACTTGAAGTTGTTGGTTATGTTGTTCCGAAGGACACAATATGCTCAAACTAGAACGACAACCCTCAATGTCACGACGTCGCCAGTATGCCTCCGCCCACATTATTGCTTCATTATACATACTTATACCAAGTTTGATTAAAACCCCTGAAGCCAGATTTAAAACATTAAATAATTCTCGCTGCCAGACCATGCGTCCGATCAGGTTGAAATTTAAAACATTTATTCCACATGTCCACTCGATCATAACTGTGACATTTCACATCGATTGATGAAGCGGTTCAAGAGAAAGATATTTTTCAAATAATTTCATTCAAACCAATATGGCTGCCAGACCATGTGACCTATTAATTATTTGTGAACACCCTGGTATCCCCAAGGATTGGAGAACGTGTGTGAAGTTTCCCCTCGATCTGTCAAGCCGTTATGCAGAACAAGATTTTAAAATGTTTATTCTTCAAAAAATTATAGCTGCCAATCACATCTGTGCCACATCTGTGACCTGTGACATCACAGGTGGAGAACTTTTTGTTCCTCATGGTTAGGCGATTATACCTGTAAAGTTTCACCTCGATCTGTTCAGCTGTTACGGAGATGAAGATTTTTGAAGGTTATGTTAAAAACAACATGGCTGCCGAACCGCATGACCGATGACGTTATCAATTTTTTTTTGCTAATTATAATTTAGCCCAAGATGACCCTCAAAAATTTTCATACTGATTGGATAAAGCGTTTCACATATGCAATTATGATGTCATAAGGAAGCAATGTATGACATCATAAAAAACAAAATCACATTTGTTTCCCATTGGGAATACTTCATATGTGCCAAGTTTCAGTTCTTTCCATGGAACGATATCAGAGATACATAGATCTAATGTTTTGTCATAGTTATCACTTATAATGTCATAGTTATCACAAAAACATTCTACATGAGTGGTCGCATGTACGGTGAAAATTTCGTGAAATTTCTACAGTGAAAAACAAAACCATGCCGCCACGCTTCGATACAACCCCACTTTGATCGGACACCTGACCCATGACGACCTCTTCATCAAATCAAATTCAGAATGGGTGGCCGATCATGTCTTTGGAGTTTCGCGTTGATCTGATAAGGTTTTTTTTCCAACATGGCTGTGAGACCATGTGACCGATGATGTTGAAATTTTCAACCAATATTTCCCATGCCGAGTTGATCATATTAAAACAATATATTTCTCTGAAACTGCTTAGCCTTTCGAAGCGAGACTTTGCAGTGATGATCCAATACTGTTGCTGCAAATATTTTATTTAATAATGACCTCATCAGTCATATGATGAGGCAGCCACGTTGGTTTTAAGGGAATAATTAAACAATTATTTGTCTGAAACCGTTTAAGTTACCAATCAATACTGGACTTTGCAGTTATAATTCACTTCCCTTTCTGCATACATAATGACTTTAAAACGACATCATCAGTCACATGGTGTGGCAGCCACATTGGTTTCAAGGAAAATATTAAAAAATTGCATTTCAGAAACTGCTGTAGAGATCGATGTGAAACTTTGCAGTTGTGATGTATCTCTCCCTCGCTCCATGTAAAGCAACATGTTTCACATTGATCCATTAAGTGGTTTTGGAGAAAAAGGTTTTTTAATTTTTGGTTTTCAAACTAAAATGGCTGCCAAACCACGTGGCCTATGGCACTGCAAATTTGGACTCTGCCCAAGATTTGGTAGAGGATCATGTCCGTGAAGTTTCATTTTGTCCGTGAATTATAGTAAAGATCCCGTTCCCTTCACAAAGTTAGCCTCAATGGAGTGGCTAAATTATAAGAAAATAAGAAAAAGACGTCGTGCAGAGCATGATACTTGCAAAATGCACCCCCTCCCCCCTTCCAAAGGTTGCCATGGATACATCAAATTATCCATTTCATTAAGGTTAAAATTGACAACCTTAATCAAAGCTCAGGTGGATCGGATAAAATTGATTATTTTTCAGATTGAAATTGATGATTTTAGATGTTTGAGCTTGAGTTGACCTTTGAACTTTTGACCTCAAAAATAGTTATTTTCGCAATTCAATAATGCACTATGTTATTGCTGTTGAATTTCCAAGTCAATCGGATGAAAATTGACGATTTTTGAGATAAAAATTAATCATTTTAGAAATTCGACCTTTTGATCTCAAAAATAGTTGGTTTCCCAATTCAGTGATGCACTCTGCAAATCTTGTTCAACTTTCAAGTCAATCAGATGAAAAATGATGATTTTAGAAATGTGACCTCAACATTACCCCAAGACAGATAAAGAGACAAACAAACAGATAAACAGACAGAATAACAAAATTGACTGACCAATATACCTGAAAAATCTTCGATTTTGCAAGTAATAATTGTTCTTGAGTCAAAGTCCTGACTTGAACCCAATTGAACATTTATGGCGAGACTTGAAGATCGTAGTCCATCGACGATCGTGAAGAATGGCCAAAGATTTCACCATCTCACTGTTAAAAGCTGGTCGAGACCTACCAAAAAGCCTCATAACAGCCATTGCTGCAATAGATGCTTCCACCAAGTACTCACCAAAGGGACTGAATACTTTTACAACCAGTGAAGTTTGATACAGTATGTACATGTGTTTCGCAGGTATTCCTGACATGTAACCTCCTACAGCTAGAACAATGCTCAGTTTGATCTCTTTAGTCATGAATAAAAAAGTTTATTTAGAAAAATAGTTTCAACATAATTTGTAATTCACCTAAATGTGGCATTATTGGTCGGGGGTGAACACATTTGCAGGCCACTGTATACTTCAATTTAAATATAATAAATGATATTAAAAATTATTTTAAAATATTCTGGAAGTTTCGCGCTATTGAAGCAGTCTTATACATCACTCTTGTACACCACCTTAATTAACATGTCCAAGTACTGCTAAACGGAAGGGCAGACAGACAGATAGACTAAAAAAAACATTATCTCACTCCTCTCTGCGCATGCGTGATCGGGGATTAAATCAGAGACGAAGTATTGTAAAACGGCAGGTTTGTTTTCCGATTCATGTTCCAATTTGTGTTCAAAATATAGCATTCAATTTAAATAAGTTTTCCCTCGATCATAAACTGGCATTTGTAGATGCATGGACGGATCGACAGACATGAACCAATTGCTTAACCCTGCTTTTCACTTCGCATGCGTGGGGTAATGATCAAGTGCAGTGTGACCACTCCTCATTTTCATAAATGCAAAGGTGAGCCAATGAAAAAAGCCAAGAATTCACAAGGTTTCGGAAAAGCGATGATAATAGAAAACCTATACGCCAAGAAAACCTATAGAAAACCAAGACACCAAGGTGAACAACGAATAGCCAAGATCTTGTGAAAAAAAGCCAAGGAGTGGTCACACTGATCAAGTGAACAGAGCAGACAGAGAATGAACAAGAGCAGCAGAGTAGGTTTTTAGAACAAATAAATGCACTGATGCTGTTTTGGTCTGTCACAGAATCACAGTCGAGGTTTGCCAGACTCCTCTCCGCCTTCTCAAGTGCGAAAGACGCAGCATCCAAGAGCAGTTGGGTGTATGGAGTGAGGGGTTGTGTACACACGATTCGGAAGCAAATACAGAAATGAGGCATTTAGCCTTCTCATGAGCAGAGTCAACTGTGGTGCCTTTTGAAATGAGGGAAGGAATGGAGGGGAAGCATACTCCAGTGATGGACTTAAAAAGTGCCACTAGGTCTTTGAATAAGGAAACAGGTTTGAAAGTTGTCTTGAGGTTGGCCAGATGTTATTTTCTGGCTTTCCTGAGAGTGTACACACACTTTTTGCGGGCTTTGTGGAATGATCAAATATTGCCTTCGGTCGGATTTACCTTCCAGGAAGAGATGGCTATTTGTTTGAAGGCAGCAAGGGCAAGAGGAAAGTTATGATAACTGCAGACAAGATGGTATAAATCCGTAAAAAAGGGAAGCAAGCTTGCGTGGAAGGATTCCCAGACATTATTATTATCAGGGAAGGTGGAAATGAAGGACCAGTCCTGACATGAGAGGACAGATTGCATTTCCTTCCAGTCAGCTTGGGTTAATTGCCAGAATCTATGGTGCTGAGGTCGCTCTGAAAATAGCAAAAGAGATGTTGACTCTCACAAGAACATCAGATGAATCTCTTGGAACAGAAGAGGAACAGGAGACTTTTGGGGGAAAATTCATTATTACTAACTCCAGAAGGGAGGATGTGTCATTGGGAGAAATCTGGGTCGGAAAGATTACTGATTTGGTGAGGCCCCTTTTGTCATATAAGTGCTTTGCTGCAATGCCATGGCTGGTTGAAGAGGTCCGAACACTTATCCATTTGGCATGGTGACAGTTGAAATCATCATATATCAGATAGAGACAGTTGGGAAGGGTGGTTATAAGACGGTCCATGTTGGCAGAGAGGCAGATGTAAATCTAGTCATCCCTGTTACGAGGATGGCACAGCACACAGTCAAACAGGAGGTGGTTGCAGACAGCAAATGGAGCCAAAGGTACTACTGGGGGTTAGGAGGGGGGAGGGCAATACACAGACAGTGAGAAATGGAGTTCTTGACATAAACTGCAACTCTGCCACCAGAACAGGGTTCAGGCCTGTTGAACCGGAAAAGACAATACCCAGGGAGGGACACTGAGAAATCTGGGACATCCTGTGGGAGGAAGGATTGTATTAGACAGATAATGTAAAGTTTATCAGTGGCAGCTTGAATTGAGACCTCTGTCAAATTGGAATGAAGAAGACCTCGGATGTTGGAGGTCTATAGAGTTAGGGTTTGGGGCAGGAGGTGCTATTGGTAGGGAAGGGGAAAGAGGGGAGGGGTAAAGCATGGTAGCAGGAGGACTTGGAAGTGGAATGGGACATGGGGTGAGCATGGAGGGGGTGGGATGCTGAGGAAGCAGAGAGGGAGCGGGATGCTGGGAAACCAAAGAGGGGGTGGGATGCTGGGGAAGTAAAGAGGGGGAGAGATGCTGGGGTAGCGAGGATGCAGGGAGTGAGAAAAGCAAGAGAGACATGGATTGAAGGAAGCAAGTAGGGGTTCGTGCATGGAGGGGGAGGGGTATGAGGTGGATGTACACATAATTGGGGGATGCCATGCAGGGTGGGGGTAGGGGAGCCTGTAGCGGTTGTCGGGAAATCTGAGTGTGATGTTGACGTGGGGGAGTTTGTAACCGTAATCCCAAATAATACAAAAAGGGTTGGATTTGAAGATTCCAATGATTGAGAGACAAAGACGGACATTAATGTTGGGATGGCAATGGTGATTAAAGGCACGATGAAAGACAGCGCTCTATGAACACGATGGTAGATGATGCATATGTTACGAGTCGTCTAGAGATGGAGAGAGGGGTCGATTGGAAAAGTGACATTGAGAAGAAAAAGGTGCTTGGAAGCCAGTATGTGTGAAGATTGAACGTTTTTAAATGGCCATTTAAAAAGGTTTAAATTCATGGATGGAGGGGAGGAAGAAGAAAAGAATAAGAAGAAGAAGCAAAGTTTTGCCTTTTAAAATTTTTATCAAACAGAAGGTATAAGGAAGGAATTAAAGTAAGTATGGTGAATAATATGACAGATATGATGCTGATACATCATGGGAGTGGGTAAAAATGGTAGGTCCAAAACTTTCCAAGCATGAGATGCAGGATTGAATAAATAGAATGAGCATGAAAAAGCACACAGGAGTGAGCACTCAATATGAAGAACAATCAACAGAAACAGAGAACATAAACTTTATGGCAGTACAGGCGAATCCAGAAGGATGACTTAGCTTTTTGTAAGCAGATCGCTCTGAGGACCAAGAGAAGCAACCACAAACCGGAAACAAGGTGAGCAGCATGTTGGGGACACTCGACACATCCACAGATGTCAGTGCAAGTCATTGTATTGTTTTGACACAAGCAAATCTAGTCCATAAAGTCCTCAATTATTGACGTCATGCATCTGTGGTTGGTGTGTGAGCACTTAAGCCTTTGTGGAAACATCGTCCCAGGCTCAGAATCCCCACAAAGTGTCCATGCCAACATATTGTAGACAAGGTCAGGGACAAAGATGTTGTCCTCCACAAGTCTTTTGGCATGTGTGGCCATGGGATCATGCTACAAACTGCCCACAGCTCCTCTCATATCATATGAGCACATCCATATACTTGTTGTAGCTTCTCTTCATGCATTGGTACGACTGGTGAAGTTTCCAACTCGGTCAGAGCAGCTGCAACACCAGCCTTTACTGCCAGGCCAGTTGACACATTTCTGGAGAAGACTATCTCAGTTTCAGCTCTCCTATATGACTTCCAGAAGTCAAACTTGTCACCAAAGTACATCTGTATATTTGGTTTTACATTTTCAGTGCAATAGTGTGGTCCATCTGCACAATTCTCTCCCAGCAGAACGATGTACTGTACTTGTCTCGGAGGTTAGCGAGTTTGATTACATCAACTCATCAATGATCCTCTGAGACATGTACTCTTCAAGATGCTCAAAGGCTGTTTCACAGCTGTCATTTTGCCTCGATTCATCCTATTTAACAACCGACACATGACTAGCCTCACATAGCATATGTTTATGTTCTGTGATAGATGACTTCGATGATGGTCAAAAGTGTTCTCTGGTTTTGTTCAACAACTTTCAGTTGACTGTCACGAGCTTGAGTGGTCATACATTGTGATAGTGTCTCCTGGCATAAACTAGATACATAGTTTTAATGTATGCTGACACAAGATACAGGCAGTCAGGTTTGCAGGAGGCAAGATGAATCGATTATCTGTACTCTGTATCCATTTCAGGTTTGATTGCTGTGCTTGTGGATGGCTGAACAGATGCACTGTGAGATCCTTCACTGCCTCTTTTTCTGATAATTCTCTTGATCAGGGACTGGTTGGTGTAGAGGAATAATAGACTTTCTCCAGCATAGTGTCAGTCTGTAATCTTTGGTGGACAATTCAAATTATAGGTTTTTATCAACGATAGGTTAAAAAAAAAGTGTCAATTGCTGTAGTAAGCAAAGTAACACTGACATTTAATCTGAGCTAGAGAGGAGTAAGAGAGATGGTTAGCATAACTTTGTCAACGTTCAGTTCATAAAACCTGTCATTCTTGTTGATGTACTTTTGGTAACAGAGACGATGGTCACTCCCAGCTGGACATTCATCCCAGTGTCCTTTCAAACTCTCTTACACAGCATCTCAATATGCCTTTTCATCATTATTTGAGCATATTGTGTCTTTGGGATGAACAGGATCATTAACCTCAAGCTTATATTTCCTCTGTGTGTCCATTGCATTTTTGGCAGTACTTTTGTTTACACCATGATGTTGTCAAAAATATCTGGACGATTTGTATGAATAACAACAGGTGAGAATGTCAGCTCCTATAACTCAGGAATGTTGTGGTATCATCAAAACAGTTACCAGGTGGTACACCCAACTACTTAAAGAGAACACTTTTTGGATTTCACTCGTGGACTCCTCGCTTTAGAAGAGGCAGTGCTGTAAAACTACACCTGATATCTACCAAAAGTTGGTACAAGGTGATACCTTATGAGAAGTCCAATCAATTGTTATGATTTTTTTAAATGCCCTGCATATTTCCTTCTTCTCAATTGTTTCCAGATACAGTGTGTTCATCTATAAATATAAACAGCTCTCCCCCCTCTCTCTCTCTGGGTCTCTCTCTCTCTCTCTCTCTCTGGTTTCTCTCTCTCTCTCTCTCTTCTGGTTCTCTCTCTCTCTCTTGGTTCTCTCTCTCTCTCTCTTTCTCTCTCTCTCTCTCTCTCTCTCTCTCTCTCTCTCTCTCTCTCTCTCTCTCTCTCTCTCTCTCCTCGGGTACAAATCCAACTTTGTTGTGTGGGGTGTAACATAGGCTATATGGCCGTGGCCTCAAACAGTGGTGTGGGAGGCAGGGGGGGGCGTAAATTTTCGATGTAAATGTGTACCATGTAGCACCACCTGGTGGTGGTGGCAGAGGGTATTACAATTTCAAAATTTCCTTTGGCTACAATGTTACTTATTCACGTTTCTCTTCCTGTGCAATTAAAAATAAATATCGATGTTTTGAAGGAAAAACAAAAAACACAAGTCAGTCTGTCAATGAAGCCATGTGAATACATGTCTATTAATTACGTACTGTTTGAACGTCAATTGCACCCAATTTCACGCAAGTACATCGATTAATTATGCACTATTGGAATGTAATTTTCAACCCTTTTGACTGCTGAGATCCCTTTGAATGTTCAATACCCATTAGGACCCCCAAGACTGCCAAGACTCCCAAGATCGTTGAGACCCCAAAAGATCCTGAGGACACAAAAGTCCCCAAGGACCCCAAAGACCCAAAAGGTCCCCGAGGACCCAAAAAGACCCATAAGTCAGTAATGACCCAAAAGACTCTGAGGTCCCAAAAGACCAAGAAGACCCGAAGGTCTCCAAGGACCCAAAAGACCTTGAGGACCCCAAAGACCCAGATGACCCAATAGTCCCCAAGGACCCAGAAGACCCAAAAATCCCCAGAGGACCCAGAAGACCTAAAAGTCCTTAAGGACCCAAAATACCCAAAAGATCCTGATAACCCAAAAGGTCCCTGAGGACCCAAAAAGACCCATAAGGCCGTGATGACCCAAAAGACTCAAACGACCATGAGGTCCCAAAAGACCAAGAAGACCCATAAGCCCTTGAGGAACCAATGCACCCCGATGACCCAAAAGACAGAGGATCAAAAAGACTCTGAGGACCCAAAAGACCGAGATGATCAAAAGATTCACAAGATCCATTAGAGTCCAATGATTAGACCCTTTAAGACTCCTTAAGACTTTTTTTTTTAAACTTAAAGACCATTTTAACACTTGAGACACCTTTAGATCCCTTCACCCTTAAGACCCTTTATACCCCTCTGACCCCTATAACCTTTAGCCCTCTACACCACTTAAGTCCCTTTAGACCCCTCAGATCTTAATGTCATTTAGACCTGTTAGACCCTTTGAATATATATATATATATATATATATAATAATATATATAAATATATATATATAATATATATACACACACACACACACACACACACACACACACACACACACACACACACACACACACACACACACACACACACACACACGTATTGCATAAGATTGGGGTGGTTGGGATTACACATTTTGAAAGAAGAAGAAGGCGCTTCCAACCAAAAGTAAAAAACTACATCGACTCCGCCAATTTGAGGAAAAAAAGCGAGAGAAGACCCGGTCTCAGGAAACATTTCGCCGGCTTCACAGCCGGCTTCACCAAGCACAATAATCGATTGCGCAGCCTCATTGATACTTGAAAGTATTGTGTGATGCATCAAATCCATTTTACATCAAATTTTCCTCCAATTATAGCGACGAGAAGCACCTGCTCCATAAGGTAGCTGCCAGGAGGGGTCATGTATTTACCTCTGCCACCGAAGGTGGAAGGAGGTTATGTTTTCACCCCTGTCTGTTTGTTACTTACGAAATCTAAAGATTTTGTAAGTATATTGATGACTTCCGTCATCTGTTTGTTGTGTTTGTTTGTTGTAGGCACGATAACTACGAGAACGAAAGAAGCTACCAATGTCAAATTACACCACGTGATTCAGGAGGTGATGGCTAGTGCTGATTAGATTTTGGTCAAAATTGGTCAAAAGTCAAGGTCACAGTGAGGTCAAACATTCGATTTTGATGGTTTGGTACAGAATCATCGTAGAAACTTCTGGTTTGCGTCGCTACCTTCTCTAGAGACAGCTTTTATTAGACAAGGTCAGAGGTCAAGATGACGATTTCGTAAGTACCAGTCTATGACTGCTTGTTTGTTTGTTTTTGTTACTTACGAAATCTAAAGATTTCGTAAGTATATTGATGACTTCCGTCCTCTGTTTGTGTGTTTGTTTGTGTGTGTTGTGTGGTGTGTGTGTTTGTTTGTAGGCACGATAACTCGAGAACGGAAGAAGCTACCAATGTCAAATTACACCACGTGATTCAGGAGGGTGATGGCTAGCGCTGATTAGTTTTGGTCAAAATCGGTCAAAGGTCAAGGTCACAGTGAGGTCAAACATAATTCCGTAAATTAATGTGGAGAAATGGAGTATTTTTGCTTCGGTCGACGTTACGGTTCGTTTTAACTTCGATTTTAATTTTGTCTTCGGTTTTTGCGATCGCTTAGGACGCTTAACACTCGGTTGTCGAAATTCTGGTAAAAATCGGATGTTTTGGAGACGTTTTAAGATTGTATAAAAAATATTTCACCGCCGAGTCACGGCTCGTCACGTGGTGCAGCGCGCTCGAGCAGACGCGGCGTTGAGTCACGTAAAGGTTTTGCGTGTGCGCGCTGACGGTGTTTTCGATAAAGATAGTGTTTAAAAGTCATTTGTTTTTATCCCAATAAGGTTATCGTCGCATGCCTGACTCGCTAAGCCGTCGGATTATGTAAAGATTGTTGGTGGATGGCCGAATATTACGGTTTTGTGACTTTGATAAAATAATATTAAATGATTGCGTGGAGAAATGGAGATTTTTGCTTCGGTCGACGTTACGAGTTCGTTTTAACTCGGATCGCAATTCGTTTTCACTTTTGGTAACCGTTAAGTATGCTTAACACTCGGTTGTCGAAATTCTGGTAAAAATCGGATGTTTTATGAGATTTATGTCGGGTGTCGTGTCTGAGGCTTAACTGAAGATTATGCTAATGAGGGGATTGTAACACACGGCATTACGCGCTCGTTTTAAAGTCAATTTCAATCCTGTTTTCACTTTGGTAACGGTTAAGTATGCTTAACACTCGGTTGTCGAAATTCTGGTAAAAATCGGATGTTTTATGAGAGGTTTGGTACAGAATCATCGTAGAAACTTCTGGTTTGCGTCGCTACTTCTCTACGAGACAGCTTTTATTAGACAAGGTCAGAGGTCAAGTTGACGATTTCGTAATTACCAGTCTATGACTGCTTGTTTGCTTGTTTGTGTGTAGGATATCTCAAAATGTTGTGGATGGATTTACATGAAATTTGGTGGACAGGTTCGGTGTGTGACAAGGACAAACTGCTTAGATTTTGGTGAAGATCCGCATCTGGATCCAGCTACTAGAATATTTTTAATAGATTCTTCACCATTGAGAGATAGGGCCAAAAACGATATATGCCACGATATCTCAAAAATTTGTGGACTAATTCATATGAAACTTGGTGGATACTTTGGGTGATAACTTGGTGGATCAACCTGCTGCAACCATGAGGCACGTGGTCGGCCCATTGGCATCCTCCACTCACGAAGCTCCCTCGCTGAGAGAATCTGGTGAGCAGGATCAGTGTCAGGAAATTGAGCCAGATGTCCACACAGCCGCAGCTGAAACTCACGGACTATGCAGGTACCAAATCTAATGTGTGTCGCTCAGCAACCGCTCGTTGGACACAAAGTCTGACCAGCGATAGCCAGAAGAGACCTGGTCCCAAAGGAATTAAGTCTCTGTCTCAGATCCCAGGTCAGAGTCCAAGTCTCACATCCATAGAGCAAGACTGGAAGCACCAAAGGCCTGAAGACTTGGACTTTCATCCTCCTGCACAGGTACTGACAGCACAACACCCTATGATTCAGTGGATCCATGACTCCCCAGGCCCGACCCAGGTAAGTGAATATCACTGCCAAGGTAAGTGAATCTCTCCGTGACCTCAACATCCTCACCACAAACAAGTGCAGACCAGACAACAGCATCGAATATCTCATTGAAAGCCTGGATCTTAGTTTTGACCCAGGAAATGCGTCATCCCAGCAGCTATGACTCCGCAATCAGCACCTCGAGGGCCCCCAAAAGGATATCCAGAATCTCTGCAAAGATGACTGCATCATCTGCAAAATCAAGGTCAGAGATCTTGACATTCCCAAACAATGCACCGCAGCTTGATCTCTCTGACATCCTCCCCAAAATCCAGTCCATACAACTGCTGAAAAGTGTGGGGGCCAGTACACACCTCTGACGAACTCCAGTAACAACTAGAGATAAGTCAGAGATGGTATCACCACATCTCATAGCACTCTCAGTACTTGAGTATAGTTCAGACATGAGAATGATCAGTTTTGGTGGCACCACACAAAGACCAAGAATCCTCCAGAATGCATCCCAATTCACTGGATCGAACGCTTTGCAGAGATCATCATCGGCTGCAAGCAGCCCCTGCCGAAAATCTCATCTGCATTTGTTGAGGACCCGAAGAGCAAGTATATGGTCAATCGTTGACCTCTTTGTTGTAAAGCCTGACTGCTCTGGGTGCTGGTGCTCAAGCAGATGGTGGTGAACCTGGTCAAGAATCATCTGAGCAAAGACCTTTCCCAGCACTGAAAGCAGTGTCAACCCTCGGTAGTTGTTGCAGTCCTTTTGATTACCCTTCCCTTTACAGAGAGGGATGACAAGACCCCTCTTCCAGTCAGTTGGGATGACGCCTGTGTTCCAGGCATAGCACAAAACTGCATGCAACGACATGAGTGCAGCTTTTCCACCACCCTTGGGAAGTTCACCACGGATGCCACAAATCCCAGGTGATTTACCCCCATTTCATCCGGTTCACTGCAGCCTGTGTTTCCGCAAACGAAGGTGGATCATAGTTGATTGGAGGGTCAGCAATTGTGATAGTCACACCCCTGACATCCAACTCAACAGCTGGTAGATCAGCCTGGTACAGCCACTCAAAGCAACTTTACTTCGGATTCAAATCAAAGTACAGCCGAGCGGGCATTTACTTCGGGTTCCTCTTGACAGAGGAATCCGCCACCACCCTCTGCTATAACTGCAGTACACCGAGGGATGGGCTTGGAGGAACGCAATGCACGAATTCCCCTATAAGCAGTACAAGAATCACTTGACCACAGGTGATGCTCTTCCACCTCACAGATTCCTTCCACATGGGCCTCCTTGTCCACCCTCAGTGCACATACAGTTTTGCGCCTCAACTCCCTGAACAGCTCAGCTCTGCCATTAAGCCTGACTCTGTGACTCTGGTCAATGGTATCCAGTGTCCCTTGAGAGACAAAATTATTCTTCGCCTGACGGTGAGTTCCAAGACATCCACTGGCAACATCAAGGTCGGTGGTCTTGAAGGCACTCCACAACTCGTCAGGATTCTCCAATGCACCCAGACCCCCAAAATCCCCACTCAGCTTGTTTGAAAACTCCTCAGCTACCCTCTCATTCTTGAGCTTGCCAAAACCTAGCCGAGGATGGGATAGCACCATTCTCCCAGATTTAAGCTGCAACTTCAGAGTTGCTAGCACAAGGCTGTTGTCGGTAATGAGGAACTGAGCACTCCAGTAGACTCTGCAGTTGTGGATCATCCTTCAGCCACCATCAACGAGCACATGGTCAACCTCCTTTGCCACACCACCAGCGTTGGAATACCAAGTCCAGCAATGAGCTGTGGGCGCTGAAACAATGAACCAGCCACCCTAAGTCCATGACTTCTTTTGCAAAGTTAAGGAACTTAGTGTTATTCTGCTTTTTTAGTGCGATTAGTGCTATTATTAAGAGGGGGGAGGGGGAGAGAGGGGGAGAGAGAGAGAGAGAGAGAGAAGAGAGAGAAGAGAGAGAGAGAGAGAGAGAGAAGAGAGAGAGAGAGAGACAGAGACAGAGACAGAGACAGAGACAGAGACAGAGACAGAGACAGAGACAGAGAGCAGAGACAGAGACAGAGACAGAGACAGAGACAGAGACAGAGACAGAGAGTTTTATGTCCTTTTATTACAAAAATTGATTACCTCACATACAGAGGCTCACACAGTTGCACACAATTTTACATCATAAGCAAACAACAAGAAGTTTAGACAGAGGGTATACAGTAAGTAACTAATAAGTAAATTTAAACTGACCCTCAGATACTTTACAGAAGCATTGTTTTATGCACCATTGGGTCTCAAACACCTGTACCTGAGAGCAACACCAGAACTCCAGTTAATTCTTGAAACACAACGGGCTTTAAACACTTCTAAGCTGTCTGTTGTATACAAATCATTGCACATTTTTGATTTTCTTGTCTTATATATAGCAAGCTTAGCTTGTGAAAGGAAAAAATGAATTAGGATTGCTGTTGGGAGTTGAAAGGCATATACTCACGGCCAAAATAAAGGTTGGAAAATCAAAATGACTCGAGAGACATGCAAAAGCATCTTCAGGAAAATAAGTGGTTTTAAACGGTTACAGCGTATATACGCGTGAGGTAGTGTTTCAGTTTGTCCACAGAAGGACATTGCTCACTTTCTGTTTGTGAAAACCGTGAAATTAGAAGAATTTGTTTGGCAATAACCCAATGTGCGATTCTCATGGAGATTCTCAACCCGTTTGGTACAGCTGTCTATAGTACCATTTCCAATAGCTAAAGGGAGGGGTTTGGTAAGACTGTGACCCATCTACAGGATACGGGAGGACAAAGAGGGAAAGGCTTTTAGGCATTGTATGTTCAGGGTTTTTCGATTATTCCAGAAAGCGATTGAGATCGG
>CM068960.1:56924000-56934400 GCA_035128595.1 Eptatretus atami | reverse complement strand
CAACTCCTGCTGTGCGAGAGTTGGAATCGCTAAAATAACCAGTCTTTTTCATCATTCTATTCCAAACACTGTGCGATGCTGGAGTAGAGTGAGTTTCTTGTAAAAAGGCTACATCTAATTTTTGTTGTTTAATGAGGTTGACTACTTGGAGCATCCTAGACTGGCTTGCTCACCATTATGTTTAAGCTGCAAGGATCGCCATAGTGAATGAAGAGGTGGCAAGCAAGAAGTGCACACAGGTATCATTTCATTTCCATTTTAGCTTTAACAATGTGCTTTTTAAGCCTACTGCACTGTGGTTTCGGTGAAATGGTAATCATATAGGAGGACGAATGATTACTTTTGCTGTTTCAATGAAACATGTAAGTCAGAAAAGTATTCCTTTATATCTATATGTTTTTTTTCCTAAAGTATTATTTAGGAATTTAAGGATTTGCGATGATGAGACATTAGGAGTACTGTTTGTAGGGAATTCTTCGATGTTATCTGGTTCTCCTTCTGACATGTCAGAAGCCACTATCTGGAAAATTTTCAATTTCTGATTCAACAACGGTGTTTATACTCTGTAGTATACAGGTATCAGGTTGTTCTGTTTTCGACGTGGAGGGGAGGGGTGAGGGAGGCTCTGATTCCACCTTGAGTAATGTAGAGGGGGGGGAGGGGGAGATGGAGGGAGGGGAGGGGGGAGTGTAGTCATATCATAGTGTCTGCCTCAGGTTTTTCAGGATGCGGTTTTTTTCAGAGCTTTGTCACAACACTCAGGTATGACTGCAGGGGTATTCGATGGAGCAATTTTCACCATTGAGGAGTCGTTGGTTGTTAACTCGTGGCCAATGGGGGGGGGGGTTCTGGAGACAGTTTAGTTCCTTTTCGGTAAGATACTTACATGGTTCAATTTCCTTATCAGAAGTAGGGATCTTGACTGTGGTTTCCTTTAATTTCTCTGGGAGTAAATCCCCTTCACCTCGATCTACCAACAGGGGGTCCATTTCATCATTTGAGAGTGACTTCATACCGATTTTCGTTGACACTGTGTCACATAAGCCCAGAGTTTTTTCACTCACAGCCGAAACCACTTTTTTTTTTTCATGTAGGTTAAGTTCGTTCTGATCTGTTTTTTCTTCTTTTCCCCTTAATAAGGAATAGTTGTAAAGCCATCCAAACCACTTGAGGTACTGTCTTCTGTATCCTTAGGGTCTGATGCTTCGTTATCTGAGACTGTAACAGGCTCGTCGGTACTAACAGGTGGGGCTGTATAATAGAACAATAGTATCCTCGCTGTTTGCGGAAGCAGTTTCGGACAGAAACGTTTTAAATGGCCGAAGACCATTGCAGTTAAAACATTTCAAGTGTTTCCGTCGACGCGTACACCTGGTACTCGTGTCCATCTATGCGAAATTTAAAAGACCACATTAAGCACTTTATCGACGTTAGACGAGGGAAGCACAATGTACGTCTGTCGCCTGAAAGACATCACGTGTCTAGCCCTGCTCGTTCCGGCATCGCAAAGGTAACATTGTAAATCTGAGAGACTACGGTCCGAATCGAGAAATAATTTTTTTTACCAGTGGCTTCATTCCTGATGAAAGGTGGGACATTACTGAGTACAATTTGGTACGTAGTTGTGGCGAGAGGGGAGGCTAAGATGAAAATAACCATTTTCAGTTGATATTCCAGTAGAGACGATGTCATGTACTAAATGCTCGTTCGATATAAAAACAACTACTCGTTTGTTCATGCCGAGAAGCTGCACGGACCTTTTTCAAACCCAACCATATTACCAATGGCAGAAACAATGTCATCAACACTGACCTCAGTATAGGAAGAATGCACAACGATGGCATTTCCTCGTCAAGGCCTCATAGGCCGCGTAGCGGGAACATGTCGACATTCTTTGATTTCAGAATGGAAGTAAGGGGAGGGGGTGAGGGAGGGATGAGGGAAAGGTCATATAACCACTCAGACTGTGTCTCGCCGTGGGAGACGCGAAACAAAAAACACACCGTAATATAGGTAAACAGGAACGCACTAGATAACGGAGTAGGCTACCGGCTCGAAGCTTACCTATACCACAAGCTGTGGGCTCTCTGTCTCTCTCTTGTCCTAAAGAAGAAAAGGGGAAAGGTAAGGGAATGAAAAATATAAACACACAACCGTTATGAACCATGCGGGAAATTGGTGGGGGTGAGTAATGAACTCAACAGGGTGGGTGAGGGTGGGAAAGGAAGGGGACGGGGAAAGGAAGGGGACGGGGAAAGGAAGTGACAGGGAGAAAGGCAAGTCGAGAGTGGGAGCAGAAAGCTAGGGGGAAGAGGAAAAAAGACGATGAAAATATTAAATGACAGGGGAGAGAATTTACACGGACTTCACTCGAAACTCACACCAACCGCCATGACCCAATGCACCACACGTCAGCAGGGGGCGCCAGAGAGAGAGAGAGGGGGAGAGAGTGTCTGATGTCGTAGATAAGGAATGGAGAAAAATATGGAAGAAATAGATGCAGATTTGGATGAAAATGTGCAAATCTATATATGGATGGAGTAATTGTATGTGTGTATGAATCATCTTCTCCTCCAAGAGGAGTTGACCCAAATCTCTCTGGGATTAACCGAGGGCACGCCTGGAGTTGTGTATGTGCAAGTTTCATTTGATTCCATCATGTTTTGGAAAAAAAATTCCCATTTTTGGCATGTTCTTCCTTTGGGTGGAGGGTGGGTGCAATTGGAAATAATCTGAGCTTATATAACCACAAATGCTATATATATATATAATATTACGCTAATCACATTTTCAAATTGATTTGATGTTGCATAGGACGCGAAATAAAGTAATTTAGCAAAAGGAAGAACTTGAAGAAAATAAAAAAAATACTAGGCTACTTTGAATACTATACACAACTTGCAAAAAGCACAAAGGACCTTTGACCCCAGACCGTCTATATTTACTGAGTGCACTATCGGAGAAAACTTCTCGCGGAAGTGACATATTTACGGTAAACTGTAGCCCCAGACACAACGCCAACAAAGACGTGTGAAGGATGGAGCAGGGAAATTCCGCACTCAAAAATTCAGTTCGACCGAGCTACACAACTCTATAAAGATGCTATCAAACCCGATGAATCAGTGCAGGATAACATTCATGAACTTTTGTTGGCGGCACCTGGTGTGATCTCGGTCTTATGCTGATCTGAGAATGAACAAAAACAGTTCAATTCTAGCAAAATATTGTGGCGGTTTTCAAAAATTGTGTTTTTAAAAATCATCAAATCATTGCATAAGTGTCATTTTTCGTATTTTCCTGATCGGAAAAACCTATAAATTGATATATTACAGCCTTATTTTCTCAGTTGGTCAGAATTCATTAAAAAATATCTTTTTTTGTCGCCATTTTGAATAAATTAAAGTTCCGGGGGTCAAAATTTCATCGGAGGTAAAAAAAAAATTCCAACGTTTTCAGATTTAGCATCGAAAATGGCCATAGAAAAATGCTATGGCGAAGATACTTAAGCGAAAAAACTTCACCTATTTTCCAACCTACCTCTTCCCCTCCCCTCCTCCCATTTTCCTTTATTTTTCCTCTTTATTTTCAGCTCTCTTACTTCCTTCATTTTTGTCTTTCCTATCACCTCACCCTTTACTTCACATCTTTCTCTTCTTTCTTACTCCATGTTATCACTTCCCCTTGCTTTAAATACCTATGTCCAGCTCTTTTACATCCACCTGCAGCTTTCAATCCCACAGCAATGTTGGCAGCCTGCTCAGCTATTTGTGATTTTTCTGCCCATCACTTGTGACTTCATCACTACGTTTTCAAAACACATGGTTTTCAAATAGGATTTGCCTCAGAATCGTTTGTTTTTCCTTTCAAAGAGGATGCACAAGGATTTACTTAAGTATTCAGAAAGTTGGACATATACTGGCTTCCAAATTGGTCAAATCATCCACGCATTGGCCTCGTTTATTAGTTTTTCCAAAATTATGATGTCCACTGCTTATGGCTTAAACCTCTGCTATTCTAAATCACATAATTTTAGTAAGTAAATGATAGTTTGGTGGTTTTGTTGACATTGCATAATACAATGTCTTTGATACTCCAAATGAAGCTGACATATTTTGGCCAACTTTACAGTTATTATACAGTTTTAAAACTAAAGTGTCATGTTCACCTGGAAGAAAACAGCTGGTAAAATGGCTATAAATGGTAATTAAAGGTAACATCTGGGTAAATTCTTTCCTGAAACATTTCTGAACTTTTCTTTTATCATTTATTGACCCAATTGCCTCTTTCGGGTTTTACATTGTATAATCTACGATGCCAATGTTACACATGTTTGTGAGACCTAGGCAGCAACGGTTGTGCTTCGATTTCCAAATTTAGCAGGGTCAATGGAGAGAGGCCAGTCCAACTACAACATAAGCTGCCCTGCTGGCCCATGTTTTCCCACCACCCCACTGTAATTCCATCAGGGCTCTTAAACACATCAAAAATACATGAACAACACATTCACTGATGAAGCAAATGGGTGTTTTTGCATTGCCTTTACATATATACTGTATATATAATTATTTATACATTTATATATATATATATATATATAAATATATATATATTATATATGGAAAAAATATATATATTTAACATTTATTATTATTTTGTTATATATTTTGGGCAGTAGCACACACACTGACACACACAATTTTTGGTCTGCTTGGCAGGCATGTAAAATGTTTGACCATTGTAGCTTGCAGTGTTTAGTGCGAAAATTCTAAGACTGTCCTGAAGATTCCAATAGCTCAGTGGGCTGTCACTGCATTAGCAAAGAAGTCCTTGTGTTGAATCAGGATTTTTTTCACATACATACATAATATACATGTAATAATGTATAATATGTACAAATATGTATATATATATATATTATATATATATACATATTTGTATAATATATATATATATATTATATATATATATATATGTACAAATATATATGTACAAATATATATATATATATATATATATATATATATATATATACATACACATATACATATGTACATATACATACATACACATATGAATATACATATATATATATATATATATATATATATATATATATCCTTGAGAAAATGCAGGGCATAGAATAGGTGCATTGATATGGTTTGTGCCACATGGTAACGAGAGAAAAGAAGAGACATTCCACGGCTTGAAGAAATGCCCAAACAATAGAAAGAAGGGACATTCCATGGTTGTGGAAAATGCCAGATGACAGAAAATAAGACACATTCAAAAATAATCTCGTGTGCATGCTGTACTTTCCTTGTGTTCTTATGAGGAACCAAGTAATGCTCCAGAAAAGTTTATATATAAGAGTCACCAATTTTTTTAACAAATTAATCACCACGTTTCACATTATCTTATGGGTCTTCGTTTTCAAGGTACACAAAAATTCTTCATGACGTACTGATGGGTTTTTCGCTAGATGTTAGTCTCCCTTTTATCTCGGGGTGGCAGTAGATATGGGAGGTAAGCAGGGCAGCACAAATGCCAGACAGCTAATATGTAAAGCAAATAGGGTTTAGGTTGTATTCGGAGGGGATCATTTCAATCAAAAGAGGTGGTGTTAACATTGTACATGAATTCAGTAGGGCCACATCTATAATATTGTGTGCAGTTTTGGTCACCACAATTCAGGAAGGACATAGATGCCATAGAGAGGGTTCCAAGCGCAGGGCTACTAGATTGTTTCCCGGCTTAGCTAGACTTAGCTATGAGGAGCGGCTGAAGGAGACAGGGCTTTATACACTAGAAAGGATGTGGTTACAAGGCGATATGATAGAGATGTTGAAGATAATGAAGGTATAGATACAATGAGTGCAGATGAATTATTCAACAGAGTACACAGAAATAGGACCAGGGGCCATAGCCGATGAGTAAAGAAGAGGAGGGGTTGAGATGGTATAAGGCAGGGGATTTCCACTCAGAGTAGTTAATGCATGGAATGGCCTCCCTGGAAAGGTTGTGGCAGCAGAAACAGTAGATAAATTTAAATTAGAATTGGATAGGTACCTGGAAGTTATGGAGATAGAGGGGTATAGGGATGTTGGCAGGACTTTTAGGTAGCTTGAGCATTGATGGGTGATTGTGTGGCATGTGTACGGAGTGCTGTTGTTGGGGGTCTCGTCAAGGGGTGTTGTGTGTTGATGTTGTGTGTGTTTTTTTTTTTACCAAAGCTCATGCCCCCTCCCTGAGGTGAGGAAAAAAATATTCGCAAAAAAATTAAAATCCCCCTCAAAAAAACTACAAAAACCTTAAAATAAATAGATAAATAAAGAAAAACACAAAAACACGCAACACAAAATTTTTTTGCATATATTTGGATCTTGTGTGGAGATTATATGGTGTTGATTTTTCACGTAGACATGATGGGCTGAATGGCCACCACCTGTGTCTAATTTCCTTGTGAAAAATTGAAATTTTTAGAAATTCAGTCGCCATGACGTTTTGGCCTATGTTGAACCTCAAAAATAATTGTGGTTTGAAATTCGATGACCAAGATGTGGAAATCCTCTCAACTTTCAAGTCAATTGGATGAATATTTGACAACTTTAGAAATTCGGTATATGTTGCCCTTTTTGCCGATGTTGACCTCAAAAATACTTGGTGGTATATGGAGGAGAAGGAGATTGGGACCATACTCTGTGCAGAAGCGTTGGTGCTGCTTAAGCAGTCTCCTTGGCTATTGGCACAATCCTGAATGGGTCACGTACTTCGAAACAGTACACCAGCATGCTAGCGCTCATTTGCTGACCTCAGAAGGATGAACAGGTACGAGTTAACCCCCTGGTCATTAATTCAAGCAGCTGAGCAGGATTGAACTCAGGACCAAGGACCAAAGCCCACCACCCTACAATCAAGCCAACACAGGCATAATAATGGATGGAACGTGGATATGCAAATCCTGTTCAAATTCAAATCCTGTTATAATTTGGCCGATATGGCATTTCTGTTTCAAATTTCAAGTCAATCGATGAAAATTGAGGATTTCGAAATGGCCTATATTAACCTTCAAGCTTCTGATGACTCAAAATAATTGGTGTTGATTCAGTGAGGCAATTTGGAAATTCTGTTCCAATGTCAAAGTCAATTAGATGAAATGGAACAATTTTAGAAATTTGGCCTAATTTGTATGTTCAATATATTTTGGCCTATGTTGACCTAAAAAATTATTAGTGGTTGAATTTAAGTGACTCTGACATGAAATCAGTTCAAAATTTCAAGTCAATCGGAGAAAATTGATGATTTTAGACATTTCAGTCATGTGACCTTTTGCCGAGGTGACCTCAAAAGTAGTTTGTGGTTGAATTTGTGAACGACATGCATATCCTGTTCGAATTTAAATTCAATCGGATGGAAGTTGAAGGATGTCAGAAATTTGTGGCCTGGTGTTTGACTTTTTGATTATGTTCGGCCTCAATAAAGTTAGTGGTTGAATTTTGTGACCTGATATGCATTGTTCCTGTTCAGAATTTCAACGTCAATCAGATGAAAATTGACAATTTTTGAAAATTTTGGCCTATGTTTGACCTTTTGGTCTATGTTTCCTCAAAAACAATTGGTTAATTAATTCGATGACAAAACTGGTGCAAATCCTCTTGAAATTTTAAGTCAATCGGAAGGAAAATGAAGGATTTTTAGAAATCTGTTCTATGTTGACGTTTTGGCCAATGTGGACCTCAAAAATAATAGGTGTTGAATTCAGTGAGCTGATTTGGAAAATCCTGTTCAAATTTTTTGTCAATCGGATGAAAACTGAGGATTTTAGAACAACTGGCCTCCTGTTGACCTTTTGGTCGATGTTGACCTGCAATAAGAGTAACTGCTATATCACATGGTCATCGTACGCATGTGGGTAAAGTTTCAATTTCTCCGCTGAACGGTTTTTGATCTTACAGAATTGCAAACATGTCGCGACGTAAGACATACGTATCGTAAACCGATTGTTTAAACCCTGCTTTTCGCTCAAGCCGAGTGCAGGGTAATGAGTAACGTACAAATTGTAGACGACTTACTTATGATGCACAAATAAATTGATCTATCTTATGCTTATCCTAAATGATAAGATAGCTGCTGCCCTCCAGTGGAAACCAAGCAGAATTGGCATGAATTTTCTGACATTTGTGGATGATGTGTGGATTGTTAAATATGAGCAAACAAATAGTAAAAAACAAACAATATTCTACTTAGGTGGGAATTTGTTTCAAAGTCATTCAGACTATGTCGATGTATATTCCAAGGTTTCAGTTGCGTTTAAATTGTATACCCTTTGAGTATGAGTGCCAACACATTTTGCGCGGGATGATTGGACGGACGGACAGACGAAGACAGACAGACGCAGACAGACAGACAGACAGACAGACAAGACAAAGACAGAAGCGACGACAGACAGAAGACAGACAGACAGACAGACAGACACAGACACGGACAAGTGAATTTCGAGGGTTTTCTGTTAAAAACTTAAAGAAATGGGGAAATGGACCGTTACCTGAATTTGAACATTTACCGTGACGTCAAAGGAAGATTTCTGAAAATTTGCAGCCATTTCATGTGGTAGAAGCTGAGAAACGGATTTTCAGTCCCTGTGGTTAAGTTGCATACAGAGAAACCAATCCCATATAAAGGGAGGGGTGCTTTGCGCCTCCCTTGGTACAGCTATCGTGTGTTTCAAAAGAACAAGTGCACTGTTGTTGTTTCGTATGCAGCTTTCTGCTGGTTACGTCATTTTTTTGAAGCACGTCTGCTGCGCTGATGTCAGTGGCTCCTGTTACAGTAAGCTGCTATCATTTTGCCATCTGTCAGAAGGAATGAACAGGCTGATTCAACCCCACCTGCTGTTATCATCAAAACAGCACGAGGAGCTGAAACCTCAAGATCCTAATCTTTAAGCCAGCACCTTAATTTTAAAGCCAAACATCAGCTTAAACGAGTGAACTGGAATAAAATTATCGTTTGATAATCTAAAATTTAAAATTATGGCCTTGTTTCTTGCAGGTATCAATGTTCACTCAAGTGACATATCTACCAAGCTGACATATAAATAATCCTTTTCCTCTGCAGCATAATACGATGATATAAGTTTTGTAATTTTTTAATGCTCTGCTGCCGAAACAGTTAACAGAGGTTCCATCTATTAGACATGAGCTTAGCAGACCTCCAGCTCCTATGCATCACTGGCAGGATTTGTTTTCGGGCAGCCAATACCAGGAAAGATAATTCAATTTTCTATTTATAGACCAGTCTACCCAGGCAGGCAACATCCCCAGACATGTGATTTGGCTTGTTGACCTTCTTATGAGGGAGCCCCTTTTTATATAGAAAGGTTAAAAAACAAATTGTTTACAAGAGCTTGGACGTGCATTTGGCCCCATGGCCCAAGTACAGTCCAACATTCCAAGAAGACCTGTCGTAGAGCATGCACGTACACCTCAGCCCGAAGGCGATAAGATGGTCAATCAAACACACATTCTAACCCAAAGGGCAGAATGCATTGTCCATAAACAGTTGACCACTATGAAGAGAAGGAGTATGTCCTTCTTTTGAAGGTGTCCTTTTCCTCATAAAAAAAAAAACAGAAAAAGGAAAAAATCAAAACATTTAAACAGCTTGGATGTGACCAATTTGGATCCCATGGGCCAAGGCACACAGTCAAACAAGACAATCCACGAGCATGCCACATGCCCACTAGCTCTATGTGTGAAGTACATGGTCAATCAAACACATAACATTCTTTCGCAAAGGGCCAGAATGCCTATATATATATATATATTTATCTAATATCTATAATATATATATATATATATCTATATATATATATGATATATATATATATATATACATGTAATATATATATATAAATATTGACACTGATGAGCCAAAACATTATGACCACCTGCCTAATATGCCTGTTTGGTCCTCTGTGTGCCGCAAATCAAGTGCCGACCTGCCGAGGCATGGACTCTTCACCAGACCCCTGAAGGTGTCCCTGTGGTATCTGGCACCAAACATTAGGCCAGCAAGATCCTTCAAGTTCCTTGTAAGTTGCGAAGGTGGTAGCGCGCGTGGATCAGACTTGTCGGGTCCAGCACATCCCACGGATGCTCAATCGGAATTGAGATTGGAGATTTGGAGGCCAGGCAATACGTGATAAACTTCATCATGTTCCTCAAACCATCCACGAACAATATGTGGCAGTGTGGCAGGGCGCATTATCTGCTAAAGAGGCCATGCCATCAGGGAATGCCATTGCCTGAAGGGGTGTACTGGTCTGCACGATGTTTGGGTAGGTGACATGGTCAAATTGACGTCCCACATGAATGGCCGGACCCAGGGTTTTCCCAGCGGAA
>CM068960.1:56886417-56903001 GCA_035128595.1 Eptatretus atami | reverse complement strand
CTCTCTCTGAACATAACTGGACAGTGGTTATGCTCGGACGGTGGTTATTTCTGCACATATCCGAACTATGGTTATCTCCACATGTATTCGGATGGTGGTTATCTCCATATGTGTCCGGATGGTGGTTATCTCCATATGTGTTCAGATGGTGGTTACCTCTATACGTGTCCGTATGGTGTTTATCTCAATACGTGTCTGGATGGTGGTTATCTCCCTACATGTTCGGACGGTGGTTATCTCCATACGTTTCTGGATGGTGGTTATTTCCGGATGGTGGCTTGCTCTGGATGTGTCCAGACAGTGGTTATGTCCGGATTGACCATCCCCTCACACCGCCTTCCATTGCCCTCCCCTCACGCTGCCTTTCCTTGCCCTCCCTTCATGCTGCTTTCCCTTCCCCCACTCCTCCTTACTCCCCCACCACTCCTCAGTCTCTGTACCTCCTCACTCCTCTACACCTCTCTCTCCTCTCCTCTTTTTCTCCCCACCCTCCCCCTTAGTTTACCTGTCATCTGGATGGTGGTTATGTCCGGATGAACCCTCCCCTCACACCGCCTTCCCTTGCCCACCCCTCATGCTGCCTTTCCTTGCCCTCCCTCACACTTCTTTAGCCTCCCTTCATGCTGCCTTCCCTTCCCCTCTCCTCCTTACTCCCCACTCCTCCTCACTCCCCCCTGCTTCCTTTCTCCCCCACCCCTCATCTGTCTCCCTACCTCATCGCTCCGCCACACCTCTTTCTCCTCCATTCTTTTTCTCCTCCCCCCCCCGCCCCTTAGTATACCTGTCCTCTAGACAGTGGTTATGTCCAGATGGACCCTCCCCTCACACTGCCTTACCTTACCCTCTCCTCACGCTGCCTTCCCTTGACGTATCTGAACGGTGGTTATGTCCAGATGGTGGTTATATCTGGATGTGTCCAGATGGTGGTTATGTCCAGACGGACCCTCCCCTCACATTGCCTTACCTTGCGCTCCCCTCATGTTGTCTTCCCTTGCCCTCCCCTCATGCTAGCTTCCTTTTCTGCACCCCTCCTTGCTCCTCTCCTCACTCCCCCCTCTTTCCTCACTCCCCCCTCCTTCCTTGCTCCCCCACCCCACCTTGATCTCCATCCCTCCACCCTCCCACTCCTTCTCCATTCCTCTCCCTCTCCTCACACTACCCTCCCTCCTCTCTCCCTCGCCTCCTTCTTACTCCTCCCCCTTAATATTCCATCAGCAAAGCTTCGGGTTGTATTTGCTAGACTATAATAATAAATGTCATTGTGTGTGTGTGTGTGTGTGTGTGTGTGTGTGTGTGTGTGTGTTGTGTGTTGTGTGGTGTGTGGTGTGTGTGTGTGTGTGGTGTGTGTGTGTGCCCTCCATAGCTCCAAAACCATGAAACCTAATGGCCTGAAACTTAGCATGCATACAAGGGGGAGAACTCCATTTCCCATTGTTCACATACTACCCTTCCCCAATTAATGCCCAGGAGTACCTTTAGCTGCGCTTTCCCCTCTGCAACCACCTCCTGTTTTGAAAACCACCTGGAGCCTGAAACTGTATGTTGTACCATCTTTCTAACAGGGATGACTCTATCCTTTTCTCCAACGGCCTGATCTCCGATCATCAGTTTGGTTTTAGACCTGGTCATTGTACCTTGGACATGCTGCTTCTACATTTCCCAACAATGTATGGAAGCTATCAATCTCAGACATGATATCAGGGCCGTCCTTCTGGAGATACCTCGAGCATTTGATACAGTCTGGCACCCTGCCCTGATTGACAAACTCTCTGCTTATGGCATTCCAAGGCCATGTCCTTCAACGATCACTGACTTTCTCCACTCCCATATTCAGCATGTCCCTCTTCACGGGATACTCTCACCTCCTCTTCCTTTCAAGGCTGGAGTGCCCAAAATGCAGTGTATTGAGCCCAATGTTGTTCCTTATCTTCATAAATGATATGTCTGATTTCCTGGAAAATCCTGCTTATTACTTTGTTGATGATGCCACACTGTGCCTGTCATTTCTCATTATTCAGACAGGCAGGAAACGGCCTCTTCCCTCTCGACCGATCTTGATAGTATGAAGAGTTCATCCAACACTTGGAATATGCCTTTCAACACCGGCAAATCCCACATCCTCACCCTGTCTCTCTGAAAGGACTGTCTGACAAACCCTCCTATCTACTTCCTGAACAAACCACTTGAATAAGTTGTCACTCAAACTTTTGGGCCTCACCATTTGCCATGATCTTTCTTGGGCAGACAATATTTTCAAGATGGCCTCCAAAATCAGCCACCATCTGGGCATCCTTCATCGTGCAAGATCTGTCCTTGGCCTGTCTGAGTTTTTCACAACCTACAAGGCTTTCATTCACAGCTTGGAGTACTGCTCTCCCCTTTGAGCTGGTGCCCCTGCCTTACAACTTTCCCTTCTTGATGCCGTAGAAAGCAACACCCTCAATATCATTGGGATCTCCAAGGAAAAAGCTGAGTTTCTCAGCCTGTTACTTTTGCCTAGCATGCAGGTTGGTGGCATCTCTATATTCTACCATCTCCTTTTTGGTATTGCATCCTCTGCCCTCTCTCGGCTCTGTCCTTCCGAGGTTTCTGCAGAGTGCGCACGGTCTGCCAGTGACCGTTTTCTTGTTATTCTCCCACAGTACAGGCTCACTGCTCAACTCCACTCATTTGTTCCTCTTTGCTCTTGCCTGTGGAACCAACTTTCCCAGCGTGTTCAGTACAATTCTTCCCTGCAGGACTTTAAGATAGTTGTTCACCACTACCTCACGTCATCAACCATCCATACTCATGATCTCTTCTATCCCAAATGACTCCATTCCCAAGCAATCCTTTTTTTCGGTTATTGTGATTTTCTTCTTCCCCTCACCTCTTGTTGTTTGTTCGTTGTCAGTTGGTTTGTTCATTTTCTATTCCATCCCTGCTTCCCCCTTGTGTGCAGTTTGTTCACCACGTGTATTTCTCCCCCTCCCCTAGTTCTCCCTCTCACTACTACTTTGCTGTTAGTGTCTCCCCCTTTCCATTTTCTTCTATTCCATTCTGCTCGAGCTCTTTTATAAGCCTCAATCATGTATACAAAGAAAAAAGAAAAAAAAGAACACCCCCATGCAATGTACACCTAAAAACACCAATGGATGAACAGGGTGAGAGGTGTACATGTTTGTGAGTGATATCACAACCCTGGGCAGGATGGAAGAGCAATAAAATGCACATTTCGTGCACTTATGCATTTATGTACTTCTCTTGTGCTCCTTGCAGGAAGCAGCAGACGCTGGCGATGGAGCCAAGGAGAGCCAAGTGAATCGTACCCGGAGCCTGAAACAGGCGGTGAGCTTCAAAAAGCATGCTCAGCGAGAAGAAGGTGCGGAGGCTAAAAGATGTACGATTCAATGTGCATACTCTCACACATATGGTGCTCCTTTCAAAACATTTTTCTGCTTTATAGCAACATCACCTTAACAAGCAAATCATTACTGATATGCCCAAATGCCTTTTATGACTGAAGTATACCTGTTGTATTTCTTAGTTCATCCTTTCTTTGGTTATGCATTAATTTAATGACAATCATAAGAGCCTACCTTGTGAAGTTGCTGAAGCAGATCACACCTTGATATGGTTTATCACAACATAATCAGAGAAAAATAAGTGTAATCGATATAGGTAGCAAAACCAAAGTAAAGTCAAGAATGAAATAACTTTTTTTTACACTGATGTAACACTCAATGAGGAATATATATATAACATTCCAGATGAGGAAATAGGAGAAACGAGTAAAAAAAGACAGAAAATGTCATAGCCCCCGTTGTTTTAGTAATTTTGCTGTATGGCGTTAAAGGGCTCACCCATATTTATGTTCAACTAAAATGGCCGCCAGTCTACCAGTCGGCCATCTTTGATCAGATCACAAAATAAAGTGAGGGGCATGTGTATGCAGAATTAAGTGAGGGTCATGAACAAAATCGGACCATGCATGTCTGAGAAATGGGTGGGGACACATTCAAGTAACAAAATGGCCACCAGTCGGCCATCTTGGATCTGATCTTGCAAAAAAAATGGCAGGCATATGTAAGCCATCATTCATTATCTGGGTGCCAAGTTTGAACAACATCGGTAAATGCATGCCGGGGAAATGGTTGAGGATGTGTTAAACATTTATAAACCGATTATAAACTGTTAAACCGATTATACCTGGTGTTAGCTTTGTGGTTAGAGTGTTGGCTTAGTGGTTCGGGTGGTGGCTTGGGATCCTAGTGTCCTCAATTCAAGTCCCAATGCCAGCTGAATTAGCACCAGGGGGTTGACTCAGCCTGTCATCCTTCACAGGTGGGCTAAATGAGCACCAGTGTAGCAGCCAAAAAGGCTGCACATGAAGGGAAGGAGTATCAACTGATTGATTAAATCTGTATTGGTGTGGTGCAGGCATGATGGGCCAAATGGCCTCCTCCTGTGCCTTAATTCCTTGTAAATCCTTGTAAGCATTGGTTATTTTACAACTAAAATGGCTGCCAGTCCGCCATCTTGGATCTAATCTCAAAAAAAGAGACATGCTTATGTAAGCCATCATCCCTTATCCCTGTGCCAAGTTTGAATACCATCGGTAAATGCTTGTCTCAGAAATGGTTGAGGACATGTTCAACATCAGGGTTTTTTTTTACAACAAAAATGGCCACCAGTCGGCCATCTTGGATCTGATATTGAAAAAATGGCGTGCAGATGTATATCGTCATGTGTTGTCTTTGTGCCAAGTGCGAATAAAATTGGTCTATACATGTCCGAGATATGGTTGCGGGTGCAGGCCCACGCGCATGCACGGATGGACACGAAAATCAAGACCAAGTCCATAAGCCCCCATTTTGGACCAAGTCAAACGGGGGCTAATAATATACTTTTGCAGGAATTAATCTGGGTCCACACCTGAGCAACCTGGTGTGCAATTTTGTTGCATTCAACTAAATTGCTGAATTATATGAGCACGTTTCTACAACCATTTGGGTGTAGTTGCACAATCGGTTGCTTGCAGTGGACGCACAACAGACTCTACTTTAAAGTAATATAAGTAAATAATTGACTGGTTTAAACAAATAATTACCTCCGCCACCTAATGTGGATGGAGGTTATGTTTTCCCCCATGTTTTTCTGTCTGTGTGTCTGTCGGTTTGTCTTTTTGTCTGTGAGCAGGATATCTCAAAAAGTTATGGACGGCTTTGGATGAAACTTGGTGGATACGTTGGATGTGTGACAAGGAGCAATTGTTTACATTTTGGTGCAGATCCAGATTCAGATCCGGATACTAGAATTTTAAAAATGATTCTTCATCATTGAGTGATAGGGCTAAAACGATATATATCTCAAAAAGTTGAGGACGGAGTTGGACGAAGTTTTGTGGACAGGTTAGGTGTGTGATAGGGACGGATTGCTTCGATTATATATTGGTGACGATCTGAATCCGGATCTGGACACGAGAATTGTTTAAACTTTTTTCAGTGATTCTACGCTCACCATTGAGAGATGGGGCAAAAAACGATATATGGCATGATATTTGAAAAAGTTATGGACAGGTTCTGACAAAACTAGGTGGATGAGTTGGTGAGGTGACAAGAACAAGCCGATTAGATTTTGGTGTTGGTCCAGATGCAGATCCGGCTTATCAGTGGGATACAAAACGTAAACTGTTCAGCCTGGCGAAGGTATGCGCTCCACCGAGTACCATTCTAGTTACCCTTGCCAGAGGAGAGGGTTTACATTTGGGGTGTTTGTTAGTTTGTTACTTGTGAAAATTCAAGATTTTTTCAAGTATATTGGTCAGTCAATTTTGTTATTCTGTCTGTCTGTCTATTTGGCTGTTTGTTTGTTAAATGCCTACACATCACAATTTTATACCGATCTTCACGTAACTTCACCACATGGTAGAGTTTGACGTAAGCAAGAAGTCTGTTGTTTTTAGGCCAAAGCTCAAATTTGTCAAATTTCTAAAATCCTAAATTTTCATCCCATTGACTTGAAATTTGAAGAGGATTTGCATATCATGTCACTGAATTCAACCACCAATATATTTTAAGGTCAACATAGGCCAAAAGTCAACTTCGGTGAGATTTTTCAGGATTTATATTTCAGGTCACTGAATTCAACCAGCCAATTATTTTTGAGGTCAACATGGACCAAAAGGTCAACATATGCCAAATGTCAACAACTTAGGTGGAATTTCTAAAATCCTCAATTTTCATCCCACTGACTTGTAATTTGAAGAGGATTTGCATATCAGGTCACTGAATTCAACAAAACAAGTATTTTTGAGGTCAACATAGGCCAAAAAGTAGACAGTCATTTCTAAGATTGTAAATTTTCATCCATTTGACTTGAACTTTGCAGAGGATTTGTGTATTTTGTCATTGAATTCAACCACCAATTATTTTTTTAAGGTCAAATTTCTTTCATGGATTTTGCAAGTATTGTGCTCTGCGTGACATCTTTCTTGTTACTTGCAAAATCAAAGATTTTTCAAGAATATTTTTCAGTCTATTTTGTTATTCTTTCTGTTTGTTTTTCTGTCAATCGCCAACAGGTCACATTTTAAAACGGATCTTCACAAAACTTCACCACTTGGTAGAGATAGTCTCAACTGAGAAGCCTATTGATTTTGAGGTCAAAGTTCAAAGGTCATCTTGAGGTCAAATTTCTAAAATTGTTATTTTTCATCCGATTGACTTGAAATTTGACCAGAATTTGCATATTGGGACACTGAATTTGGAAACCAACTATGTTTGAGATCAAAAGGTCAAAGGTCAACTCAAGGTCAAACTTCTGAAATCATCAATTTTCAAATGAAAAATCGTCAATTTACATCCTATTAACTCGAGAGTTGAACAGGATTTGCATTGTCCATCAATGAATTGGGAAAGCAACTATTTTTGAGGTTAAAGGTCAAATGTCAACTCAAGGTCAAACTTCTAAAATCATCAAATTTCATTTGAGAAATCATCAAGTTTCATCCGATTAACCTGAAAATTAAGCAGCAATTGCATAGTGCTCACTGAATTTGGAAACCATCTATTTTTGAAGTCAAAAGGTCAACGGTCAACTCAAGGTTAAAGTTATAAAATCATTGATTTCAATCTGAAAAATAATAATCAATTTTCATTCGATTGACCTGAGCTTTGAGTAAGATTGTCAGTTTTAATCTTAATGAAATGGACAATGTGATGTATCCATGGCAAACTTTAGAGAGGTGGATTTTGCAAGTATCGTGCTCTGCACAACTTCTTTTTCTTGTTTGTTTGTTTGTTTGCCTGTCTGTATGTTTGTCTGTTTGTCTGCACAGAATGTAAGTATGTGTATAAATTACATTGGAACCCTAAGACCCTTTCTACCATTTCCAACAACCCTAAGACATATTAATACCCCCTAAAACTCTTAAGACTCTGAAGACCCTTTAAGAACCTTTTGGTTCCTAACTCCTAAAAGAACTCCTAAAACTCCCAGAACCTTTTGAACCCAAAAACCTTTTTACAACCCCAAGACCATTTAAGACCCTTAAAAACCCGAAGACTCTTTCAAACCCAAAGACCCTGAGACCCTCTAGAACTCTTAAGACCATGTAGACCCCTTATACCCCTAAGACCCTATAGACTGTTACACCCTTTAGAACCCTGATACCTCCAAGACCCTTTAGATTCTTTGGACTTTGATAACCCCAAAGACCTTTTGACTAATTTATACCCTTTGGACCTTTAGACCTTCACACCTTTTTAATACCCAGTAGACCCCTTGACCTTTGTACCCTTTTCAAACATTTAAGAACATTGACCATTTATACTATTTAGAACTTTTCAGACCTTTCGAGTTTTCCATCTCTCATCCTTTAGACCTTTGACCTGCACACATTTACAACTAGACCATTTCGACTTTCATTTACAATCAATGACCTTTCACTGAGTTATGGCCTGCATTATATTTTCCACACAAAATAAACCACACAAAACAAGTCCTGCTGAGGGTCTGCAATCTCTGCTCTTTCTTGGTATTACTTGTGATTCCTTCCATCCTACCTCTCCCCATGCCTCCCTTCAATGTTGATAATAGGTTGATCTTTCAAAATACCTATTTTATCGAGTGTGTAAAACAGGTTTCTCTTAAAAATATAAGGCTCCTCCTTTTGTTTGATAGTACCTAAAATAAAATAAAATTGACAACATGACTGCTGAATGAACTTTAAATGTGGAGGAAATTTGGTAACAAACATTGACCTCTTTTAAACACAATTATGGCCAATAAAAAGTAGAACAATAGTTTCTGAGATGCAAAACCTATGTTTATAGAGATGCCCATTTGCATTGTTGCATTTACAGATCAATCAGAAAAGAAGAATGAGATTTCCAATGGAGGAATGAGCATGCAGTGTGTTGAAGAGATCTCAACGAGTGTGAAAGGGACTACAGCTGAAACTGAGGCTATGTGTGGTGAGGCTGACTACAGGTCAGAAGCAAAACCATCAGAAAGTGTGCTGCTTGAGGAGGAGGCACTCAATGACATGGATGCGAGAGAATGTAAGCATCGAAATGTGGACATTCAGGTTGAGGACAAAGAACAAGTTGAAGATCTGGAAGAAGGAGTAGAAGTGGAGGAGGAAGCCGTAGATGGTGAAGAAGAGGAGGAACAAGAAGAAGAGAAAAGCATACAAGAGGAAAAACACAAAGAAGTAAATGAGGATGAGAACAACAAAAAACTGGACAATGATGTGGAAAATGAGGTTGAAATGAAAGACTCCGCATCTGGATCACGAGAGGACACAGAAACACAATCCAGCCACAGTCCCAGCAAATGGTAAGACATTCTCTGTTGAAGGCCAATTTAAGCTCCTCTGGCCAGATATTTTACATGTGTCTTCATAGGTGAAATGATAAAACCTGATGTTGGCTTAATGGTTGAGGTGGCTGGCTTAAGATCTTAGGGTCCTGAGATTGAGGCCTGTTTGTACATTGAATTAACACCAGGTGGGGTTGACTCAGCCTGTCATCCTTCTGAGGTCATTGAAATGAGTACCAGTGTACACATAATAGAGGGCACTGCATCAGTGGCATAGCTATTCCCCAGAAAATGATGCAACCAGCAGCCACAGGTTGCACATATGTATATATGTTAATGTTGCAATGTCTAAATGTACCCTGCTTGAAAATACATATATATATATATATAATTCGCCCCCCCCCCCGTGTGTGGGAGGCGTTTTGGTCAAAGTGGTGAGATTTGGTGAGCAGTTGGGAATTGGTGCGCAGATTTGAACGAAATAATGGCGCGCAAATCCTGGGGCAGGTTGTTGAGTCTGCAGCGGGGATGTGGATGATCGAATCAGGGGAGACATCATGGTGTGCTTTAAACATTGCCTGTTGAATGGTGTGTGTGTTCATGCTGTGTATATATGACAAAAAGGACAGAGTTTAGTCGGGATCAGAGTATGAATCAAAATTATTATGAGACGAACTACGAGACCCACGCAACGCACTTCGTCCCGTTAACCCACGAGACATGAGGCGGAAGAGTAACTACATGAAGATGAATGAAATAACTGCCTGGGGATCACTGTATGCTGGTGCCATTGCTTAGAGCGTACGGTTTTGGAGAACACAACTATATATATATGTATATATATAAAAAATATATGTATATATATATATATATGTATATATTGTTGCGGGCCGGGGTCCGGTGGGAGAACGACCACTAGGTGGGGTTTACGTCGATTCCCACCAGACTCCTCGGAATTGTAGGCCGTCGCTCATGGATAATTCCGTTACGTGGCGGGTCGCTTAACTGACCGTGGACAATCCTCAATCGCGTGGCATAGGGTCCTCCTGTTAGAATCAAGTTACTAATTAACCACGCGATTTCAACGACCGGAAACCATGCCGGTACGCCTTGCCTGAACCGGATCACTCTACCGACTACGGTAGAGTACAACTACACTACCAACATACCAATACCTTTCGGATCGGATGCAGCCGAGCGGAACTGCCAAGGACGTACGGCTAGAAGGAACGGATTATTGGAATAAAGACCCGGCTAAACTCAGATCCGACCCATGCTGGACCAATGGAGGAAAGACAAAGATGAGCTGGGAACATTTCTACAATTATTTATTTACACTAAGCGGGGAAAAGCATGTGACACAGGAAAAAGGTTTATTGGGTGTGTTACGCAGGGGAAGAATGAGAGAGGTGTGGTGTGACATTATGCAAGCAACTTATAAAGCAGACACAGAGCAGACTTAACACGAGACTAATAAAAGCAACAATTACAACAAAATAAAGGTCTTAAACAGGCTTATCTAACGGACAGGCACCACACACTCAGACAAAATAAACCAATGAAAAGAAAAAGGTCTTCTGCAGCCAGGGTGGGAGGAGTTGAGGTCACAGTTTAGGTTGAGCGTTTTGGGGAAAGGGATGCTCCGTGGTGCGGACCGACAAAGGTTGTGTAGTTGATCCACAGCCGCACGTGTGGAGATCTTGTCCGTCAAGGAGCTTGAGTGGAGAACGAAGTCCGAGGCGAGAAATGGGGCAGTCGACAGGACCAGGCAAATGACCCGGTCGAGGTCGGTGTGCGTGGCCAGCAGTCGGGCGTCGAGGCGGACGTGGTCAGAGCAAGCAGCGAAACCTTCACAACAACCCGTCAATAACAATGCAACCTTCCAATCCTTCTCCCACTCCAACGAACTCCTTTTCATCCCATGCAACTACTCTGAGGATCGCTTCGTATTTTATAGATCAGGAGCTAGGGGGTGGAGCCATGGCGAAGCCGACATCATCGTTCAACCTGATTGGACCGGGCTTCATACGTCACCTTCCTGGGCGGGGTCTCGCCAGAGGCGGCAAGGCCGCCACACCACGTGTCTTGGTTTGGGAAGGTGGAAGCCGAGATGGAACTGCCAAGCGAATGTCAGGATTCTGACTCGGAAAAGAGTCTCTGGTAGGCGCTCGTCACGCTGTGGCAAGCGAGGCGAGGGTGCGAGGCAAGCGAGATGAAGGTACGTGTTCAATAAAAGGGGAAATAAAATAAAAGGGGAGAAAATGATTTATTAACCTAACTAAAAGCCCATCGCAACACACCCGTGTTTCCCACTACACACAAGGAAGGGATCTATCTGCACGTATACTAGTGGAATAACTGACTTGGGACACCTGTATATGTATGCATACGTTCGAGAACCGTAACAACATATATGTATACAAGCGGTAGGCGACGAGGATTCACTAGGATCGAAGCGCTGGATACGATGCTTTTCATTCTGATGATCCACGACGAAGATTCATTGCCAAGACGTATTGGTTCACATACAATTGTTCCTCTGCCTGGCAAGATTTTTCTTATTGCGTATTTTGCCAACTGGCACTCCTCATAAAATGACGGTAAATAGACACCTATTTTTGAAGGACTACCATTTGAAATAATCGGTTTGCTGGTTTGTGCTGTGGAGCTCGCATTGCACACACACACACACACACACACACACACACACACACACACACACACACACACGGAAAACCCGATAAACTTTTCTCAATGCTCTTGTTTGACACACCTCCTGAGCACAAAATATTTTCATAAGCACGCCATTTCAAAGCCACGCCACTTTCCTACGCCACTCCCACTTTAAATAATAATTGGAGGTGGTGTGTGGGTGTGGAATCGTTTCGGATAATAATAATAATTGAAGGTGGTGTGTGGATCGTGGAAAGTGTATTAAATAATTGAGGCGAGTGTGGGTCGTGGAATTGTTTACGGTAAATAAATAATAATTAAAGGTGGTGTGTGGGTCGTGGATCGTTTACGGTAAATAAATAATAATGGGGTAGTGTGTGGGTCGTGGATTCGTTTTCGGTAAATAAATAATAATTAAAGGTGGTGTGTGGGTCGTGGAATGTTTACGGTAAATAAATAAATAAATAAGGTGGTGTGTGGTCGTGGAATCGTTTTCGGAAATAAATAAATAATTAAGGTGGTGTGTGGTTTGGAATCGTTTACGGCAAATAAATAAATAAATAAGGTGGTGTGTGGATCGTGGAATCGTTTTGGTAAATAAATAAATAAGGTGGTGTGTGGGTCGTGGAATCGTTTTCGGTAAATAATAAATAATTAAAGGTGGTGTTGGGTCGTGGAATCGTTTTTGGTAAATAAATAATAATTAAAGGTGGCGTGTGGTCGTGGAATAGTTTACGGTAAATAAATAAATAAATAAGGTGGTGTGTGGTCGTGGAATCATTTTCGTAAATAAATAAATAATTGGAGTGGTGTGTGGTGGGAATCGTTTTCGGTAATAAATAAATTATCGGTTTGCTGGTTGTGCTGTGGAGCCTCGCGTTGCAGACACACACACACACACACACACACACACACACACACACACACACGGAAAACCCGATAAATTTCTCTCAATGCTCTTGTTTGACCACACCTCCTGAGCCACACAATATTTTCATAAGCCACGCCCACTTTCCATAAGCCACGCCCACTTTCCTACGCCATCCCACTTTTCATCAACCACATCACTTTCCCTAAGCTCCGCCCACTTTCCTAAGCCCCTCATAAAAAATAGCGTGAATAGACACCCGATTTTTGAAGGACTACCATTTGAAAAATAAAACCTCAATCAAAAATCGGCTCGAGTAAAATTTTCTAAATATCTCGAAGTGTTTAATTGAAGTCTCGCTTCTCTACATTCAAAACTGAAGGACAATATTGAAAATACTGTACGCGTTTTTGGCCGCTGCACAGCAACGGTGGTTGCTAGGCAACGAAATTCAAACACGCATTCACCCAACAAATACTGCACATGTTGGCAAAGTTTCATCGAAATCGGTTCGCTGGTTTGTGCTGTGGAGCCTCGCGTTGCAGACACACACACACACACACACACACACACACACGGAAAACCGACAATAAGGGATATCTAGCATATATAGCGAATCCAATATATTATATATAATGTATATATATATATATATATTGTTGCGGGCCAGGGGGTCTGAGTGAGAAGACCACTGGGGGGGGGGGGGCTCAGCTATCTCGGGTTCCCACCAGACTCCCCGGAATTTCAGGCCATCGCACACAGATAACTCCGTGACGTGGCGGGTCGCTAACCAACTGTGAACGCCAAATAACTCTCACGTGACTTAGGGTCCTCCGTCTAATTTATACGGTTACCTAAAAAACATAATCACTTGATCTAATTACCGGGGAACACGCCTCGGTATGCTTGTACGAACCGGATCACTTTACCGGATCAGATGCAGCGAGCGACACTGCCAGGACGTACCAGCTAAAAGGAACGGATCATTGGAATAAAATCCCAGCTAGGCTAGGATACGGACTACGCTGGATCAATGAAAGAACGACAAAAACGAGCTGGGAACATTTCTACAAAATGATTTATTACAGGCAGGCGAGGAAAAATATGTGGCACAGTGATTATAGTTTATTGTTGTGTGTAAGAGAGATAGCAAGAAATATGAGGTGCGACAATAAAACAAGCAACTTAAAGCAGACACAGAGCAGAGTTATCCTGATATAATTGTTCTGCAATCTTAATTAAGCGAGGCAGGCGCCATGACATACACACCCACACACACACACAAACCCGATGAAAAGAGATAATGAGCAAAAAGAAAAGGATGAGATGAAAGCTAATGGTCTCATAATACCTTGCATGATTGACTGACCGTGCCACCCAGAACGTTTTTGGGGGATGCTCTGCTGGACGATCCCTCCTTGACAGCTGCGGCGTCCTCTTTGCTTGGCTATCCAGAGAAGGGGCGCGACCGTCAGGCATGAAGGAGGGCTTGGGTGGAACCAGCGGCGAGTGGGTGGGCGGAGTCGAGAGCAAGTGGGTGGAGTGGCAGACAGCAGGTCTCAGCTATCAGACCGGTGCGTTGCGCTATCGCTGATGATTCGCCAATAGGCGATGAAACCGGTCTGGCAGCTGTGGGATGTTGCATTGGAGTCTCATGTGTGTACTATGTGTGAACGTCTTTAAAGCTGTGGAGGAACTCGGGAAGGGTTTGAAACAGCAAAGTGCTTGCCTTGTGTAGGCCTTCTTGGGTTGCATTGTGCAGCTTCTTCGTCGAGGAGTGTGGGAGGTGTCAATTGTGTATATATATATATATATATATATATTATATATATATATATATATTATAATATATATCACACTGCAGAGCCAAAAGTATGTGGACACCCCTTCTAATTAGTGGAATTGGCTATTTCAGACAGCCATTGCTGACAGGTGTATAAAATCAAGCACACAGCCATGCAATGTCCATAGACAAACATTTTCAGTAGAATGGGCCGTACTGAAGAGATGTGGCATGACACTGACATCATGCTCAAAAGTTATGTTGATACATCACCTCCAAGCTGGGATGGCATCCTCATCATCCTCAGGTCTTTGAAGACTGAGATTTATACCCTTATGATACCAAGTAAATGAAAGCAGAGTCACCGATCCAGATTTCACCCTCGTTATGAGTTCATCAGGATGACTCACTGCAAATCATTTATTCGTGACCATACTAAGCTCGTTACCTCTGCCAGAAAAGGTGGAGGGAGGTTATGTTTTCACTCCTGTCTGTCTGTCTGTTTGTTTGTTTGTCTGTCTGTTTGTTTGTCTGTGAACAGGATATCTCAAAAGGTTGTGGATGGATTCAGACGAAATTTGGTGGACAAGTTTGATGTGTGAGGATAAAATGATTCGATTTTGGTGAAGATCCAGATACGGATCTGGATTCGAGAATTTTATGTAATTCTTTATCATTGAGAGGTAGGGCCAAAAACGATATGTAGCACGATATCTCAAAAAGTTGTGGATAGATTTGGATGAAACTTGGTGGATGAGTTTGGTGGGTGATGAAAACAAACCGATTATATTTTGTAGGTCCGGATCCACATCCGGCCTATCAGTGGTATACAAAACGTAAACTGTTCAGTCTCGCGGAGGAATGCATTCTACCGAGTGCCGTTCTAGTTATCCCGCGCGTGAAGAGAAAAGTGGGGTAAAGGAATCGGTCACATACGTACGTGTCTGCATTTTGTTTTTCCCTTTTAAATTCATTTTCTCTCCAACTGCTTGTCAAATTTACATTAAATTTTCACCATTGGTGTGACGACTCATCTGGAATGTTTTAATGATAATTATGATGTCATAGGTTAGGTAGTGGTGCAGCCATGTTGGAAAAAAGGAAAAACTTTGGACCTCTGCATCTCCAAAACCACTCTGTGGAAAAAAAATAATTAAACTTGGCACCTGTCAAGTACTCCCCATGGGGAATAAGTGTGATTTTATATGGTCATATGTGCCTTTGTTATGACGTCATTGCATACGTAGAATGCCACATCCAATCAGTATTAACATTTTTGAGGGTCATCTAGGGATAAATTGGTCAACAGGAAAAAATTGATGACATGTTCGGTCATGTGGTTCAGCAGTTCTTGGTTGTTTTTTTCTTCCAAAAAAACCTTCAAAATCTTCTCCAAAATGGCTGAGTAGATCGAGGCAAAACTTAAGAGGTATGACCGCCTATCCATGAGGAACAAAATGTTCCCACTATGAGGTCATAGGTCACATGTTTTGACAGCCATATTGGATTTAACCAAAAACCTTTAAAAATCTTCTCCAGAACGGCTGGACAGATTGAGAAGAAACTTCACACACGTTCCACAAGCCTTGGGGATACCAGTTCATTTGGGGATGGGGATACTAGGGTGTTCACAAATAATTGATAGGTCACATGGTTTGGCAGCCATATTGAATTGAAGGAAAATGTTTTAAAAAATCCTCTCTCTTGAACTGCTTCATCATAGTCCGGCAGATAAGTGAAATATTTGGGGGAATTGTGCCTTTGATGATACAAGCATGAACTTTGTCACACTGTTAGATCATGCCTTAAGGAAGATATTTAGCTATAGGGCCATCACAGAATTGTCCTGTGGCCAAAATGGCGGCCATTTTCCAAAATGGCCACCACCGGTTGTTATTTTACCAGTTTCTCAGGTTCTAGACCAGCTAGGATATTAATTCTGGTGGCTAATCGTACATTTTCAAGGATGAGGAATGCAGTGGTACTATTTATAACATGCTAGCAACTACCAAACTACATATATCTAGCATTCAGGGAATTAAATAATAGTAAAACCATCAAATATTAGCGGAGTTATGCACATTTTCTGGAATTTCAGAATCAGCCCATGAGTTGTGTGCTGACCTCATAATTATCTTTATGTGTATTCATATATTTTGCTTCATATTCACACAGAACATCATAATAACGTCACAATGATAATGTACGTTGTTAGTACAGCTTTTGTGTACTTGTGTACACCTAGTAACAATGCCAAATCTGCATGTATATCTGTATGCTTTCATTTGACCTGGAACGTGACTGTGAAGGCAGCCAACATATTTTCCTGGAGATTTCAGCTTATGGTAGAGTGGTGGTGGTATAACTAGTACATACTGTGCTCATACTATAACTAGTAGACACTGTTATATAGTAGCATAGTGCATAGGGACAATGGCCAAACTATACAAGGTGGTGG
>CM068960.1:56866269-56876608 GCA_035128595.1 Eptatretus atami | reverse complement strand
TTTTTTTGCTTAAGGCTCACTTGGCTGTGCCTGCATGTGTTTGAGGGTACAGGAGCAGCAATTCAATTGATATCAATGATTGCCCCAGGAAAAATGGTCAACTGTGTACATAATAAATAGATGGAACGCAGCTTGTTCCTTGGTCCATAACTTGTGAATCCTGCATCGTAGAGAAATGTGTGGGGCCTCATTAGACTCAGTAGAATCCCGCTTTACCCTCTGCACCCATGGTGTCAACGTTTATTACTTTGTGTTCAGGTTATTTAAACACTAATTCAATTGATACCGACTACATATTCAGGAGAAAGGGCTAACTGCTTACTTAATAGATAGATTGAATGTGGCGCATTACTCGGTCCATCGCTCATCAATCCCGCATCGTAGAGAGACATGTGGGGGCTTCAAATTACTCTCGGGGAGTTCTGGTTTACCCTGTGGAACCATGGTGACATTTCCCGCGCATTTATAAGCTCGTGTTCAGGCAATTTAAACGCCAATTCAATTGATACCGATGATGTCCCCAGGAAAAATGGCTAACTGCATACGTAATAAATAGATTGAACTCTTCGTGTTACTCGGTCTGTAACTCGTCAATCCCTTGTTGTGTTAAAGCAGGGTTATATCAAAGCTGGATGTCTTGGTACCTTGTCATCACTGCCAGCAGTTATAAAGTGGCAGTTCCAGTTACCTTCGCCGAAGGAGAGGGTATTGCGTTTGGTTCCGTTTGTTTGTTTTTTTCAATCTGTCTTTTTGTTTGGCCACACAGAACTTTTGTATTTTTCTCCTCAACCGCTTGTCAGATTGAGACAAAATTTTTACCATTGGTGTGACTACTCATGTTGAATGATTTAATGATAATTATTACGTCATACAGTATGTTACATGGTGTGGCAGCCATGTTAGAAAAACGGAAAAACTTTGGACCTCTGTATCTCTGAACCCGCAAGAAGGAAAACAGTTGAAACTTGGCACATAGCAAGAACTCATCATGGGGAATAAAAGCGATGTTTTTATGATGTCATAGGTGCCTCCATTACCATGTCATAATTGCATAAGTAGAACACTACATCTGATCAGTATGAAAAATTTTGAGGGTCATCTATGGATAAAATGGTCCACAGAAAAAAAAATTAATGACATCATCGGTCACGTAATTCGGCAGCCATATCGTTTGTTTTTTTTAACCTTCAAAAATCATCTTCTCTGAAGTGGCTCAACAGATCGAGGTGAAACTTTACACATATGACCGCCTGCCCATGAGGAACAAAAGGTTCACACATAATTATGATATCATAGGTCACATGGTTTGGTAGCCATATTGGATTTACCCTAAAACCTATAAAAAAAAATACATCACTCAAAATAAGTCCTGGTGAGGGTCCACAATCTCTGATTGCTCCTTTTCTTGTTTGCACTTGTATCCTTGTGTTTTACATGTTGACAGGCATAAAACAAGCGTGCTTGCTTGTATGTTGAAGTATACATTAGTGAAGGCATTTTCAGAAAATAAACTGTAAGTAATACATATTTTGAAAATGTCTGCTTTCTCGAAAAGCAATTTTTAGAAATACGAGCAGAAGCCCGCGATAAAAATACCACGACATAAAAAGAAAGCTTTTTATTCTTCTGCTGGTTGAAAGAGCTTAAAATGGATGGTTACATATTTCTTAACATGAAAAGAAAAATGGAATGATCGAGGCAGCGGTCTACTGACTACGCACCGTCCACATTAAATTTTTTGTCTGATTGAAAAAAATTATAAATTTGCCAGAGGTTTGGATGAATTTGAAAAAACTTTTACATTATCACTTTTTCTCCCTGGGGATCATATCAATGTTTCAGGGTGGGACAGCCATATAGACAGCATGAGCCTATTTCCATTTATAAAATGGTAATAAAAATGGTAAACTAATAAATGTCATTGTGTGTCATGTCTCCTCCATTACTCCAAAACCATAAAACGTGGCAGCCTGAAACTTTGCATGCATACTAAGAGAACTCCAAGGAAGTACATGAATGAAAATTGGGTGTTTGGGTTTATTAAAACACCCCTTTTGAAGATAATTAACGGCCTTATTTAATTATCCATTATCAAGGCGTTATCCTTCGTCACCTCGCTCTCCCTCACAGGGGTCTGAATTCACCATTTTTTTTAGTTTACTCAACAATACCTTGATTTGGAACAGGCTGCAGCGTTTTCTTAAAGATAAAGCACTCAATTTTTTTTTTTCACTGCCAGATCTTCACTGCCAGGTCAATGCCAGATCTTCATACCTACGAATTGCTGTGTACATCGCTTTTGTAAATGCTATAGTTTTCAAATTGGGAGCCTGGAACGATTTTATGCATTATATGATGCGATTTTCCATGATCTCCTCTCACGGACAAATTGAAGTACAGAATCGAAATATTTGTTTTGAGGATCGAATCATGTGGTATAAATAACGCTCAAAATCTGGAGTGAAATCAGAAAATATTCTGAAATCCGTGCTGCTTTGGTTTTGGCGGGAATATCCCATTACCAATCAGCTTGCTATCGCTTGCCAAGCCAGCCATTCCTTATCAACCGTTTCGTTACAGTTCTTGCTTGAGTGCTAAAGCCACTTGATGAGCATCCGACAGTCGGCAGCAGTATTACCATCCATCCATTGGGACCATGCTCTGTGCAGAGTGTTGGTGCTGCCTAAGCAGTCTCCTTGGCTATTGGACACAATCCTGGACGGGTTGCCACTCCAACACAGGATATCAGCAAGCTGGCACTCATTTTGCCGACCTCGGAAGGATGACAGGCAGAGTCAACCCCACCTGGTATTAATTCAACAGCGTAGGGGGATTTGAACTCAGCATCCTGGGATCCGAAGCCCACCACCCGAACCATTAATTCAACACCAGGCACTACCCTAACCATAAAACCAATACCAGCTACCTTAACCATTAAGCCAACACCAGCAGTATTATGCATGCAGTTCATGTCCCGATCGAAAGGTCAGTTTGCTGTAAGCACGAAGAGGTACGTAGACAACACACACGGATGTGGTATAAATGGGTAGATTTTGATTTGTAAAGGGACTTTCTGCAGGAGTGTGTGCTTACCTGTTTTTAAAAAAGTTTCTTCAACAGTTTCATTGGAGTGCTTGCGTCAGTGCTTAACACACTTGGTGAGTGCTCTTCAAGCTTCGATCTCGACAAGCTTCCACGGCGATAAAGTGGCTCGGTTCTCCATGGGGACATCTCGGTACTTAGGATGGCAAAATAAATTAGGGGATTAGAACGAGTTCAAGAGAGAATTTAAAAATGTTTTCAGTGGCTACAAAATACAAAACAATGAATCCACACACCACGGCAGGATAGCTGAGAGCTACGCACACTCGGTCTAAGCTGTCCATTCTTGGATCAAATCTCAACCGAGCTATAATCTGTCATCCTGGTGTTTCACAGGCATGGTGATCCATCAATGTGTGTGCCAAGGACGTTAAACGTCCTCCCACCCCTCTCCCTCTCACCCCTCCTTCTCTCCCACCCTTTACCCTCTCTCTCAAGCACCCTTCCCTCTCTCTCCCACCCATTTCCTTCTAACCTCTCCCTCTTCCTCTCACCCCTCCTTCTCTCTCCCACCCTTCACCCTCTCTCCCACCCTTCCTCTCTCTCCCACCCATTTCCTTCTAACCTCTCCCTCTTCCTCTCACCCTCTTCTTCTCTCTCCCACCCTTCACCCTCTTCTCTCACCCCTCTCCCTCTAACCCTCCTCTCTGTCCCACCCCTCATCTTCTCTCCCCTCTCTCTCCACCCATTTCCTTCTAACCTCTCCCTCTTCCTCTCACCCCTCCTTCTCTCTCCCACCCTTCACCCTCTCTCTCCCACCCCTCTCCCTCTTACCCCTCCCCTCTTACCCCTCCCTTTCTGTCCCCCCCTCATCTCTCTTCTCTCCTCTTCCACCCCTCTCCCTTTCTATTCCACCCCTCTCCCTCTCTCTCTCCCACCCTCTCTCTCTCTGACTCCTCTCCACTCTACCTCCTCTCTCTGCCACCCCTCTCTCTCCCACCCTCTCCTCTCTCCCTCTCTTCACGCTCTCCCTCTTTCTCCCTCTCTCCCATCCTCTTCACCCTCTCTCCCACCCCTCTCCCTCTTTCCTCTTGGTAGAGTGGGTAAAGAAGGGGAGCTAGGAAGAGGGAAGAGTGAGGAAGGGGGAGTGGGATGGAGGTGGGGGAGTGATGCCTCAACAAACGTTGCTATACACTGTGAGCACAAGAGATGAGAGGGAGAGAGAGAGATAGAGAGAGAGAGAGAGATAGAGAGAGAGAGAGATAGAGAGAGAGAGAGTAGAGAGAGAGAGAGAGAGAGAGAGAGAGAGAGAGAGAGAGAGAGAGAGAGAAGGAAGAGAATAGAATTTGTGTTCCACGAAAGGCTCCAGGGCAGAGGAGGAAAAAAATAGAGAGAAACATGAGGGGTGGAGGTGGCGTTAGCAAAGAGAATATGTTATGTTTAATGACTGAATGCAAAAAACCCCCCAAAAAACTCATGTCACAATAGCTGTACACACAACGACACAGAGTTTGTAAAGTAATCTGCTGGCACATCTGCAAAAACTTTGAAATCCCAGTTCCAGAAAATTTGTGGGAACAAGAACCAAAAGCAAACACTGAAAACATGCTCACGTACTTCCTAATGATCCCATCGAGCGTGAACATCAAAAACAAAGCATTGCAACCAGATATCATACTTCGGTACAAAAAAAAGAGAAGGCATAGCTAAATGAGGTGCTAATACTAGTGATTTTGGACTAAACGATGCAGAAATCAAGAAAATGACCAACTACCAAGGCCTCAAGAATGAAGTGAAAAGATCCTGGAAGCCAAAGTTGTTCCAGTGATAGTTGGAGCTACAGGAAAGATGACGAAGACCTCACAGAGAAATTAAAACCCATCCCAGGGAATATTACTACAAACAAACGACAGTTGGAAGCTGTCCGTGGCTCAGTGATGATCCTGAAGAGAGCCCTCAGCACAAAACTTTGAGAACAGAAAACTTCACAGCTTGATTCATCAATCGCGACCCCTTACTGAAATGAAGGTGGATACTTCGAGCCCACCCTGGGAGGACTCCATTACACATCATTCTGAAACCTGCACTAAAAATCTAATCGGCTTGTTTTTGTCACCTAACCAACTCATCCACCTAGTTTTGTAATAATTTGCCGACATCCTTTTGAAAATTGCGGTAGTCGATAAAGTCGAAAAAAAAAAAAATTTTTTTTTTGATCTACCCTTATTTTCACTTTTTCCGTTGATATGTTTGTTGGGTAGTCGATAAAGTCGAAAATTTTTTTTTGTTTTTTTGATCTACCCTTATTTTCACTTTTTCCGTCGATATGTTTGTCTGTCTGTATGTCTGTATGTATGTCTGTCTGTTCGGTCCAGTGCTCCGTTAATACAATGGCGATTTCGATGAAACTTGGTGGGTAGGTTCATACCATGACCTAGTTGTGTGCAAATGAGAACCGTTGCTATGGACACCACCGTTGCCTAGCAACGGGACTTTGAAATTTTGAAAAATCATAAAAAAATTATTTTTTCGAAAATCAAAAATCGGGCCACGAGTGACTGTGGACAGTACATTCAGCCATATTGTCAAAAATTTCCAGCCGGATCTATGAAAACTGTCGGAGAAGATAGACTTTGAATGAACCCTGGTCGAAAACAATAAAAAAACGAAGATCTTTATATCTCAGAGACTATGAGTCAGATATACATGAAACTGGTATGGTAGGTTCATGGTATGTCCTAGTTATGTGTGAGAAAGAACCGTTGCTATGGACCCCTCTGTTGCCTAGCAACGGCCGAAAAACCTCTAAATGTGGGGGTATTTTAACGAAAAAACAATCTGCAGCATTAACCCTTGAAGCTGGAATCATGAATTTTCTTGTGCTTAATCATCAGGTCATTCCCCCTCGAACGGGCCCATCGCCTCAGGTTCTATTGGGTAGGCGACTACCCATGTCCGCCTACCGGCTTGTCTGTATGTATGTCTGTCTATTCGGTCCAGTGCTCCGTTAATACAATGGCGATTTCGATGAAACTTGGTGGGTAGGTTCATACCATGACCTAGTTGTGTGCAAATGAGAACCGTTGCTATGGACACCACCGTTGCCTAGCAACGGGACTTTGAAATTTTTGAAAATCATAAAAAATTATTTTTTCGAAAATCAAAAATCGGGCCATGAGCGACTGTGGCAGTACATTCAGCCATATTGTCAAAAATTTCCAGCCGATCCTATGAAAACTGTCGGAGAAGATAGACTTTGAATGAACCCTGGTCGAAAACAATAAAAAACGAAGATCGTTATATCTCAGAGACTATGAGTCAGATATACATGAAACTGGTATGGTAGGTTCATGGTATGTCCTAGTTATGTGTGAGAAAGAACCGTTGCTATGGACCCCTCCGTTGCCTAGCAACGGCCGAAAAACCTCTAAATGTGGGGGTATTTTAACGAAAAAACAATCTGCAGCATTAACCCTTGAAGCTAGAATCATGAATTTTCTTGTGCTTAATCCACAGGTCATTCCCCATCGAACGGGCCCATTGCGAATACCCATGTCCGCCTACCGGCTTGTCTGTATGTCTGTATGTCTGTCTGTTCGTCCAGTGCTCCGTTATAACAATGGCGATTTCGATGAAACTTGGTGGGTAGGTTCATACCATGACCTAGTTGTGTGCAAATGAGAACCGTTGCTATGGAGACCACCGTTGCCTAGCAACGGGACTTTGAAATTTTTGAAAAATCATAAAAAAATTATTTTTTCGAAAATCAAAAATCGGGCCACGAGCGACTGTGGGCAGTACATTCAGCCATATGTCAAAAATTTCCAGCCGAATCCTATGAAAACTGTCGGAGAAGATAGACTTTGAATGAACCCTGGTCGAAAACAATAAAAAAACGAAGATCTTTATATCTCAGAGACTATGAGTCAGATATACATGAAACTGGTATGGTAGGTTCATGGTATGTCTAGTTATGTGTGAGAAAGAACCGTTGCTATGAACCCCTCCGTTGCCTAGCAACGGCCGAAAAACCTCTAATGTGGGGGTATTTTAACGAAAAAACAATCTGCAGCATTAACCCTTGAAGCTAGAATCATGAATTTTCTTGTGCTTAATCCTCAGGTCATCCCCATCGAACGGGCCCATCGCGTCAGGTTCTATTGGGTAGGCGACTAGCCATGTCCGCCTACCGGCTTGTCTGCTGTTATGTCTGTATGTATGTCTGTCTGTTCGGTCCAGTGCTCCGTTAATACAATGGCGATTTCCATGAAACTTGGTGGGTAGGTTCATACCATGACCTAGTTGTGTGCAAATGAGAACCGTTGCTATGGAGACCACCGTTGCTAGCAACGGGACTTTGAAATTTTTGAAAAATCATAAAAAAAATTATTTTTTCGAAAATCAAAAATCGGGCCATGAGAGACTGTGGGCAGTACATTCAGCCATATTGTCAAAATTTCCAGCCGAATCCTATGAAAACTGTCGGAGAATAGACTTTGAATGAACCCTGGTCGAAAACAATAAAAAAAACGAAGTTCGTTATATCTCAAGGACTATGAGTCAGATATACATGAAACTGGTATGGTAGGTTCATGGTATATCCTAGTTATGTGTGAGAAAGAACCGTTGCTATGGACCCCTCCGTTGCTTAGCAACGCGAAAAACCTCTAAATGTGGGGGTATTTTAACGAAAAACAATCTGCAGCATTAACCCTTGAAGCTAGAATCATGAATTTTTTTGTGCTTAATCCTCAGGTATTCCCATCGAACGGGCCCATCGCGTCAGGTTCTATTGGGTAGGCGACTACCCATGTCCGCCTACCGGCTTGTCATGTTCCATATCATTTTTGGCCCTATCTCTCAACAGTGAGGAATCACTTAGTAAATTTTTTAAAAAACTTAGTATCTGTATTCGGATCTTCACCAAAATCGAATTTATTAGTCTTAGTCACACACTCAACCCATCCACCAAGTTTCATCCGAATCTGTCCAAACTTTTTGATATATATATCGTGTTATATATCGTGTTATATATCGTGCATATATTGTTTTTGGCCCTATCACTCAATGGTGAAGAATCACTTAAAAAATTCTCGTATCCGGATTTGTATCTGGATCTTCACCAAACTCTAATCAATTCATCCTTGTCACACACACCCAACCTGTCAACCAAATGTCGTCCGAATCAGTCCACAACTTTTTGAGATATCCTGCACACAGACAAACAGACAGACAAACAGACAAGGATGAAAACATAACCTCCCTGCACTTTCATTGGCAGAGATAATTATTACAATCTGTTTAATTCAGTGCAAATTCCGAGACTAGTAATTTGCGGAGATCTTTGGGCCTCCAGATCAGAGGGTTTGCATTTGTCAGACTTCTGATGCAACAATATATTACAAATTACAAGGTAGATCACAATTTTGGAGAAGAGCAAAATAAATAGTGAACCTATTAATACTGTTGCGGATCCGGGGTTCGAGGCTTGCCATGAGGGGAAGCACTTGGGTCCCTCCCGAACGCCCGGTCCTGAGGTCCAGGCACAGATAACTCCCCACACCGGCAGGTTGCTAAGCAACCATGAATTCTGATTGGCACGGCCAATTGGGCAGGGTTACACTACTTTATGTGATACCTTACCTGTGGACGGCTGGCTAATTGGGGTTACGTGCCCTCAGCGCACACTCAGATTACTGCCGAGCATTACAGTGAGTGTGCGCTGGCTGACAAAGCAAATTATTGGGGTAGAACTTCCCGTCTAACCTTACTTGTGCACTGCGTCAGACCAATAAAGGAAAAGACAATGATTGGAAATAACAACAAACAATTATTTATTACAAACACACAAGCAATCATTTAGAAGCAAGTATTCATAAGCAAAACAAAAGTATTCATATAATCTTACTTAAACAAAAGACTTGGCCATCATTCACTCAGGGGCGAAGAATAAAACAAGAAGGACTTGAAAATAAAATAAAAGTAACCTATGGGGAAAAAGAAAGCAGTCTTTCCTTCTCTCCCTCACCTCACACAAATATACAAGGGAATGTGGAGGAAAATGGATGGAGAAGATGGGCAGTGGCGATGTGACGTGATGGGGACATGCAGCCTTGTTCCTGAGGTTCCCAGACCCAGTAAGCGAGTCCTCTCGGGCATCCCAGATATGCGAGCTAAATGTGCGAGTCAGCCTTCTCTGCCTTAGTTCTTCCTCCTCAGGTCCCCGTTTACCCTCCTCATCCTTTGTGGCTGACAGGATCGAGAGGGCAGGATGATTCTCGTGAAAGGAGTGTTCTTTTTCCACAGAACCTCGACACCAACTGCTCATGAAACCTTCCTTCCTTTACCCTCACACACTTTTGTTCCTTCCCTCACGAGCCTTCTCAGACTTTTAGTCTTCTGCTCATGTGAGCTTGTCCCATTTGCTTCTGCTTCTTCAGCCTTCTGAATCTGCTTTCTGCCTTCTCTTCTGCTTTCTCTCTTTTGCTTCTCTCAGCCTTTGTGCTTTCTGAGCCATCTGCTCAGGAGCGCTTTTTTCCCTGATTGAGCGAGCCTGCCCTCCACTTCTGCCTTTTTTGCTTCCTCTTCACATCAGCTCTCTTCTTTCCTCCCACAAGCCTTCTCCCCCTCCCAATGGTCCACAGCTGATGGGGACGAGAGCATGACATCACTTGTGGAAATTGCAACGCCATTCTGAGGGAACTTTCAACGAGGCCACCGCACCGCCTAAAGCAGCGACGAGAGCCCCCAGTCCCCTCCCTGCATGCGCAAAATATCCACTCGCACTGTTCCGCACTGTACCATGCCTGCGAGAAGCACCACACCTCGTAGGTCACAACGAGCACCAAGCATCACGAACATGCATGCAAGATGCGACACAAACATGCATGTGAGAGCACACGATAGGTTATTAAGCAATGCGCGGATGGAGGGAACACAGAGAGGAATTCCGCACATGACCAAGGGACATGTGCGGCAAAATGAGTACCAGCTTGCTGGGATGATTGAGCCATTCAAGTATCCTGCGTCAGAGTGGCGACCTGTCCAGGATTGTGCCCAATAGCCCAGGAGACTGCTTCAGCAGCACCGACGCTCTGTACAGAGTGTGGTTCCAATGGATGGATGGATGGAGTGGAGATTATTGGTCGATTGTTGAAACCGGCCGATGGGGTAAAGTAGGGAAGAATGAAAGTAGCAGAGGAATTGAGCAGAATGATGGTGTAAAGGAAGAAAGATTGAAAGTAACAGAGGAGTAGTGGGGGAGACATGACACTGGAAAAATACAGCGTCGACAATG
>CM068960.1:56851644-56866259 GCA_035128595.1 Eptatretus atami | reverse complement strand
AAACAGCCCTTTGCAAGGACTATCTATACAATGACTCATGAAACAAGAAAAAGAGCAATCAGAGATTGCAGATCCTTGCCAGGACTTCTTTTGTGTGGTGTATTTTGTATGGAGTTTGTGTACTGGGGTGTTACATAATTAATTAGAAGTGCCACTTTATAACTACTGGCAGTGATGACCGGGTTGCAAGAAGTCCCGCTTTGATGCAACCCCGCTTTAATTGGACACCTGACACTGACCCATGATTTTTTTTTGTTATTATTATTCATTATTCAATTTAATTTAGAATGGGATTAAAATTAATTCAATTCAAATCAAATGGAAGACCAAATAGGTACAGTCCTGCATTGGAGTAATCAGAAAGAACCAAAACAAGCAAAAAGCAAAGATGAAGTCATCAGGGGGAACCTGGATAGGATTCACATTTCAGCTGCTACTCCTCCACCCACAAACCCATCCAAGCACAGCCAAATGAGCCTTATTTTAAAAAAACACAAAAAAAATCAAAAAAACAAAAAGAACCAATATCAAAAAATCAAATAATTCTGGCTGCCAGATCATGTGTCTGATCAAGTTGAAATTTAAAATATGTACTCCGCATCACGATGAGATCATAAATCTGGAGTTTCACGTATATTGATTAGGCAGTTCCAGAGAAAACATTATTTAATATTTTTCTTCAATCCAATATGGCTGCCAAACCATGTGACCTATCAATTATTCCTTAATAAACTTGTACACCCATGGCTTGGGGAGCATTTGTGTGAAGTTTCCCCTCGATTTGTCCAGCCGTTCTGGAGAAGAAGATTTTTTTATAGGTTTTAGGGTAAATCCAATATGGCTGCCAAACCATGTTACCTATGACGTCATATGTGTGAACCTTTTGTTCTGAAACATGTAAAGTTTCACATCGATCTGTTCAGCCACTTCAGAGAAGAAGATTTTTGAAGGTTTTTTTTGTTTATTTTTTCACAATATGGCTGCTGAATCACATCTCCGATGACATCAACTTTTTTTTCTGTGGACCATCTTATCCCTAGATGACCCTCAAAAAATTTCATCCTGATCAGATGTGGCGTTATACATATGCAATTATAAGGTCATAATGAAGGCACCTTTGACGTCATAAAAAAATCATTTATTCCCCACGAGGAGTACTTGCCCTGTGCCAAGTTTCAATTTTTTCCTTGATGCAGTTTCAGAGATACAGAGGTCCAAAGTTTTTCTGTTTTCCAACATGGCTGCCACACCACATGACGTGTGACATCATATTTATCAATATAACATTCTACATGAGTTGCCGCACTTATGGTGAAAAATTTGTTTCAATCCGATAAGCGGTTGCGGAGAAAAACACAAAAGTTCTGTGCAGACAAACAAACAAACGGACCCAAACGCAATACACTTTCATTCGGTGAGAGTAATAACTGATCCTCGAGTCATCTACCTGTCCATTTATCCACCTACTCTCCCTCTAGAGTAAGTCTTCCAAAACCATAACAATACTATCTCTATCTTCCTTGAGATTGTATTGGGAGGAGTGGAATTTTGTTACAATTTATTATTTCTGGTGTCTATCTGCTACTAAGTACATCGGTGTTGTTTTTCCTTTTGAAATAATTGTGTGTGTGTGTGTGTGTGTTTTCACATGCATCTATGCATGTAGAGGTCGTTTTGGACAGGTTTACTCTTGTGTTGAAAAGGACACAGGTCTTCCCTTCGCTGCCAAGATCATAAAGGCACGAGCAGCGAAGGAAAAGGCAAGTTGTTTATGTTACACAGACTTGACAGCATGTCGTCCATTGATGCCTCATACCTTCAGTGAATCGATGTTTGCCAAGTTTTAGATCACTTGCTTGTTATCAAAGTGAAAAAGCAAATTTTATTCATCTCACTCTACATTTTGTGCCCACCCTCCCAAACTTTTAAATCCCACCTGTTCTCAAGGAGGAAGTGAAAAACGAAATTGGAATAATGAACCAGCTTCATCACGACAACATTATACAGTTGTATGCTGCCTTCGAGACACGAATCAGCTTCACACTTATCGTAGAGCAGTAGGTGACCCGTTGAACGTACCAATAATTATCAGTCACTCTCATTCTAAATGAGCATCTTTTGAGACGTAAGGGATTAAATCAGTGATGAGAGATAAATTTTACCAGTGTTTACCCAACTTTAGATCAACACAGGATTGAAACTGAATTCTGTCCTTACCTGTTATCAATCTCCATACAATGAATGAATGAATGACATTCATTGCATGAGGATTCATCAGTAAGTTGGTGACCTCATACAAAACTGTAAAAATGAAATATAGATGATTCTTCAGTTAGCAGGTTAAACAAATTATATTATGCAGTTCTAAAATCGACCTTTTTGTTGGAGCCGTAATTTTTCTTCTTTTGTGATCTGATAAACCTTTAAAAAAATTATTTTGGAAACTTTGCTTTATTAAGGAAAAAAAATGCTTTTTTTTGTAGAAAAAGGGTTAAGGAAGAAACGGTTTTAGACACAAACATGAGAGGAGGGTTGACAGAGTTGGGTATATGAATAGCGCCGCATTTTCTATATCACAATTAATTACCTCATGCTTAATTACTCCAGTACATACATCCAATATATGGGAGATAACATGCAAAGTTAGCCCCTAGAAGTCATTCCCACAACAGTATTTTAATCCACGACTTTTGAAATGACCTAATCCGCCCCAGATTGCTTGGCGTGCATGTGCAGAAACCCCAAGTAACGAAAATAAATCTGGGCAGCCTGGATATATTTCATCCCTCCCAGATAAAGATTGCAGAATGAAACGACTAAAAAAACTTTTAAAGAATACGAAAGCACTTGAAAGCATACCTGCGAGAAAGGGGTGTGCCTCTGCACAACGAAGCAGTTGCACTTCCTGATTAAACTCATCCAAAAAGTTGATGTGTTGCAGTCCGTGTTGCAAAAACTACCAACGATATGGGCCCGTGAAAGGCCGAAGGTTTGTATGTATTTCTCGTGTTCATATATTCTCACGAGTCCGATTTGCATTCAGGAACATAACAATTCTAGCTCTTCCACGAGCCTCGCCGATGTACATTAAATTTTTTAAAAGGTGGTGAACCATTATGAAATTTCCACTCTGTAGTCTAAATGCTGAAAATTGTGTTTAAAAGACGATTTGAATCACAGATTCCATGCTATTAATTGCAGCTTAAAGGTGCCCTGTGAACAGAACCAAATCATTGCAAAGACACACACGGTGCATGCGCAAAAGGCCTCATTTAGCACTCATATTTCATTTTGAAAGTCGCATATTGCCAGGCAGTGCCATTTGAATAGCAATTGCGAAACGACGCATGATGCAGACAGGCATGTAATACTGTGGGAAAGGAAGTGAAAAAATAGGACCACAGGACCTTTAGCTTACCTGGGCTCTGGCCTAATGTTGTAACCCAAATTTGGGAGCATTCTGACTGGTGGGTGTGAAGAAGATTTTTGAAGGAATTTACGCGATTTTCCCAAAAATGTACGAAGTTCACCCATTTGACACTTTTGGTCAGCTGATGGGCATGACCTCTACAATTTAACATCGCTACCCTGGCCAAATGTTGCAACTCAAATTTGGTAGCATTCTGACTGCTGGGTCTGGAGAAGAAGATTTTTGGAGGAATTTATGCAATTTGATGAAAAATTTACAAAGTCCACCAATTTCACACACTTTCATTCACCTAATGTTGTAACCCACATTTGGTAGCATTCTGACTGGTGGGTCTGGAGAAGAAGGTGTTTGAAGAAATTTATTGTCAGCCATTTTGACCTACTTAAAGTCACGTGACTGGAACGAGCTTTGTAATCCCCATTACTAGTCAAGAGCGAAACGTTGCTGTCAAATTTCAGCCGGATCGGAACAAATAGGAGACGGATGGACGAACGGTGCACGATGAAAATACCTTTTCTGGAATTTCTATTCCAGATAAGCTAAACAAAATAAAGATGCTGACCATGTAACTGTGTTGTGTTCTGAATCATGGCTGTGAAAAAGATGGCCTCTTTTCACCTTGATGACTTTCTGGATCCTTTGAAATTTCATTTATCGCATTACTCAACGAGAGAGTTCATGGAACACGATACCCTGTGCAGTATTATTATTTTGTATGTCGCCTATGGGTGCTAGTTGCATCATTGATGGGAGCATGGCTGTGCTCCTGATACAGTACCCCCTATTTTCAGTAACCTGGTACTCATTTTGCCAACCTCAGAAGGATGCCAGGCTGAGTCAACCCACCTGGTGTTATTTAATGGCATGACAGGGGCTCAACCTCAAGCCCCTAATATCTTAAGTCAGCCACCTTAACCGTTAAGCCAACACCAGGGGTGTGTTCAGTTACCACATTTATTGTAGCGTGCTCGCCAACTGGCTTAAGCACTCAAGCAAGCACTCCATTCGAAACCGTTGATAAGGAACAGATGGCTTGGCAAGCACTAGCTAGCTGCTTGGTAACTGAACACACCCCAGGCCTACCCCACACGTGATGTACTGTATAATACTTCAATTTTAATAACATAATGATTTTAAAGATCATTAAAGAAAATCCAGAAATTTAGTGCAACTGAAGCAGACTTGTATATCTCAACCTTATACGCTGTAATAACACGATGTCGAGTCGCAGTTTAGGAGATGGAGGATTTATTGATCACCATAGAACGCAGCGTCAAACAGCATTGTCTTCACCCCAACCCTCTCACATGCCACACCCTCTTATGCGATATATTGATACATAGCATGGTTCTTGGAAGTATTGTGAAGGTGATCTGTGTTCTACAGTCTTCAAGTATATAATTCAATTCAAATGAAGGTTTAAAGAAGTTTCAAGGCAAATAAATAAATTAATTCCGGGTTTTACCGTTGTTTCCCTGAGTGTCTATAACATCACCCGATATAACACTTACATTAGCTCTTCATGCCTGTTGTTTATGTCCTTTGTGACATCCTTAAAAACTGTAAGTTGTCCTCTCTGGAATGATTTTCAATTTTGTTTGATTGCCAGGCAGGCAGACAGGGTAAAAAAAAAAAATTACCCCACTCCTCTCTGCACATGTGCATTCGGGAAGAATTCAGAGCCAAAATAGGGTAAAATGGCATACTTGTCTTCAAATTCATGTTCCGATTCGTGTTCAATATATAACATTCAGTTTAAATAAGTTGTTCCTCGATCATAAACTGACAAGACAGATCGATGGATGGACATGAACCAATTGCTTAACCCCGCTTTTCACTTCGCATGCGCGGGGTAATAAACCAGGACTTAATGTTATATTGTGCAAGTTATCATATTTGTGATGTTGTTGAAGTCAAAACAGATGTCTCTGACTGATTTGTGACAACCAAAAATTTCAAAAAGGATGGAAATAAATTGGTATTCAATTGACTTTGCCAGTTGACTACTCGTATCAGAGCTTTGTTGATGGACCCTTGGCATTTTGCCAGTTCATCGGCAAGGAGAATGTATTTGTTGAATCTCAGTTACAGCATTGCTTAGTTGTGGAAAATAAGTGAGTTATTTCCTGTACTTTCCATCGTGGATGAGACATTTTTGTGATTTGAACGGACATTTCATTATCGGAAAATGAAAACTATATTTTCAATGGAGGTCTTTCAAGGTGGAGATAGATCTTCTTTGTCTTGCTGTTGTTTGCATTGCAGTGTGGCAGGTGGAGAGTTGTTCGAGCGTATTGTCAGCGAGGACTACAATCTGACAGAGTTGGACACCATCATTTTTGTCCGACAGATTTGCGAGGCTATTGCGCACATGCACCAACAGTACATTCTGCACCTTGATCTCAAGGTGAGGTGCAGGAAGGGATAAAAAGTTGAAAATGAAAATCTAGTTATACTATGCTCCACCAAGTCTCTATGTTTTGGGGGGAAGGAAAATTTATTTTTCCACCTGGCCTCGTCACCCTCACCTTCACAGTGGTCCTGTGAAGAGGGTTTTCCTTGTTTCAGGACTCCGTGAATGGCAGCAGCCAGTCTTCTTCTTCTTCTTCCTCATCCTTGTCTTCTCCTTCTTCTTCTTCCTCTATATATTCTTCTTTCTTTTCTCCTATTCTGCCATTTCTAGTCTCAGTTATTCTGCATTTTTCTTGTCCAGGACTCCCTGTTAGATCTCATTAATTCTGTCTCTCTGAAGGGTACTGGAAATAAACATGTCACAGGTCATGGCTGCCTGGTAGAACAGGATCCCATACCCTTTAGTAATGCTTTGAGAAGCTGATCTATCAACAGGTGTAAAATGTCAAAATGGTTGAACTACCATGTATTTTTCAGTTGCATTCCTTCTTCTTCTTGCATATGGCAGCTATCATTTTGTTAGGGCGTGACTACACCGCTGATGCTATGCCCCTATACCAGTACACTGGTACTCATTTCACCGACCTCAGAAGGATGACAGGCTGAGTCAACCCCACCTGGTGTTAATTCAGGGGCCAACGGGGCTCAAACTCAGGACCCCAAGATCCAAGGCCAACCACCCCAATCACCAAGTCAACACCAGGCTTTTGGTTGCATTCCTGAGGCCACCAGAGTGGCATTGTTATGAAAATGTGTTTGCTTGAGTTTGTAGGGACCCTGTTGAGTCTCTTAGACTGACTTGTGAATTTGTTTGGGTAACTTTGACTGACGTCTTCTTCTTTTTCTTCTTCCGACAAAGAATATGGTTATACAATCTAAGAATAACAGATCTCTACCTGCAGGTGCCAATCCACCAGCCTGTGTGCAGCAACGCTCAAATTCTTTGAATATTTGTTTCTCCGATGTCAGGAGCTTTTGCTCCAACTTTTCTGCTGTGCAATCTTTTGTTCAGCTTCACTCACCTGACCGGCTGGCTCTATCTGAGTGTCGCTTGGACAGTGGCATCTCGTCCGTTTCTTTCAACTTACCTGGTTACATTTTTCACTGACTTGATCACCCTCCTTGTCATCTTGGTATCTATGTGAAGGACTCTCTACCTTTAGCTTGTGAAATTTCTCTTGGAAGTGGCTTTCACGAGTTTGTGTTTCTGCCTTGCTGTCCTGCATTCAACAACATATCTCTTCTTTCTGTATCACTCGCCTTCCTTTCCCTTGTGTGCCATGCTCAATGAGATCTCAGACAGCATTGACAGGGCTATATTTCACTCCATCTTTCTGCACACATCATGGTATTTGGTGACTTCAACGTTCACCACAAGGAATGGCTGGTACACTCTCGTAATACTGACATTCCTGATATCGATACCTATAATTTCTCAATCTCAAAATATCACCCAAATTGTTTCCTCTCCCACTCATATTCCTGACCATGCCTCTAATGGAAGATACTTGCTCGATCTCTTTTTGTGTTCTAACCCTGGTGACTGGGTTGCCGATGTCCTTCCTCCAATTGGTAACTCATGTCATTGCACTGTTTCTGTTTGTGTCTCTATATCCTCATTCTCAACTCCAGTGCATAATTTTCACCAAACAGTGTTTCAGTTTAGGAATGAGGATTGGGATGGATTTCGTTCATTGCTGATTTTCCATGGACCGCAGATTTTAGTCTTGGTCCTGATATGGATGCTGAGGAAATATCCCTATGGATTCACACTGGTATGCACATTTACAGTATATTCGCTCACGTATCCATCAAGTGAAGGTTCATTCCCATCCATGGTTCACTCCGGCTTGTGCATCAGCAATTGCTCATCACAACCACTATTTCAAGTAATACCATGTGCAAGAGTCTCTGAATTCCAAATGTCTGTTCCGCAAAGCAAGTAACCTATGCAAAAGAGTTCTTGAGGATTCTAAGCAGCAATATGCAGCTTCTGTAGCCGATTCTATTGTGACTCAATGACTTCGCTCCAGGGACTTTTGGCGGATGGCCAACAGTGTACTCAACCTCAATAAATCTTCTATACCTCCTCTCTTTAATGGGCCTGAGGTTGTTACTTCACCTCTGAATAAGGTTAACCTATTTTTAAATTGCTTTATTTCTAATTCTACCCTCAATGATCAGGGACACCACCTTCCTGATTTTCCATTTCGTGCAAACTCTGATATTCCTGTTCCATTTATCACTCCGAAGAAGGTTGCCAGAATTATTCATATTCTAGATGCCTTGAAAGCGAATGGTCCTGATGGAATCCCTGTGATTGTATTGAAGATGTGTTGGCCTGAACTGTCATCGATTCTTGCCAAGCGAAACAACCTGTGCTTGTCTGCTTTGGTGTTTCCATCATCCTAGAAAGTTGCTTCTGTTGTCCCTGTTTTCAAGGGTGCTTCTGAGCCAAGCAACTATCACCCCATCAGCCTGCTTCCTGTAATAAGTAAGGTATTTGAATGCTTCATCAATGAACAACTTCTCAGCCATCTGGAGGACAATGAACTTCTCACTGACTGCCGGTATGGCTTTCACCATTCCCATGCAACTGGTGATCTGCTATCCTTAATCACGGATCATTTCAAAGGGCATTACAGCTCAAAGGTGAAGTTTGATTATAATTTGCTTTGGATATCTCAAAAGCCTTTAATAAAGTGTGGCACAAGGGTCTGCTCCACAAGCTTCAGTCGTATCTTGTATCTGGAATGATGCATTCAATAATTTCAGCTTTCTTTTTCACCGCACTGTGTTTCTTGATAATGATAACTAGCGTGGTTCGGCTCGCTACGCTCGCCTCTCCGTAGTCGTTGCAGAGATTGATGTCACAGATTTGCTGTGTTGGAACGATTTCCACCAATCATATTACAAACATTTATTTTCTACAAATGTATAACTTGCAAAATCGAAGAGTTTTCAAGTATCTTGGTCAGTCGATTTTGTTACTTGGTAAAAAATAAATTTCGCCAAGTATGTTGGTCTGTGGTGTTTCTCTGTCTGTTTGTCTGTTTGTTTGTTTGTTTGTCACACGATTTTTGGCCACAGTTTTCAAGCAATCGTTCTGATTTTTTTTTTTTTGTGTGTAGGTGACCGACCAAGGACAGCAACGCTTGATTTTGGTGAAGATCCGAATCCGGATCCGGATCTGAGAATTTTTTAAGTGATTCTTCACCATTGAGAGATGGGGCCAAAACGATATATAGCACAATATCTCAAAAAGTTGTGGATGGATTCACGCCAAACTTGGTGGACAGGATGGGAGTGCGAATTGATTCGATTTTGGTGAAGATCCGATTCCAGATCTGGATACTAGAATTATTTAATTTTTAACTGATTTTTCCCCACCTGGCTAAAAACGATATTGCATGAAATCTGAAAACGTTGTGGACACATTCGGATGAAATTGGTGGACAGGTCGGGTGTGTGACAAGGACTAATTGATTCAATTTTGGTGAAGATCTGAATCCAGATTCGATAATTTTTCAAGTGATTCAAGGTTATGAATGGATTCACACGAAACTTGGTGTACAGGTTGGGAGTGCCACTAGGAAGAATTGATTCAGTTTTGGTGAAGATCCGAATCCAGATCTGGATAGGAAAATTATTTAATTTCTAACCGATTCTTTACCATGGGGCTAAAAACGATATTGCATGATGTCTCAAAACGTTGTGGACGGATTCGAATGAAACTTGGTGGACAGGTTGGATGTGTGACAAGAACTAAATGATTCGATTTTGGTGAAGATATGAATCCGGATCTGGATTCGAGAATTTTTCAAGTGATTCTTCACCATTGAGAAATCGGGCCAAAAACAATATATAGCACAATATCTCAAAAGGTTATTTTGGGGTATTTTGGGTCTTCAGGGTCTTTTGGGACTTTGGGGTCTTCAGGTTCCTCAGGGTCTTTGGGACTTTGGGGTTTTTTGGGGTCTTCTTGGTCTTTTGGGGGTATTTGGGGTCTTTGAAGTCATCTTGGACTTTTGGGTCTTCAGGGTCTTTTGGTTCTTTGGGGGTCTTTTGAGGTATTTAGGGTCTTTTGGATCTTTTGTTGTCTTTGGGGTCTTTGGGGTATTTTGGGACTTTTCAGGTCTTTTGAGTCTTCAGGGCCTTTTTGGATCTTAGGGATCTTTTGGGGTCTTCAGAATATTTTGGGTCTTCGGAGTCTTTTTGGGTCTTCTGGGTCTTTTGAGTCTTCAGGATCTTTTGGGGTCTTTGGCGTCTTTTGGGAATTTGGGGTCTTTTGGGACTTTGAGGTCTTTTCGGTCTTCAGGGTCTTCGGGGACTTTTGGGGTCTTTGGGGTCTTTTGCATCTTTGGGGTCTTTTGGGTCTTTGAGATATTTTGGAGTCTTCTTCGTCTTTTGGTCTTTGAGATCTTTTGGGTCTTTTGGGGTTTTTTGGGTCTTCAGGGCCTTTGGGGGTCTTTTGGGGTATTTGAGGTCTTTTCGGGTATTTTGGTTATTTTGGTGTCTTTTGGGTCTTTAGGATCGTCAGGATCTTAGAGGGTCTTCAAATCTCTAAAGGATCGAAAGGTACATTCCAATATTACATAAATAATGGACATATAGTTACACGGAGGATGGGCAAAGGGAGGGATGGAGGGAGGGACGGGAGCAAGGAAGGACGGACGCACGCATGCCGAGGCCGAGCCCTTTTTACAAGAGATGTTCTGTTTCAGCTCTGGACATCTGCTGATTCAATCAACACCACTCATAATGAGGTTGGAGTTTCATTGGACAATGATTTAGAGAATGTGTTGCAGTGGGGGCATGACTGGCTGGTAACCTTCAATGCAAAGAAAACTAAAATGTTATCCATGTCTCGCTCCAGAAACAGGACTTTCCCTTCTGTGCACATGGGGTCTTCAACCTTAACAGAATCATCTGATCTTTGGTTCTTGGTCTGGACAGGGACACCTTCTCTAACCTCTATTGGGATAAGTAAGTACATTTCTGGTATTGCTGAGAGTGCTTCCAAGCGCATTGGTTGTCTTTATCGAGCACAGAGGTATTTACCTCCTGATGCTGTTTTGTACCTGCATAAGACAACTATACGTCCTCTCATGGAGTACTGTTGCCGCATTTGGCCTGGAGAACCAACCTACCACTTATCTTTACCTGGTCGGCTCCAGAAATGCATAGTTAACCTGGTTGGTGCGGAGATGGGTTCAACTCTTCAACAGCTCTCTCACCGTAGGTCAGTTGCCGTCCACTCTTGGTCTGTTCTATAGATATTTTCCTGGCAAATGTTCTGCTGGACTTTCTAACTTGGTTTCTCCTGGACGAGTGTTTGGAGGAAAGACTCTGTTTGCCATCTCTGCACACTCATGCACTATAGCTGATCCAAGTGCAGAATGACAGGCTATGCAGATAGTTTATCCCTCGTGCAGTCCCACTTTGGAATTCACTACCTGTAACGTTCTTCCATTATCCTACGATCTACTCAGCTTAAAGAGGAATACAATTCCTACTTCTTACATCTTTGAGGTTGCATCGCATTTCACCTGACTTCTGCTACTGCCTGTGTCTTGGATGTTTTATTTTTTAATCTTTGTCTTTCTTTTATTTTTTTATTTTATCCTTATTTTTTATCGAATCTTCCCTTAGCCCCTTGCCTCGGGTGTCTTTTTGCCTTGTTTGGGGCAATTTCCATTTAAAAAAAAAAGCTTCTGCTTCTCCATTGCAATCTCCCTTACTTCAAACATTTTAATTTATGAGTGTGAGAATGTGCAAGAAGAACCATTTAGGTGACTTCTTGATCATCATCCAGCCTAAATATATTTTCATGTTCTCATTGCCCAAACAGCCTGAAAATATCCTTTGTGTGAACAGAGAAGGAAATCAAATCAAGATCATAGACTTCGGTCTCGCCCGAAGGTAAGAAAACTTGCTATCCTACGATATTAAATCAGGCAGTTCTCTGTATGCATGCATGGATGTATGTCTGAAACTCGTCGGAAAAATAACACAGGGCCAAGTCAATCTCCACTAAATTTTGCATATGTGTTGGAAGTACCCAAGGCCAGGTCATGGGGACAAACCTGCGGGGGAGACCAATTTCGATTTTCACCTGTACACGTGCCACAGTGCAAGCTGTTTACTGACCTCTGCTGCAGAACGGGGGGTTTATTAGCCATGGCACCAAAATATATATATTTCCACACCTCCCACACTACTCCTCCCGCACCCCCCCCTGCCGACCCCACAAAGCTGCTCCAAAGTGCTTCTAGTTAAGTAAATAGAAGAACATTCAACTCAATGATAACAATAGTTGCCCTCCATAATAGTTGTCTCTCTAATACATGCCTGATGTTTTCTGGTTTGAAACATTTGAATTGATACTGCTTGGGTGTTTAGAATGCTTCCCAAATATTTTCGAAACCAAATTTTCTGGATTGCAATAAAAAAAAAAAATATATGCACACAGAAACATCGTACTTTTGTGAGACTTCAAAAATAGTTACCATTCCATCAATGCATTTCTGGCATCTGGAGAGAAATAATTGTATATCTCTGGTAGAGGTCAGCATCTTATTTGTCCCCCTACCGATTTCACTGGAGGGAACTATAGGTTTGCTCTCCGTTTGTCCGTACGTCTGTCTGTCCATCCGTCCGTCCCACCTGTGGTTTTTCAGACTTTTTCCCCATAAACTTTAACATATTTGACTGAAACTTTGTACATGGCTTTATTATGATAAGTTACAGAACAAGTTTGATTTTCCGGGCGTTTCATTAACTTTTCAGAGCTGTGCCCTTCTTAGACTCAGAAAATATCAGATATTATACATGGGTCAGTGTTCAGTTGCCCTGACTCCACCCCCACTGCTTTACACCCAATAAAATAATGTGGTGCCATTGCATGAAGCAGCACAGAATGGCAGGTCTCAGTCCTTTGGCCTGGGTGTTAGCCCAGTGCAATTGCAATGATCAAAGGTATATAACCACTATGTATTATCTTTTCACATAAGCCATACACATGTTTTTGCTTCATCTTTGTACATCAGGTTATGAAGCAGCACAGATTGGCAGGCCTCAGGCTTTAGGCCTGGATGTTAGTCCATGGCCCAGTGCAATTGGATTGCTACCAGCTATATAACTACGATGTATGATATACGAGCAAATACAACCCGTCGTTTCGTTGATAGGAATGCTGAGAGGGGGAAGAGAAAGAAGGGTGGGAGAGAAGAGAAGAGAGAGAGAGAGAGAGAGAGAGAGAGAGAGAGAGAGAGAGAGAGAGAGAGAGGGGAGAGAGTGAGGAGGTAGAGGGGGAAGAAAGAGGAGGGAAGGGAGTGAGGAAGCATTGGGGGAGCGAGGAGGGAGGGAGAGTTAGGAGGGTGGGGTGTGTGTGTGTTCTCTCTGCTGTGAGAGGTGCTGTGAGAGTGAGAGGAGAGGGAGAGCGAGGAGGAGTAGGGGAAGAGAAGACAGCAAGAGGTGAGAAGAAGGGAAGGCAGATGTGCGGTGGAGCATTAATTACGATTCATACCGTCTCATCAAAATTATTCTGCATAGAATAGCAGTGAAGATGGAAACAAAATAATGTCTGAAATACATTTTGTACCTGTCATACTATAAATATCACCCAGAGATAAATACTGCTCAGACATGTCCAGAGAGAAACACCGCCTGGACGTGTCTGGAGCCAAGCTGTCCAGACACAAACACCACCCAAACATGTCCGGACATAAACACCGCTCTGACATGTTTGGAGACATATACCACCTGGATGCATTCAGAGCCAAGCTGTCTGGAGAGAAACTCCCATCCAGACACGACGGGAGACAAACTCCCGTCTGGACATAAACACCGCCCGGACATGTCCCAAGGCAAACACCGTCCGGATGCATCAGGAGACAAACTTCCGTCCAGAAATAAACACCACCCAGACACGTCTGGAAACAAACTCCCATCCGGACATGCCCCGGAGATAAATACCATCCAGACATGTCTGGAGATAAACCCCACCTGGACATGTCTGGAGGCAAACACCGCCCGGACATATCCACCATCCAGACACATAACCACTGTCTGGATATGTCCAGAGAGAGAGAGAGAGAGGAAGAGAGAGGGGGTAGAAGGTGCTGCACTGTATTGGGAGGAGGTAGAGCAAGGATGGAACAGAGAGAGAGAGAGAGAGAGAGAGTAGGGGAGTTAGCAGAGAGAATATGTTATGCTTTATGAATGACACACACACACAAACTCTCTCTCACACACACACACACACACCCACAACACACACACCACACACACACACAACACACACACACACATCACCACAACACGCACACATTAGTGATTGGCCGATATTGGCAATTTTGGGGAATTGGCAGATTGGAGTCAGTGTGTGATTCTCAACTGCACTATGTACTGTATACAACCCAAAACCCTTGAGTACCTTTCACCGGTAAACAACCTTGCATTTTATCTCGATGTTTCAGGAAGATATTCACAAACATTGATCTTTATAAACAGCTTTGTGTGATGGGTGGAAAAAAATTGGGCTCGGTAATTTGGAAAACACGTTCAAATATCAAATGGCTCAGAAATCGGGCATTATCAAATATATTTTGCTTTGAAACTCACAGAGCGAAACATATAACTTTTGTAAAGCAAACCTGATAACCAGATGTTTTAGAAACAGGCACGAGGACAAAGGAAAACCTGGTAAAACCTCCATAAGATATGGGATGGAACTTTGCCACCAGGGCACCTGTACCAGGCATGGCATGCC
>CM068960.1:56817607-56848371 GCA_035128595.1 Eptatretus atami | reverse complement strand
GTTGTGTGATTATGCATCCCCATTTGTTGTTCAAATGTATACCCAAATGGATTTAATGAATGAATTAATGATACATACTGTACTGACACAAACATAATAGTCAAAACAAAATTGTGCACTATGTCCCAGAGCCTCTCCTCTTCAGAGCCACAAGGCTCTGGGACGCAGTGCACAAGGACGTCAACGCCCAGTTCCAGACACAACTCAACAGATCGTGAATTATTGGCCGAGATCCCAGCAAATCAAACATTTTTAGATTAATTAATAATAGAATCAAGATCAATACGTTAAATGAAACAATCAACTGAAAGAGTCTTGGAAATTTAGAGAGGATGAGAAAAAGGGATAAATTCCAATGTATGAAAGCCACTCTGGATACGATTGACCATAAAATATAGAAAAATGAAAATAACTTAGTCGTAAAAAAAATGATATAATCGAAATTGTTTGATAACAAAGGGGGTAACAAGCCGGGAGGCGACGTTGGTTCGCGGGCATTATTGAACAATCCCACAGTAGGTACAATTGAGGTGCGTTGGTTGCACATGGTTTTCTGGATCGAAGAACTTCACCGTGACACCACACAATTTTGACACGCTTTCAATCTCACACGCCACTTCCCGCGTTTTCTTCAACAAGGCTGTTTTGGACTCCTGATTTTCTGAACTTATTTGTTTTTTTAACCTGATTCTGGGTTCCTGGAACCTAGAACCTGAAATTCTAGAACAGCTTGAATTGGCGTCACTTTTCCAGTGTTTAGTAAAGCCTGAAATCCTGAAATTGGGCCTGAAAAGCCTGAAATTAGGAATTCCCACCAAAGTGGAAGTTAATTGAAAGTTAGATCCAGCTGGAAGCTTTAAATTGCCACAAAATTGGTAGTTATAGAAACACATAAACACAAAAGTTGGATTCCAGTCTTGAATAGAAAAATGAAATTTCCATCAAAGTGGAAGCTTTTGAGGAAGCCCTACCGTAAAAACCTATCTCTTCCGTCAAAATTGACCAAATCAAATCGGATTTTTTATATTTTGTACTTATGGACATTACGCACAGCTTCTAGGAAATGAAATTGCGAGAAAAAAATCTAGAAAAAAATACAAATAAATAAAAGTTCAAGTGGGCGTGGCTCTGCCCACAAGGGGCGTGGGACGCCCCTCATACAAAAAGACACAACTAGACCATGATATCTAGCTTGTGTCCAAGTTTCATCAAGAACGCATCAAACGTCACGGAGCTATGCTCTGGAGAGAGTTACAAACAGACAGACAGACAGACACACAGACACAACGAAAATAGTGGTCACTGCTGGCGCCCACGAACCGACAGACACACAGACACAACGAAAATAGTGGTCACTGCTGGCGCCCGCGAACCAAAAATGATCAAAATAGAGAAAATACTACAACAGAAGGAGGTGTGAAGAAAACTTGCAGAAACACTATAACAGAGAGAACCACCAAGGGTTGTGTACAATTTGTGAAATGTAATAATGGGAAAGATCTTCAATGATAAAGAAACAGCACAATCTATAGATGTAGAGGAATGATTGAAAAGCATACATCATTGTAATTGTGACATTCTGTATTTAAAAATTGACATCATAAACACATCATCAAAGGTAATCTTAGAATAATGAAGGATACAAAAACAAGAAAGAAAGACATGTACAGCTACATTCAAAGTACACTACCCCCATGCCAAATAAATAAATAACAAATCCTACAGCGCGCGATATTGCTGGGGTGCCTCTGGTGTCCAGCGATGCCATCATGCAACACATGGAAACGGAATAAGGAGGGAGTGGTGTGCAATAATTGATTGATTAATTGCATAATTAAAATAATAAATAATAATCGTAAAATAATTAATTTATTAATAATTATTTGGCTCATAGCATACCGAAACCACCACTGTTTCATCCGAATCTGTAACTTTTTAGAAATTAAGTAATTAATCCATTAGTTGATCAATCAATAAATTAAAAAATACCCTTTATAGCCAAATAACTTGGTCACTGTCATGTCCAAATATCAGCTTCCTTGCTCAAAAGGTGCCTGAGATATTGTCCAGATGAGAAATAAAATAAATAAGGAATTAACAAGTCTGAAGACGACAATGGTTCACGAGCGGTATTTGATGATGTAGATTGTTTCAGAAGTCAAGGATGAGACAATGTGATAATTTTTGACCAAGTTATAAAAATGATCAACATGATGTGGTACGAGTGATAGGTTATTAGCTGCAAAATGTCGAAAACCTGGTTTCGTTCAACAACTTTCAAAATTTGACCTTTGCATAACTTTTAAAGGTCACAAAACAATGTTGTGGACATTAAAATAAGGAAACAGGATGCGTGCTATAGCTTATTGAGTTAGTTCGTCGAAGAAGGTCGAAAACCCGGTTCGATTCCCACAACTTTGAAAATTTGACCTTTGTTGGCCCCTTTAAAGGTCAAAGGTCAAAGATTATGACCTTTGGTGCAAAACTTCCTCCGGAACATTCCAGGAACAATAAAACGTCATATAGGCTATATGGCATTTCGCACTCCTCGGATTATCCATACTTTGATGAAATCAGCGTAAAAACAAACTTGAAGGGGGCGCCACAGGCAAGGTGTTCGAGATAGAGCAAAATGGTTTCAAGACTTTAGGTGGGAATGACCTCAAGATTATGCATAAAAAATATTGTCATCCTCGCTCTCAAAGTTTGGGCGGTCGTATGATTTTTATGTCAAAATTCGCAATTTTCTAAGTTTTTGACCTTGTGACCTTGACCTTGGGACGAAAATGAAAAATCGGACAACGACAAGTTTTAGATAATTCATTTTGCTATTCAAATACTGAAGAACCCATTCCATTCAGTCAATTCCCTCGGAGAAGATAGATTTTTAATTCGACTACCCCTAAAAATGGCTATTTTTTGGGCGTGGCTCCACCCACAATGGGCGTAGCCACGCCCTCATCCAGGAAAACACAACTAGACATTGATATTGAACACATAACCAGTTTCATCAAGATCGGATCAAAGTCCACGGAGTTATGCTCTGGACAGACAGACACACAAGACAGACAGACAGACAGACAGACATAACGAATATAGTGGTCACTCTGGCTGGCGCTCGTGAACCAATAATTCGATAATAATTAAGTAATTATTCAATTAATTGATTAATCAAAAAAATTACCGTTTTGCCAAAGTACATCTTCACTTTTGTTCCCAAATTTCAGCTTCCTAGCTCAAAGGATGGCTGATCTATTGCCTGGACAAACAAACAAACAAACAAGAAAGCAAGAATGAAAACAGAGTAAAAACTGAGTACTCTCTTCGTTCGGTGCCCGGCAATGATGTCATGCATTGTTTGGATATGGAATTGGGAAGGAGTGGTGTACAAAAATTTGCACATTACCACCAACAACAAAAAAAAGATAACAGAGAGAACAAAAGGATTTTCTTGAATAAAGCAACCGAGTTTATAACAATAGGTTTATAACAATATCGAATGGCTGAGAGAACAAATTGATAAACTCAAGATACCAAACACAATGTACAGTTAGAGGCGGTGGAGAAACACGAGAAAAGGAGAGATGCCAATTTGAAATGGAAAGTTGGAATCAATAATCCAAAAATAATTTTGGACATTCTGGAAACACATGATTATTTTAAACATTTTAAACGATGTTATTCTTCCTATTGACAAGGCAAGTAATAATGTCACGTGTATATGTAAAAAAGGGGCTGACAGGATGGCTTAGTGATATGCGCAATCACTTCAAAGCCGTCTATCCCGACCCAGCAGTAAACTGTTATCTCGGTGTTTCACAGGCAGAGTGATCTTCATCAATGTGTGCCGTCCCTTGGGTGGACGATAAACTGGTGTCCCGTCTGCCGACATTAGTTATTGAACGTTAAAGATCCCATGTTGTCCTTCATGAAGAGTCGGTGAGCTATTGCCGGCACCGAGGTCAAATTACAAATTTCTCCCCTAACTACTGCTGGCAGAGGGATGGCAAATATCCCAGCATGACCCTGGCCAAGAAACTGTTTCAACAGAACCAACACTCTGTAACACAGAGTATGGCATGTCGGTTATATGTAAAATATTGTTATGTTTGTGGGGGTACGTGGAAGAATTTAATAGGGAATACTGTATAGCATTGTGTGGAGTTGCTTGGTCCGTGGATGTGTAGGAGGCATCTCAATGTGAGTAAGTTATGAACCTGTGAGCTTAAGTTTTCTGTGTCACCACACGAGGCGTGGTGTGGTGTTAGTTAGCCGAGAGAGTAAGAATAAGTTCCCCAGTATGTGATTCCCCTCTGTGATCTTTCCCTATGTTTTAAATATCAAGATCGGCAATAAAGGTGGGAAACGCATTCCTGAAACCACAACAAAACAGGCAGAAAGCCCTGCCTTCAAAGGTTGAGAACAAGCGAAGTCATGCCCACGAGGGACGATTGATGGGCGTGACGTCCGAGTTTGGTGCGAGCAGGCCACACCCTGGAGGTGGAGGAGATAGATCGGTGTGATCGGAATCAAAGGAAGGCAGGTTGCGCATTTTTTAAGAGGAAGAAGGAGTTGGCTTGCGCATTTTGGGAGAGCCGTGATCAGTAGGCTGGACATTTTGAGAGGCATCGGACTCAGTAGGGTTGTGCATTTTGTGGAGAGCCGTGATCAGAGTGGAGGCACAAGGCGCATTGTTTGGAGTGGCGAGAGCGGAGGTTGAGCGCATGCCGAGGAGGACGACACGACCATTGAATTTGTGTTGAGGTGATTTGGCTCGTGTAGTGAAGTAAGACGCTCGCCTTTTGCTTTTGGTTGGGTCAGTGAGGACGATCGGAGCACATGAAGCCGTTAGACTGGGGCTTTGAGCCTTGATGTGGAGTGCCGCTCACGGATTGCCTGGCATGCGTTCATCCCGTTACAAGAGAAGTGCCTCGATTCCAGTTTCACAAGGATCAGCTCTGGGCTGAGCTAAGTGCAGGAATAGTTAAAAATGAAGGTTTTTCTTTTCATTCTGTGTCCCCTTTGTCTGTGTTTGAGTCTGTGTGAGAGATGCCTCGACTGTACGATTTATTTACGTTAATATTATTATTATCATTACCTTTTTGAATTATTGTCCGTTGTAAATATTCATTTATTTTCATTCAATGTATTCCTTTTAAGAAACTGTAGCTGTGTGTTGTCCTGGTGCAGCACCCCTGTGTTGTGCTCCTGGGTGGATCATCTCCCCGCCATTCCGCCCAGATTAACGCGCACGCATTCATCTCCAAGTCGCTCTTGTAGCCTTCAAGGGAGAAGCTTTGCCTTCCGTCCAGGTAGGGGTTAAACCCCTTGGACACGACAATTGCTGTCAGGTAGAGGCATCAACAACTGGTGATCAGGAGAGTGGGATTTGAACCCTGGCTCCGACAAATTGGGTCAGAGCGGAATTTTTCGAGCTCCCCCACCACACCATTCGGCATTGGGGTGGGATTGTGGAATCCATCACACTGATAGACAACTGCTGTCAGGGTGCAGGATTCAAACTACCATAATTGGTGTTGGGAGAAAAGAACGCTTGGAAAGTTAAATAAATAATTTTCTTCTGGGGAGATTAAAGGCGCGCGTGAAATGGCGGACGAGCAAGAAATCTGGATGCTTATACCAGAGAGTGACTCAGTGGAAGGAAGCGAATCAGGGGGAGAGTTGAGTGATATAATGGGAGGACAGGAGTCTCCCCCGTCTCAAGCGTCTGTCCCCCTTCCCCCACAGTGACGGAGAATGAGATCCAGGGAGCGGATGAGATGATTGTCCGGGCCATGTTAATACAATTAATTCATGAAATGAATGAACAAACGAATGAAGCGAAGGAACTAACGAAAGAAATGAAGGAAATTAATGGACGGTTGGAAAACAAAATAAGTGAACAAATTAATGAAAGGAGGGAAATGAATGAACAATTGGAAAATTAAATTGTTGAACAAAGGAACTAAATTGGAGGATTTGACCTGGAGGGCTATCCGATCTGGGTGGATGCCACAAGGCAACAGCAGGTGGAGGAATTGGAATTTCGTCAGCACCAGGGCGGCAGTTTGGACCAATAATCAGAAACTCATGTCACAGGGCAAAAGCTGGTGTTAGTTGATAAAGGCATATAGACACCAACTGACAAAGATCCATTTGAGTGTTAGCTGACCTGTACGTTCATTCAGACTCGTGAAGCTTAAAGCTTTAATTGCAGTCGTTAGAGTACGTGCTGTGTTCGGCACCACGGACAACATACATACACCCAAGGGAAGGAAACCCCAATTAGGTGAGCATATCCCCCGATCACCCCCGACATTTTTGATGACCTTGACAGGATCTGTCAGTGGTAAAAGGCTTTACGGTATCACAGAAACTGTAGACTAGGAAGACTGTGCGTAAGCCACGGTACTGCAGTTATTATCTGAGTTCAATTCGAACGCTCATCCATCTGCCATGGGGTTTGATAAGTGGATTGAATGGACTGGAATCGAGGCAAGCGACTCGGATTGAAGAGAGAGACACTAATGGCGTTTGTTGAAGAACAGCAAGCGGCTGCAAAGGAAGAGAAGGCTCGGGAACGTGAGGGACGACAAGCGGTGCATGAGGAACGTGCATGCAAAGAGGAAGCGGAGCATGAGGCACACAAAGAGGAGGTGGAGCGTGAGGAATACAAAGAGGAGGTGGAGCGTGAGGCAGGCAAAGACGAGGTGAAGCATGAGGAACGTGCTCGCAAAGAGGCAGAGCGTGTGGAACGTGAACGTGCCCGGGAAGCGGAACGTGTGAAGGAGGAAATGTGAATGAAGATTGAATTGGCAAGAGTACAATTAGAGATTGAAGCTGCATGTGCTCACACACCACACCTGACGCCGGTGAGTTATGAGTAATTGGTGAACAAGCGAAGCTCCCCACATTTGATAGAAAACGCGATGAGCTGGACGCGTACCTTGAGTGATTCGAGCGCTTCGCTGCGAGTCAACATTTAAACGGAGAGCATTGAGAAGTTCGTCTCAGCCCCTTTCTGACAGCCAAGGCAATCCAGGTGTATACCAGTATTCCCTCGGAGAGTGCTAACGACTATGATTATTTGAAAGTGGCCTTGTTGAAGAGGTATGAACTTTCAGAGGAAGGATATCACCGGAGGTTCAGAGAACTCAGCCCCTTTCTGACAGCCAAGGCAATCCAGGTGTATACCAGTATGCCCTTGGAGAGTGCTAACGACTATGATTATTTGAAAGTGGCCTTGTTGAAGAAGTATGAACTTACAGACGAAGGATATCACCGGAGGTTTAGAGAAATTAAACCTGGCAAAGGTGAAATTGCGTTTTAGTTCGTGACACGTTTGAGACGGCGCTTTACACAATGGATTTTAACAGCAAAGTGCGAATGACGTAGCTTTGAAGCATTAACCGACATGAACATTGACATTAAACCAATTCTGAAGAATGGCAAATTCACATTTGGCAATAGGATACTAAAGCAGATAGTGGTGATACCCATGGGTTCGGATCCAGCAAATTTCTTTCCAAGTTTGTTCCTGTGCATATACGTGTCTGATTGGGTCTGCAACATGAGCATAAATAAATTCACATCACCGAGAATATGCGAAAACATCTTTGGATTCATTGATGATTCACTGGCAATTACTGATCGATGATATAAAAGGAGCTCCATCTCGGCGTGCCTGCATCTGTCTGTCTGTCCCTGCCTGCGTGCGTGCATCCACAATTGTCCTCTAGGGGATACCACTAATCAAGCTCAATCTGCAAACAGTGTTATAAATATAGTTGAGTAAGGTTAGCATAGATGGGCCGGTTTCAAACAGCATGGTATAGTTGGATAAGGTGAGGATAGATGGCCGGTTTCAAACAGCATGGTATAGTTGAGTAGGTGAGGATAGATGGGCCGGTTTCAAACAGTATGGTATAGGTGAGTAAGGTGAGGATAGATGGCCGGTTTCAAACAGTATGGTATAGGTGAGTAAGGTGAGGATAGATGGGCCGGTTTCAAACAGCATGGTCAGTTGAGTAAGGTGAGGATAGATGGGCCGGTTTCAAACAGTATGGTATAGGTGAGTAAGGTGAGGATAGATGGGCCAGTTTAAACAGTATGGTATAGGTGAGTAAGGTGAGGATAGATGGGCCGGTTTCAAACAGCATGGTATAGTTGAGTAAGGTGACGATAGATGGGCCGGTTTGAAACAGTTGGTATAGGTGAGTAAGGTGAGGATAGATGGCCGGTTTCAAAACAGTATGGTATAGGTGAGTAAGGTGAGGCTAGATGGGCCGGTTTCAAACAGTATGGTATCGTCGAGTAAGGTGACGATAGATGGGCCGGTTTCAAACAGAATGGTATAGTTGAATAAGGTAAGGATAGATGGGCCGGTTTCAAACAGAATGGTATAGTTGAGTAAGGTGAGGCTAGATTGGCCGGTTTCAAAAGTATGGTAAGGTGAGAAGGTGAGGATAGATGGGCCGGTTTCAAACAGTATGGTATAGTGAGTAAGGTGAGGATAGATGTGCCGGTTCAAACAGAATGGTATATTTGAGTAAGGTGAGGATAGATGGGCCGGTTTCAAACGTATGGTATAGGTGAGTAAGGTGAGGATAGATGTGCCGGTTTCAAACAGAATGGTATAGTTGAGTAAGGTGAGGATAGATGGGCCAGTTTCAAACAGTATGGTATAGGTGAGTAAGGTGAGGATAGATGGCCGGTTTCAAAACAGTATGGTATAGGTGAGTAAGGTGAGGATAGATGGGCCGGTTTCAAACAGAATGTATCGTTGAGTAAGGTGAGGATAGATGGGCCGGTTTCAAACAGTATGGTATAGTTGAGTAAGGTGAGGATAAGATGGGCCGGTTTCAAACAGTATGGTATAGTTGAGTAAGGTGAGGATAGATGGCCGGTTTCAACACAAATGGTATCGTTGAGTAGGTGAGGATAGATGGCCGTTTAAAACAGATGGTATAGTTAGTAAGGTGAGGATAGCTGGGCCGGTTTCAAACAGTATGGTTAGTGAGTAAGGTGAGGATAGATGGGCGGTTTCAAACAGTAATGCTATAGGTGAGTAATGTGAGGATAGATGGGCCGGTTTCAAACAGTATGGTATAGGTAGTAAGGTGAGGCTAGATGGGCCGGTTTAAAACAGCATGGTATAGTTGAGTAAGGTGAGGTGAGATAGATGGCCGGTTTCAACACAGTATGGTATAGGTGAGTAAGGTGAGGATAGATGGGCCGGTTTCAAACAGAATGGTATAGTTGAGTAAGGTGAGGATAGATGGGCCGGTTTCAAACAGTATGTGTGTAGGTGAGTAAGGTGAGGATAGATGGGCCGGTTTCAAACAGTATGCTATAGGTGAGTAAGTGAGGTAGATGGGCCGGTTTCAAACAGTATGGTATAGGTGAGTAAGGTGAGGCTAGATGGGCCGGTTTAAACAGCATGGTATAGTTGAGTAAGGTGAGGTGAGATAGATGGGCCGGTTTCAAACAGTATGGTATAGGTGAGTAAGGTGAGGATAGATGGGCCGGTTTCAAACAGATGGTATAGTTGAGTAGGTGAGGATAGATGGGCCGGTTTCAAACAGAATGGTATAGTTGAGTAAGGTGAGGATAGATGGGCCGGTTTCAAACAGAATGGTATAGTTGAGTAAGGTGAGGATAGATGGGCCGTTTCAAACAGAATGGTATAGGTTGAGTAAGGTGAGGATAGATGGGCCGGTTTCAAACAGAAGGTATAGTTGAGTAAGGTGAGGATAGTGGCCGGTTTAAACAGATGAGTGAGTAAGGTGAGGATACTGGGTCGGTTTCAAACAGTATGGTATAGGTGAGTAAGGTGAGGATAGATGGGCCGGTTTCAAACAGTATGGTATAGTGAGTAATGTGAGGATAGATGGGCCGGTTTCAAACAGTATGGTATAGGTGAGTAAGGTGAGGCTTGATGGCCGGTTTAAAAACAGCATGGTATAGTTGAATAAGGTGAGGATAGATGGGCGGTTTCAAACAGTATGGTATAGATGAGTAAGGTGAGGATAGATGGGCCGTTTCAAACAGTATGGTATAGTGAGTAAGGTGAGGTGAGGATAGATGGGCCGGTTTAAACAGCATGGTATATTTAGTAAGGTGAGGACAGATGGGCGGTTTCAACAGTATGGTATAGGTGAGTAAGGTGAGGATAATGGCCGTTTCAAACAGAATGGTATAGTTGAGTAAGGTGAGGATAGATGGGCCGTTTCAAACAGATGGTACAGTGAGTAAGGTGAGGATAGATGGCCGGTTTCAAACAGAATGGTATAGGTGAGTAAGGTGAGGATGGATGGGCCGGTTTCAAACAGAATGGTATAGTTGAGTAAGGTGAGGATAGATGGGCCGGTTTCAAACAGAATGGTATAGTTGAGTAAGGTGAGGATAGATGGGCCGGTTTCAAACAGAATGGTATAAGTTGAGTAAGGTGAGGATAGATGGGCCGTTTCAAACAGAAAGGTAATAGTTGAGTAAGGTGAGGATAGCTGGGCCGTTTCAAACAGAATGGTATAGTTGAGTAAGGTGAGGATAGACTGGGTCGGTTTCAAACAGTATGGTATAGGTGAGTAAGGTGAGGATAGATGGCGGTTTCAAACAGTATGGTATAGGTGAGTAATGTGAGGATAGATGGGCCGGTTTCAAACAGTATGGTATAGGTGAGTAAGGTGAGGCTTGATGGCCGGTTTAAACAGCATGGTATGTTGAATAAGGTGAGGATAGATGGGCCGGTTTCAAACGTATGGTATAGATGAGTAAGGTGAGGATAGATGGGCCGGTTTCAAAACGTATGGTATAGTTGAGTAAGGTGAGGTGAGGGATAGATGGGCCGGTTTCAAACAGCATGGTATATATTGAGTAAGGTGAGGATAGATGGGCCGGTTTTCAAACAGTATGGTATAGGTGAGTAAGGTGAGGATAGATGTGCCGGTTTCAAACAGATATGGTATAGTTGAGTAAGTGAGGATAGATGGGCCGGTTTCAAACAGCATGGTACAGTTGAGTAAGGTGAGGATAGATGGCCGTTTCAAACAGATGGTATAGTTGAGTCAGGTGAGGATAGATGGGCGGTTTCAAACAGTATGGTATAGGTGAGTAAGGTGGGATAGATGGGCCGGTTTCAAACAGTATGTATAGGTGAGTAATGTGAGGATAGATGGGCCGGTTTCAAACAGTATGGTATTGGTGAGTAAGGTGAGGCGAGATGGGCGGTTTAAACAGCGAATGTATAGTTGAGTAGGTGAGGATAGATTGGCCGGTTTCAAACAGTATGGTAGAGTTGAGTAAGGTGAGGTGAGGATAGATGGGCCGTTTCAAACAGCATGGTATAGTTGAGTAAGGTGACGATAGATGGGCCGGTTTCAAACAGATTGTATAGGTGAGTAAGGTGAGGATAGATGGCCGGTTTCAAACAGAAATGTATAGTTGAGTAAGGTGAGGATAGATGGGCCGGTTTCAAACAGCAATGGATAGTTAGTAAGGTGAGGATAGATGGCCGGTTTCAAACAGAATGGTATCGTTGAGTAAGGTGACGATAGATGTGCCGGTTTCAAACAGTATGGTACAGTTTGAGTAAGGTGAGGATAGATGGCCGGTTTCAAACAGAATGGTATAGTTGAGTAAGGTGACGATAGATGGGCCGGTTTCAAACAGTATGGTGTAGGTAAGGTGAAGCTAGATGGGCCGGTTTACAACAGTATGGTATAGGTGAGTAAGGTGAGGATAGATGGGCCGGTTTCAAACAGCATGGTATAGTTGAGTAGGGGACGATAGATGGCGGTTTCAAACAGTATGGTATAGGTGAATAGGTGAGGATAGATGGCCGGTTTCAAACAGAATGGTATAGTTGAGTAAGGTGACGATAGATGGGCCGGTTTTCAAACAGTATGGTGTAGGTGAGTAAGGTGAGGCTAGATGGGCCGGTTTAAACAGTATGGTATAGGTGAGTAAGGTGACGATAGATGGGCCGTTCAAACAGTATGGTATAGGTGAGTAAGGTGACATAGATGTGCCGGTTTCAGACAGTATGGTATAGGTGAGTAAGGTGAGGATAGATGTGCCGGTTTCAAACAGTATGGTAGAGTGAGTAAGGTGAGGATTGAATGTGCCGGTTTCAAACAGAATGGTAGTTGAGTAAGGTGACATAGATGTGCCGGTTTCAAAAGTATGTAGAGGTGAGTAAGGTGAGATAGATGTGCCGGTTTCAATCAGTATGGTACAGTTGGTAAGGGAGGATAGATGGGCCGGTTTCAAACAGAATGGTATAGTTGAGTAAGGTGAGATAGATGTGCGCGGTTTCAAAACAGTATGGTAATGTGAGTAAGGTGAGATAGATGGCCGGTTTCAACAGTATGGTTAGTTGAGTAAGGTGAGGATAGATGGGCCGGTTTCAAACAGTATGGTATAGTGAGTAGGTGAGGATAGATGTGCCGGTTTTCAAACAGTATGGTATAGGAGAGTAAGGTGAGGATAGATGTGCCGGTTTAAACAGTAGGTATGTGAGTAAGGTGAGGATAGATGGCCGGTTTCAAACAGATGGTATAGTTGAGTAAGGTGAGGATAGCTGGCCGGTTTCAAGATGGTATCGTGAGTAAGGTGGGATAGATGGCCGGTTTCAACAGAATGGTATAGTTGAGTAAGGTGAGGATAGCTGGGCCGGTTCAAACAGATGGTATAGTTGAGTAAGGTGAGGATAGATGGCCGGTTTCAAACAGAATGGTATAGTTGAGTAAGGTGAGGATAGTGGGCCGGTTTCAAACAGTATGGTATAGTTGAGTAAGGTGAGGATAGCTGCCGTTAAACTTATGATGGTAGCAAGTGAGATAGAGGCCGGTTTCTGCATCGATTTCTGCATCGTTTAGTTTTTCTTGATTTTTTTTTGATTTCTGCATCGTTTAGTCCAAAAATTTTCTTGATTTCTGCATCGTTTAGTTCAAAATCACTGGTATTAACACCTCACTTAGGGCCCTGTCACACCTTGACGTTTTAGCCAGCAATGGCAACGTATAAAATTGATTCTAAAACGTTGACGTACGCTGAAATTTTGATGGTTTTTTTAGTTTTTGGCGTATTCAAAACGTGTTGGTCGTTTGCATAACATATTAGTAAGGGCACAGAACGTTTCGTTGTGTTATACATAACTTTTACCAACGAATGCTTACCTTGTGATCGGCGTTCAAAACCTAAGACAAGCGATAGTTCAACTTACCCTTTGCGCGCTATACGTATCGCCGGCGATCTCGTGGCGTAGCCTGTTGAGAACTTGCCGGACGCCAATTGAAATCAAATGCCCGAGATTTTGAATTGTCAACATTGCAGTCACACCTTGACGATTTTGCCAGCGTATGCCATTCTATGAAAATGGGTTTACAACGCTAGGCACACGTCAAATACGCTATAGGAAGTTGAGTATACGTTAAGATTATGCTCGAAATCATTGAAGTACGCTGGCATATTACCTAGTCCGTTCGATACGTCGTGAAATTTCAAGCATGCTGAAAATTTTAAGACGTACTCGACGTAAGGCTCACACGTTTCGCATGCGTTGGCATCTGTTCTTGCACGTTCCGCGATCGTTTAAACACGGCGAACACACGTTACTTGTAGGTTATCATAAGTCGAAGCACGTCAAGTTAATGGCAACCATACTTGAACCCAATTTATAACCGTTGAGTAACGTGCTTTGAACAAATGAGTAACGTCAGCTTAGCCTATGTTTAACGTGCTTGGAAAGTATGAGTAACGTGCATTGAAACTATGTATAACTGGCTTGAACCAATGACTACCGTGCTATGAACGTAAGAGTAACGTGCGTTTAACCTATGCGTAGCATGTTTTGAACCTAAGTAAAACGTGCATCTAACCATTGAATAACATGCTATGAACCTATTTGTAACGTATCTAAAACGCACATTGTCGTATGTAGACAAATTAAATTGCATCTTCCGGACAACCAAGAACTTACTGAAAGTGTTTCTAACTTACATCTACCGTGTACTGACGTATTGGCAGCGTTTAGGGGAATTGGTACATACAAATGGGCTTCACAAGAGGAACCCATCATTGTTCCAGACTCCATGGTGAGCAGATGTCAATGCCAGTAGTATCAGTAGTAGTAATACTATTAGCAGTAGTTGGTGTGCGTGACAGTAGTAATAGTAGTAGTAGTTGTAGTAGTAGCATTGTGTAGTAGTAGAATGTCTACATCAGTAGTAGTAGTGGTATGTCTATGTCAGTAGTAGTAGTAGTATGTTATGTCAGTAGTAGTAGTATAGTAGTATAGTAGTATGTCTATGATTAGTAGTAGTAGTAGTAGTAGTATGTCTATGTCAGTTGTAGTAGTAGTATTGGTAGTAGTAGTAGTCCATGTCAGTAGTAGTAGGTGAGCGTGATGGGGAGGGTGTGGTGATGATGGATCCTCTTATCGTCCACGAATAGGAGACTACTTTGCACCATTGTTCGATGTTCTTTTCGGCTAATTTTTTTTCCTCATTCCCACGATGAATATTTCTTTGTTTTACTTTTTAAAGTATTAAAAACGATTTGAAAATGCATAATGTACTAGTAATGAACAAGAACGCTTCGATAACTTATACATAAGTTATACCAACGATTGTTTATCGTGTTTTAGGCGTCCACAACCCTATGCCAACGATAGTCTAGCGTATGCATAGCGCTAGCATTCATAGGTTATAAATAATCACGGGTACCCTAAACATTACTTTGATGTGTTTCGACGTATGAGGAACTTTCAAGTAGCGTGTTGCGAAGTGTGAACAACGTTTGTGAGCGTGCTTACAAAACGTTACTCAGGTTAGAAATAAGTCTCGGGTACGCGAATGTTACCTCTACGTGTTTCGACTTATGAGTAACATACAATTAACGTGTGTCAACGATCGCATAACGTGCCTAAACCTTATGGCCGCGTAGCGGACGTGTGAGCCAAACGCGAGTACGTCGTAAAATTTTAAGCATTCGAAAAAGAGGAACAAGCACAAAAGTCAACGATTAAAGCCAGCGTACAACGACTTATGGCAGTGTTTTTCAGGGTATTCCTAACGTATACAAAACTTACCAATAACGTATTCGACGTGTGCCAGCGTATTCGGCAATTTGTAAAAAACGGCATACGTTCGCTAATCGTCAAGGTGTGACAGCCCCTTTAGCAATGCCTTCTTCTTCTATGTTTTTTGTACCAAGTATGATATCTGGTTGCATTGATTTGTTTTCGATGTTCATGCTCGATGGGATCATAAGGTCGTACATTGGCGGTACTTCCATGTTTTCAGTCCATACTTTTGTTAATGTTACCACAATTTTCTGGAACTGGGATATCAAAGTTTTTGCAGATGTGCCAGCAGATTACTTTCAAACTCTGTTGTGTCGTGTTTACAGCTGTTCTGCCATGAGTATTTTTTACTTTTTTCTCGGCCATTAAGCATAACCATATCACTCCCTTTGCTAACACCTCCACCCTCACTATCTATTTTTTCCCTCTCCCCCCCCCCCTCCACTCACTCTCTCTGTCTGTCCCGTCCCTGCTTCCCCCTCAAAATAAAATGCAGCACTCTCCACCCACACATATATCTCTCCTCTCTCTCTACCTCTACCTCTACCTCTCTCTCTCCTCTCCCTCTCCCCTCTCTTTCTCAACGTTTTGGAGGCATCGCTCTCCCACTCCACCCCTTCCTCACTCTTCTCCCCACCTCCACCCCCTTCCTCACTCTTCTCCCTTCCTTCTTCCCTTTCTTCACCCACTCCTCGCTTCCCTTCCCTTCCTCCGTCTCTCTGCCTCCCCTCTCTGCCTCCCCTTCTCCCTCCCCTCCCTCTCTTCCCTCCTCTCCCCTCTCTCCTTCTAACCCCCCCCTTCACATCCCCATCAGCGAAGCGACGGGTTGTATTTGCTATCTGTGCAATAATCTTACTTTTTATTACTCTCGCCGAAGAGAGAAGGTATTGCATTTGGGTCCGTTTGTTACTTACGAAATCCAAAGATTTCGTTAAGTATATTGATGACTTCCGTCATCTGTTTGTGTGTGTGTTTGTTTACTTACGTAATCTAAAGATTTCGTTAAGTATATTGATGACTTCCGTCCTCTGTTTGTGTGTTTGTTACTTACGAAATCTTTGATGACTTCCGTCCTCTGTTTGTGTGTTTGTTTGTGTGTGTGTTTGTTGCGTGTTTGTGTGTTTGTTGTAGGCACGATAACTCGAGAACGGAAGAAGCTACCAATGTCAAATTACACCACGTGATTCAGGAGGGTGTGGCTAGCGCTGATTAGATTTTGGTCAAAATCGGTCAAAGGTCAAGGTCACAGTGAGGTCAAACATAATTCCGTATATTCATGTGGAGAAATGGAGTATTTTTGCTTCGGTCGACGTTACGAGTTCGTTTTAACTTCGATTTTAATTTCGTCTTCGGTTTTGCGATCGCTTAGGACGCTCAACACTCGGTTGTCGAAATTCTGGTAAAAATCGGATGTTTTGGAGACGTTTTAAGATTGTATAAAAATATTTCACTCGCCGCGTCACGGCTCGTCACGTGGTGCAGCGCGCTCGAGCAGACGCGTCGTTGAGTCACGTAAAGGTTTTGCGTGTGCGCGTGACGGTGTTTTCGATAAAGATGGTGTTTAAAAGTCCTTTTTATCCCAATAAAGTTTATCGTCGCATGCCTGACTTGCTAAGCCGTCAGATTATGTAAAGATTGTTGGTGGATGGCCGAATATTACGGTTTTGTGACTTTGATAAAATAATATTAAATAATTGCATGGGGAAATGGAGATTTTTGCTTCGGTCGACGTTACGAGTTCGTTTTAACTCGGATCGCAATTCTGTTTTCACTTTTGGTAATGGCTAAGTATGCTTAACACCTCGGTTGTCGAAATTCTGGTAAAAATCGGATGTTTTATGAGATTTATGTCGGGTGTCGTATCTGAGGCTAAACTGAAGATTATGCTAATGAGGGGGATTGTAACACACGGCATTACGCGCTCGTTTTAAAGTCTTCAATCCTGTCTTCAATTTTGGTAACGGTTAAGTATGCTTAACACTCGGTTGTCGACATTCTGGTAAAAATCGGATGTTTTATGAGAGGTTTGGTACAGAATCATCGTAGAAACTTTGGTTTGCGTCGCTACCTTCTCTAGAGACAGCTTTTATTAGACAAGGTCAGAGGTCAAGTTGACGATTTCGTAAGTACCAGTCTATGACTGCTTGTTTGTTTGTTTGTCCGCACAGAACTTTTGTGTTTTCTCCGCAACCACTTGCAGATTCAGACGAAATTTTCACATAACTGCGACTACTCATGTAGAATGTTTAATGCTAATTATGTCAAACCTCATGTGATGTGGCAGCCATATTGGAAAAATGGAAAAACTTTGGACTTCTTTATCTTTGAAACCGCACGAAGGAAAAATTGAAACTTGGCGCGTTGCAAGTACTCCTCATGGGGAATGTGTGATTTTTTTTTTATGACATCATAATTGCATATGTAGAACGCTACATCCGATCAGTATGAAAAATTTGAAGGGTAATCTGTGGATAAAATGATCCACAATTTTTTTTTGATGACATCATCGGTCACGTGATTTGGCAGCCATGTTGTTTAAAAAAAAAAACATTCAAAAATCTTCTCAGAAATGGCTGAACAGATCAAGGCAAAACTTTACACATATGACTGCCTGTCCACGAGGAACAAAAGGTTCATACATATGATGTCATAGGACACATTGTTTGGCAGCCATATTGGATTTACCCTAATACATATAAAAATCTTCTTCTCCAGAACGGCCAGATAGATCGAAGGGAAACTTCACACAAAATGTTCCCCAAGTAATACGTGTACAAGTTTTGAAAGGAATAATTGATGTCATATGGTTTGGTAGCCATATTGGATTTAAGAAAAATATTAAATAATGTTTTCTCTGGAACTACTTAATCAATTGACGTGAAACTTCACAATTATGATCTAGTCGTGATGGGAAATACAAGTTTTAAATTTCAACTTGATCAGACACGTGATCTGGAAGCAATAATTATTTAATTTTTTTGATCGAGGTTCTGTTTGTTTTTTTTTGAATGAGGCTCACTTGGCTGTGCCTGAATGTGTTTGAGGGTAGAGGAGTAGCAGCTGAAATGTCAATCCTATCCAGGTTCCTCCTGATGACTTCATCTTTTCTTTTTGCTTGTTCAGCTTCCTTCTGATAACTCTAATGCAGTACTGTGCCTATTTGGTCTTCCATCTGATTTGCATTGAATTTTTTTAAATCCCATTCTGAATTCAAATGAATAATAATAATAATAATAATCATCATCATCATAAAAAAAGTCATGGGTCAGGGTCAGGTATCCGATCAAAGCGGGACATATTGGTACCCGGTCATCACTGCCAGCAGTTATAAAGTGGCAGTTATAATTATGTCTCTGATTAATTACGTAACACACCAGTACACAAACACCACACAAAATTCACCACACAAAACTACACAAACATCACACAGCACACCACACAAAACCAATCCTGGCGAGGGTCTGCAATCTGTGATTGCTCATTTTCTTGTTACTTTTTATTTCAACAGTGAACTATTTTATTCTTTCATTTCCATGTTCATCCACAGACTTAGGCCTAAGTCACATTTGCTCTACGGTGAGGATACGGCAGCCGTAACGCCCTCTGAATTGACAGAAACGTGCGGCGGCCGCAGAGTTTCTGCGGTGGCCTCAGGGTGGCCCTACGCCGTTTGGCTATCTTTTACAGGCCGTAAGGTCGTCGTGGAATTATAACGCGGAGTTATAACTTTTTTCATTTCTACGTTCGCCGTAGCAATTCGACAATCCGAAACAAAAAAACTGGTAAAAAAAAAAAATAATTAACCCACTCGTTACCGTCCGTCTGGTCGCACGTTCGCCTTAGGGCCCCCTGCGGTCCCCTTGCAGGCACCTTGAGGCTACCTTGCATCTGCCTTGAAAATTCTATGGCCGCCGCAGGGCCCCTTAAGGTCACGTGCGACATCAAATCAAAGACCGTACGGCACCCCCACATTTTCGGTCTCCACAATTTATAATATGCCGTGCGGCTACCCGAAAAATAAAAACATATGTGACTGCTACATTGTGTGACCGTGGAAATACTGCGGCCGCCGTATAATTGCTAGTGGCCGTAGATTTTGGAGACCACGGCCGCCGTGGCAAATGTGATTAGGCCTAAATACGCCGTGCGGCTCCCCGAAAAATAAAAACATATGTGACTGCTACATTGTGTGACCGTGGAAATACTGCGGCCGCCGTATAATTGCTAGTGGCCGTAGATTTTTGAAGACCCCACGGCCGCCGTGGCAAATGTGACTTAGGCCTTAGTGATAACATTGATTCATGCAAGAATCATGATTAAGGAACATTTGTTTTCAGGGCCTAGAATATTGACTTCCTGTTGACCCACATGCTCCTGTCTATACCTTCACCCTCTCTTCACAAACAGTGGAAGGATGAGTGCACTTCAGTGTTTGAAGCATCCTTGGCTCTGCAATTTATCAGAGAAAGCAAAGAAGTTGAACGTTAAACTCAAGTCTCAAGTTCTACTGCATTCGTACATGATGCGGAAACGCTGGAGGGTCAGTAAAACAATCATGCACGAGTGCCTAGAATTTTGTTTGAATAGTCCACCAAAATGATATGTGAAAACACTTCTCCAGAAACATAGCACCAATTTTAGCCAGGAAGGGGTTTCAGCAACCCTGCAGTGACAGTCGCAGAAACACACCCTCTGAATTGTCTTCCCCATCCTAATTGAATAAAGCTGCCAAGAATATCTATTCATCCATTCAATACACCATCCTCATTCACAGAAGAGGGAACACTGCCATAGACCCTACATAGCAAGGAATGCACTTGACAGTTTGCCACAACCTTCCCATGATGGTTCAGTATTTGAAGTTGCCACCACATATATACCAGACAGAATTTCAGCTTGATGAATCAACGTAGAACCCACTTAAGAGTATCTCACTATTCACAACACACTAACATCACACTGTGGTCCTGAGTTCACAATATTCATGCAACACATGTGTACTTTTAAAGTTAGAAATAATTCTCTCAAAATATTTCCATATTATATGACTTCACACATCCATGCGATGTCATCTGTTTGCAGAAAAACTTCTTTGCGGTCACGGCTGCAAACCGCCTGCGCAAAATCGCCTCCTGCCCCATGAAACTCGACAGTGAGACTCCTGTTGCAAAGAGTTCTAAGTCATGACTGTGACCAGTGACATTGAGAAGTTGAAGGCCAACCATTCCCCTGATCTTCAGCAACCGCATGCACCCTGCCCAGTGCTCCCTCCACCACCCTTCGTGGTTTTCTTAATGCATGAGGACCTTGCTTGTTGGACATTGCATCTGGAAATGTCAGGACAGAGTATTTTATAAGGGCAATGTGGCATCAAATGCAAATCTAGCTGCAAATATGCTGCTGGTATTTTTTTGTTGTATCCTTGTGACTGGCTTTTTGTGCTTTACCTGTGTATAAGATGTCCTCCTGTGTGATCTTCATCCTTTATCTTGTCTGTCCTGACTTCATAATATTGTAATCTTGGGGCTGCACACCTGAGAATCAGCAATCTGGTCCTGCCAACCTTCAAATTGGGACATTTAAGTCCATTCTCTTGCCAATTTGCAATTTGCTTCCAGAAGTTTAAGATCTAAGAGTATACTCGAGAATAGAATTTGTAGTGAAAGTTGATACCCTGATAAAATTTAAAATACCCATATTCGTAATGTGGCTGATAATTCTACATGAAAGGTCCTCCAATTCATCGCCTTCACCCTTTGGTACGGTTGATCGTGAACCAACCCAAATGTGACAAATGTGGGACGGTGACGTGATTCGATTAGCTTGGTGTGCCACGTCCAGTGTACCATGAAAAAATGAGAGCAGGAGGGAGGAATGAGCTAAAAGAAAGCAGTGTGTTGTCGTGCAGGGGTCTAAGGGAAGAGAACCGGCATGTATATGTGTCAAAGCCACGTACCTTTGGACCAATTCATTCTGCTTCACTTCTCTTCCTACCCTTTATGTCATGTGGTGTGACAGAGCAAACAAGCTGTCTGGTGGCCAGCCCTGCATTTTGAGCTGATTTTTGTGTTGCTGCTAATGCCAAAATGCAGAAAGAGCAAGCAGAGCTTGTACGATTGTGCATTTTGGTCTTCGGCTCAAGGTGTACATGTATAGCTTAGACAGGTTTAACTACGTACTTTGGTCTCTTAGCTAATGCTTAACGTTGTCAAAATGTTTGTAATTCGTTTTACCTTTTTTTGTAGCATTTCTCAACAGAGAAAAAGAGCAAATCTACCTTGCATTACCATATATTAGGGAAAGGTTAATGCGTTTTGGTTTTGACAAGCTTTGCATGACCATGTACTGTGGCATTTTGGGTAAAGTGTCTATGTTCCGCTTTATCACAATGATTTGGTTATTTATAACCTTTTTATATAAAGGAATTTCTTCATTGAGAAAGAATCCGTTCAAGACCGATGCTTAAGATTCAGATTTGCACAGTTCCCTTAAGGAGTTAACATCTATTGTAGTCAATAAGAGAGCTCTCTCAATCTGTCTCTCTCGGTTCTGAAAACTCAACATTTGCAAAGAAGTCCAATATGATATTCATGTTGTGTAGAATTTAAACATCAATTAGAAGTTATTCTTGCCACAAAGCACATCCTCCTTTGGTTTCCCTCACATCTCTCTTCCTTCTTCGGTCACTCCTTGCTTATCAATAAGTGTCGAGACAGAACCGAGATGATGTTTTTGTAGTTTCACAAAGAATTGGTTTTCCAAAAAACGTGTTTTTTTGGTAAATCACATTGTTTATTTTATTCCAGATGGAAAGAGTTTCATTCCAGAGTAAAGTGAATGGATAAAAAGTCAACATCTGTAAGATTCAGTACATGCATGTGAAATGGGGGTGTTGGGTTGACCAAATGGAATTTATGACATACAATTTACCCATTAGCTTCAACTAATAATTGTGTTAAATATGCTCATGTATCTCCAGATGTGTAATTGGACAAACAGGTTCAGACATATTGTGATGGACATCATCTCGGATAACTCTGAAAGATCGACGCATCAATATAAAAAAAATCCATGGACTCCATCTACAACACTAACCTCTGGTCGGATCCTCTTGATTCATGTCGGTTTACCGTACCTGTGAGATGACTGAAGCAGATGGGGAACCGTGCTGGCAGCCACACAACGGATGGCAGAGTGAACCAACGTTACGCGCCACACCTTATCGTCACTCAGAGACCAATGAACCGCTTGGGGTAATCACCCTAAGTAGCGCTATCTCCGACCAAACCTGAACAAGAAAAGTCAAGATGCATTTCTTTATACCACATGGGTTTAATCAAGCAAGGAAGATCGCTGATGGATGTAAGATCGCTGATGAATTTAGTAAGCTCCGACGCATGAGTGCTACACTTCGTGTAAATCATTGGATGATTTACATGAATCAGCAGGGGAATCCTGGGACTGATTGGAGTCCGACCCTCTGCGTTTATGAATTGATTGACTGAATATTTTGTTGGTCGTCTTGCAAGTAAACTCCTCCTAGCCCTGGTGTTTGAAGGCTGCAGTGGAAATGATATTTGATTTTTTTCGGATCTGCTTCCTGCTTGAGCTGTGCAATTTATTACTTCAGTGATGAAGCCAATGAATCCCTCTTTAGTAGAGTTCATAACCACGTTGGTGATTGCTCTCTCAGTTTGGTATTTTGTGTCTTTCATCTCAGTCTGGACTCCCACCGATTTGGTGAGGATGTTAACCGGTCCATCAGTTTTGTACGTGCTCTCAACCGCTTTTACTGGAGTCGTAGTTGTCTTAATTTTGGGGACCATCTGGACAGCCTCAGCATACGACAGTTTCTCCTGCGTCTTCACCAGTTGGATCTGGGCAGCTCTCCGGAACTCAGGACATCCTCTGAAGGCTGCATTGTAGTCACCACCACAATTAGCACAAGACATTTTTCCACGAGTACAGCTTTCCTATTTGTGCTCTCCATTACATTTGCTACAGCATTGTTTGCCTCTACAGACTGGAGCAGTATGACCGAAGTTTTGGCACTTGTAGCATCTTAAGGGGGGTGGAATGTATTCCCTTACAGTGAAGGCTTGAGAGCCCAGGAAAACGTTTGGGGGAAGGACTGGGTCGTCAAAAGACAAAACCACCGAGGTGGTATTGACTTTGACCCCATCCCTGACCGTGGTGAGACGGCGGGCGTCAACAACTCCCACCTTAGCTAAATGACTCTTGATATCATCAATTTCATTGGAGGGATCAATCCCGTAAATGACTCCTCGACTCTCCCTCAGGATCCAAAGAATATGACACAAAACACGGACCCTGTCAAAATAGTGGGCTTTCATAACCTTCTCCCATTGGTCGACTGATTTACACTTGATGAAAAGGTCTCTCGATCTGAGCTTTTTGGCACCAGACCCATCTCCTAATTTTTTGTTAATCAGTGCAGCCATTTTTATTGGGTTGGCAGGGCTTAGGGGTGTAACGCCATCAAAAACCGAAACGATAACCATAAGTTTGTGATTTTACTCTTCAGGGGTAGAGGGGCCCTTAACCACTTTGGGGGGTTCCGACCCTTGGGAACTCTCCCGCCATGGTCTGCCCCTCTTCCGAGTTCGATTAACCCTCCATGATGAACCCTCGTAATCATCACTAGAAATGTTGATCATCCTTGATCACCTCCTCCCAGCACCCCAGAAGATTAAGATGGCCAATTGAGTCAAGAATCAATCGTAATATAGGCTTAATAGGATACAGATACCGGAAAAAGCCGATGCACCCTCGACACTCAAAACCGTCCTGTAATGGCGTCCAACTGAACCCTCCAAATCTTCCGACTTATTCTGCTTCTTCGGCTAACTCTTCTTCTTCTTTTTTGTTTTTGGCATCTCCCACACCTCAATTCTACCAATTTATATTGCTGCACCTACACCACTCCCTACACCCGCTGTATCACCACTGCCTGCACCCAGTGCATCTCCAACACTGCCTGCACATGCTGCACCGTCACCACCGCATCTCCACCACCGCTTGCCCCCGCAGCACCGTCACCACCGCCTGCCTCCACTGTACCATCACCACCGCGTTCCCCCCGCTGCAAAATCACCACCACCTGCCCGCTGCACAATCACCACCACTGCCCCCGCTGCACCATCACCACGGCCTGTCCCTGCTACACACGTCACCACCACCTGCCCCCACTGCTCCATCACTACCACTTGCCCCGCTGCACCTCCACCACCACCTGCCCCGCTGAACCGTCACCAGCACCTGCCCCCGCTGCAATGTCACCAGCGCCTGCCCCCGCTGCCCCGTCACCACTGCCTGCCCATGCTGCACTGTCACCACCACCTGCTGCCCATGCTGCACCATCACCACCACGTGCCTGCCCCACTGCACCTTCACCACCACCTGCCCCTGCGGCACCATCACCACTGCCTGCCCCAGCTGCACCATCACCACTGCCTGCCACCGCTGCACCGTCTCCACTTCCAATACACTCAGCAACCTCACTCCACAACCGTAACCAACTATTATCTTCAAATTTCTCACATTCTGCTACTTGATGCAAATTATCTATGCATTCCTTCAACCTAGTAATAACTATCCTAAAGTGGGCTATTTCCTCACACTTCCTACAACAGTAAAAACCCTCTGCTTCCCCTATTGTTGACGTGGCCCACATTGAGCATCTATCACATTTTATGAACTCCTCTTCCTTTCTCCTTCAGTCTCTATTTGTATCCTTTTTATCCCCATACTCCCAAGGCCCAAACGGACTTAATGCTAAACTTAATACGAGGCCTCCCCCTGCTTCTTTCAATAAACGAACACAAATACCCGCTAAAACTGTTATGAACACAAATACAGCTGTATACATACAGTTCCACAGCCCCTGACATAAATCACGATAACAAAATACTGTACGCAAATAACACACAAAAAAAAATTGTTTTGTTCTGGTCAAGCTTAAAGAGCAGGTTGCGGGTCACCAAACATGTTCTGAAATTTTATCAATATGATTATATGTGCATTAAATAGTTCGATGCAAACTATTGTGTTTGCCTAACTATTGGGAAAATTAATGAAATTTAACTCCGAAGTTGTTATTTCTTGAGGTTGTTGAAAAAACAGCCGTGTGCCATATATGGATGGTGACGTCACGTTCTCCAAAACAAGCGGACGCTCACTCGCTCATTGAAGAAGTGTCCAGTTCAGCGGGCCGTACTTTCGCTTTTTTTGAGTTTGCAACTGTCTATATTATCCTTTTTTATTTTGAATTATTGTGAACAAAGTTATTTGGATATTTGTGCATCATGCCTCGTACGTGTGTCGTCATGTTTTGCGAAAATGGCTGGAAAACGGTAATCGCTCCACCGATTCCCGAAGGAATCAAACATTCGCCGGCAGTGGATAAGATTTGTATAAACAAAACGGGCGAATTTTCCCCAAAGAAACGGGTAAAGAGGACCCTTTGGATAGACTTGTCATTTGTGGTGACCATTTCACAGCCGAGGATTACGAAGGCAACGCAATGAGAGAGCTCGGTTTCAAACAAACTGCTCAAGTGGACTGAAGCGTGACGCTGTGCCCACCATTCAGCCTTCTCCTCCTCAGCTGGCTCCTGCTTCATTTCTCACACTGTGTCACTTCTTAGGATTGGGGCATTGTGTTTATCTATAAATGCGCACAAGAAATCGAGAAATTATTAGAATACACTATCCGGAGTCCGTACGTTGTACCCGTAATGGAAACGCGGCTGAGAATCTCTTCCCCATCGGCCACGCATAGCAGCAACGTGTCCTGTCATTGGTTGGTAAATAAATGGCCATAACTTGGGAAGCACTTGTCCGATTAATATCAAACCTTGAAAAGGCACATCCACAGGGCCCAGCAATATACCTGGCAAGTTTCAATTAGATCGGACCAGTGGTTGTCGAGAAACAGCGGTCACAGAACACACACACACAGGCACACACACACACACACACACACACACACACACACACACGCGACACACATTGCTGAAATTATAGATAGATATGCCACAACAGTCTCTTGAAAGTTGGGGTTTTGTTCTAACTGTTCACTTTCGCTGGGTCAAGCTCAGCTGTCAGAAAGACTTCAACGCCAAGGCTACGGTGTATAATATATTTGGGTCCATTATGATTCATTCTATTTCTGACTCTTGAGTGACTGGAGGGTTAAAAATTATTATATCAAGTCACAGACGAATCAAACTTTACATTATTTTATGCATCGAACAGAAAAATGAAATCTACAAACCAATCTGTCTGGTGGAGTCTGTCAGTGTGAACTGCCGGGCAGTCAGTCCTGCCACTTGTACACGAAATAGGCCGTTTTCTTGGCATTGCAAGTGGCTCAAATTTATATGGCTCAGGGCAGAAACTCCATAGTATATATTCCATCACCTCCAACTCGTCTTCGGCAATATCGGAATGAAAACACTCAATTTCATCGCCGCTGAAATCACTCTCTGATTCGCATCTTGCCATTGTTCACACGCTGTTTCCGAATGTTCACGAAGTTTTCGGAGAACGTGACGTCATAGCATCTTCGGTAAATTCCGGTCTGTTTTTTCGATCACTGACAAAAGTTTTGACGTAAAAGTTATTTTTAGCATATTTTGAGTTTCAAATGTAAGAAAATAATTGCCAACGATTATTAATGTGATTACAACCTTCGAATCACGCGGAGTCATCAGCGACCCAAAACTGCTCTTTAAAAGCTTACGAACTAAAGGAAGTGATGTCCACAATTGTTATTGTTGTTGTTATTGTTATTGGTAATTTATTTATATTATTTATATTATTATTTTGCTTGGGGGGGGGGTGAGGGAGTAATAGATACACTTTGCTTTATTTTTTTGAGGACAGAGGGAAAAAGGACTAAGCTGACAGTCCAGAAGCAACAATTAGAACAAGGAAGTGAGAACGAGGCAAAAGACCTAGGGCACGTACACCCGACTATCACAGGTCGGCCTGACTGAGATCGAGAGACAAACTAAATGATTCAACACAACAGGACAGGATTCAGGACGGAAAGGTTGACGAAAAACATGAATAACAAAACGAAACAGAAACAAAAACGAAACAGCAAAACTATGTAAATGGTCCGGGAAATTTAGCTTTAGAAGAGCTAGTAGGAGAGCTCGCCACCCAACCATCTACGTGGGCTACTGAAAAAAATCCCGAATTCTAATATGCCTTTTCCTGAAGGTTTCATTTAAGAATTTAATAATTTCGTCTTCTGCAACTACAGCGTCTCCATCATCATTATCTTGGGCACAACACCCACTACCTGACAGGGTAGAAGTGGTTTCATCGAAATCAACGCACATCATCTCTGTCATTCTCTTCCTGTATGAACATTTATTTCTTTCCAGGCAAATACAACCCATCACTTTGCTGAAGGGGGGGGGGGTATTAAGGAGGTGGGTTGAGAGAGGACGAAGGGGGAGAGAGAGGAAACAGGAGTAGGGGACGCTAGGAGGGGGGGGGGAAGAGTGAGGAAGGGGGGGGGAGGTGGGGAGAGCTCTGTCTCATCAAACTTGCCTCTAACCGCGGGAGGAGGGATGCGAGGGGGGGGGAGAGAGAGAGAGAGAGAGAGAGAGGAGAGAGAGAGAGAGAGAGAAAAGAGAGAGAGAGAGAGAGAGAGAAGAGAGAGAGAAGAGAGAGAGAGAGAGAGAGAGAGAGAAATAGGAGAGAGAAATAAGAGAGAGAAATAGAGAGAGAAATAGAGAGAGAAATAGAGAAGAGAGAAATAGAGAAAGAGAGAAAGAGAGAAAGAGAGAAATAGAGGAAATAGAGAAATAGAGAAATAGAGAAATAGAGAATAGGAAATAGAGAATAGAGAAAGAGAGAAAAGAGAGAGAGAGAGAGAGAGAGAGAGAGAGAGAGAAGAAGAGAGAGAAGAGAGAGAGAGGAGAGAGAGAGAGAGAGAGAGAGAGAAGACTTTTGTATGCTTTTATTATAAAAGTATCAAACAGCACACAGAAAGAAGAAACACACTAGAAGGAACCGGACATAAAAAACAATTCCAAACTAGAGAGGGGAGACACGATCGGTGAGTGGGCAAAACCTCCGCCGCCAGTAATACTGCTGGGTCACTCAACGTGAACCTTATATCTTAGTTCATTAAATATGCAACGTTCAAACAGATGCTGGACAGTTATGTTCTTTCATCCTCTCCTCGTCTCTCATCAACATTGCTTTTTTTGGGGGGGGGGGGGGGGGGCGGGGGGGGTGGCGGGGGGGGGGGAAATTCACTCCTTTAAAACATTGAAATGCAAAAAAAAAAAAATTCAAATATTTTTCAAATAAATCGAATTTTTTTTTTTAAAAGGTTGAAAATTTTCATTTTTTTTCTGCTATACAATTTGTATTTTATTTTTTTGGTGGAAATCACTTAAAACATGTAGAAGTGCGCAAAAACAAAAATTCAAATATTTGTTTTCAAATGAGCCGCCATAGCGGCCATATTGGACTTTTGGACGAGTCCCAAATCCTATAATGCATGATAATCTTGGGACATACCTAATCCCCCCACCAAGTTCGTCGAAATTCGCGTCGAGGAAAGTTTTTTCCGTAATACTCGTCACAAAAACAAACAAACAAACAAACAGAAAGGGGTGAAAACAAGTAAACCTCCGTCCATTGTTCTTCGATGGCCGGAGGTTAACAATTTTTACAGCAACAAGATAAATTCAACAAAAGCAATCAAAACAAGGGTGTCTGTTCTATGTCAAAAAAAAAACCCACAGAAATAATATCAATATATGTGCAAAAAGAAGTAAGTGTAAGCCACTTTCACACATTTTAACAAAACAGATTTCCTCACGAAAAAGAAACTCAAAACCTCATCAGTGTACCACTGATCACCCACATATCCGAGGCTCAAGATAAGCCCTGCTCCATTTTTTACTCGTGTCGAAACCCATACCTTTAAAAGCACGAAAGCACATTTAGCATTTTTTCCCTTCAATTTTGCTTTCCTGGTTTTATATAATCCCAGTTTAGAATGCCCAACAGAAAAAGGCACGAAAAACGGATGAGGTACTGGTTTACTTTTATAATTCCCCCGATTCCGATAAATAAAGACCTGGCAAAGGAAAAAACAAAAGTTAATTTATAGGAAAAGGCTGTGAAAGGAGAGAAGAAAGGAGGGGTACCAATCTCTTAACATTCAAATGTAAAATCGTGGCGAACATTTTTCTCAATCAAAATCACAAAACAAGGACAAAAATATTTAGAACAGAGAATTAAACTTGATTGCGAGTAATGTCTGTTGACGCAGGCTTGATGGTGCTAGTCTCCAATTCCAGGTCTCAGGTTCGCCAAGAGTTGGAGAACTATACCATTTTGTTCCACCACTGGAGTTATAAAAAGCTCCAGCAGGTAAAGGTTCTCGATTCCCCAGACACCCGTTTTTCAAACAGTTTTGTAAAAAGCCAGTATACAGCTTCCAAATGTGTTTGCAGATGAAGCCGTTTCCCCATGAACGTGAAACACACCCAATTTCCTCTAGTTGAGGAGAACAAACCCCTCTTTTTTTTTGACAGGCAATTGTGAATTCAGGGAAATGAGAGATGTGAGTCTAACCACTTTACATCCAACCCCAGTCCACCCGATGTTTAGTCTATGAAAGGTTTTTGAATTAATGCTTTCAAGATTCATTTCCACAATACGAGCAGAACGACACCAGTTTTTTAATGAAGTGAGGCTTACCAGGTAGTAGCCAGGCATTCAAGGATGGATGCAAGAGTGTCTACACTCTGTTTATTCCAACACTGTGAAACAATAGCATAAACGACCTGCAGGTTGAAATTCTAGAGAATAAAGGATTCCGAACTAATGCTCATGTAAAAACTTTTTGGCATCGTATGCATACTCTTAAACGTTGCACTCCGAGGATTGCCAACCATTCAAAAGCTTCTGATGTGAAAACTGGGGAGCTGAGACATGTCAACGTGTTGCAGGTCGATGAAAGGAAAAGTCTCATCATAGTTCAGACCTTCCAATTTCGCCAAACAGGCGTTTGTGACCAGAGGTCGCCAGGGAAACACAACTCACGTCGTACAGTTGGCCGCTTAATCCGTGGCATCCGGAATTGCCATATCTCGATTGGATATGCATCAGATTTTGAACACCCCGCATTTTCGGGTCTGCAGACAGTTGGCCCAGCCAATGGTGGCCATCCCAAGAAAAAATCATGTCAGAATCCCCTCTGAAGATGCCTGTGACCAAGTATCTCCGGAGGTTTCAGTGGGATAACTTATGGCCAAATAGATGGAACTACACCAGTTGTTTATGATTAGCAAACCCTTGTGTCTTAAGCGAAGAGAAGGTTGGTAACAATCTCTCTCCACCTTGCCTGCTCAATTAATTTTTTCCAAGGAAGTCTCCCTCTCGTCGACCATTTTTTTGTTCACACGCTTCAATTCCTCAGAATCAGCACTAAATATTAAAACCCCTCACCCTATCCACTGTATCCCTCGATGTAAAACAGGCTAGGGAGCGAGAATGCGATTCTGGGCCCACCCAAAAGCTACACTTTTTTTTTTCCCCATTTACCGCTTGCAGTGAATGCAAGCTCAAACTGGGTAAGGCAAACGGAGGACCGCTCAGACAGTCTTTTTTGTCAGACGATT
>CM068960.1:56806002-56817582 GCA_035128595.1 Eptatretus atami | reverse complement strand
AAGAGAGAGAGCGAGAGAGGATAAGAGAGAGGATAAATTAAATATTATCTATATCACGGTACCAAGTGAAAAGTTTGGACACCTAGACATCATATCAAGTGGGTTTCTGTATTTTTACTTTGTAGCATTATGATTAATAGCTGAAGACATCAAAACTATGAAATAACACAAATTAATTATGTAGTGAACCAAAAAAGAAGTGTTAGAACGACAAAACAAATATGTATGTATGATTTTGGATTTCTTGCAAACGTTAGCCACCTTACTTGATTGATGAAGTTTGGCACTCTCTTGGCATTCTCGTCAAACCAGTCTTCATTGAGGTAAGCACCGCTGGAATGCTTTTTCCAAAGTTTGAAGAAGTTCCCACATATGCCTGAGCCTGTAATTGAGCTGCGTTTCTCACTTTGCGGGTCCAAGCTTATGCTCAAGACCCATTCAATTGGGTTTAGGTCGAGTGATTGTGATGGCCAGGTTCATCTGAGATAGTCCCAGATCTACTCCATCACTTCTCCTTCTTGTCAATAGCCTTACACAGCGCTGGAGGTGTGTCTTTTGGTCAATGTCCTGTTGAAAGAAACAAATGACGGTCCCACTAGCGCGCAGAACCTAGCATGGGAGTGGCGTACGCTGCTACGAATGCTGTGGTGGGAGCCAATGCTGGGTAAGTATGTGCTAAGGCATCAGTAAATAATGCGGTGACAGTGTCACCACTAAGCATCGCCCCAACAATCCGCATGCACGATCCATCCTCCTCCTATGCTTTCCTAGCGCGGCAAACCAGTGGGAACACACACCGATGCAGTCAGATGAGAGAGATGAGAGAGATCCCCATCATTTCTGCTGCGTCTCACACAAGACATGGGCAGTTGGATACCAAATCTCAAATTTGACTCAGCAGACAAAGGAGCAGATTTCCACCTGTCTAATGTCCATGTGCTCATGTTTCTATAGCCCGAGCATGTCTCTTCTGTCTTATTCGGTCTCCTTCAGTAGTGGTTTCTATTGCAGCAAACTTTGACATGAAGGGCCCTGTATTCAAGTTAGTACTCGCTCTGAAGCAGTTGACTGTTGAAGGATGTGAGTCTGTTACTTGAACTATGTATAAGCATTCACGTTGAAGGCTGGCAATCCTGAAGGTAGCAGTTAGATTGTAATTGTCTGAATGGCTGGTAACTCCAATAAAGCTTATTTCCTTGCAGGTGAGGTAACTCGGGATCTTCGCTTTTACTGAAGGACGGACGTCATGAGAGTTAGTTGTCATCATAAAGGCTGTGATGGTTGTGTTTGTTGACTGGCACTTGTAAATACAGAACTTAGTCAAGTTGCTTGAAATTTTCCGAGAGTTGACTGATGCTATTACATGTCTTGTAAAGTTTGATTGATTGTCTCTTTGCCTTAGTTGAAGTGGTTGCATTGCGAATATTTATGGGAATGAGCAGCACAGACTAAAATAATTGGTCTTTTAACAAAATAGGGCTATTGGCTGGTATACAAGCCCTACCTTGTCACAACACATTTATTTGGCTCATAGTGCATTAAAGGAAAGAAATTGACCACAAATTTACTTTTAACAAGCGCACTACCTGTTATGGCAAAAGCATTCCATGGGCATAAAGAGAGGGGGGTCGGGTCGAGGTCAGATATTGAGACTGATACCTGCATCGACTGGAATCTGATGGGATGGCTTGAGAGACATGTGTTGGCCACCGATGGGTCTGGAACTATGAACCGAGAATAGCACTTAAAAGCTTCTTGACTTTGATAGAAGTACATGAGACTTGTGGGGTGGCTAGTTCAAATAGGTTTCAAGCGCCCACAAGACTTGGCATCGCTGGACTTGTATTTCCAACGCTGGCGGTGTGGCAAAGGAGATTGAGCGATTGTCCTCGTTGATGGTCGCTTGGAGGGAATCCAGAATCTGCAGGGTCTACCGGAGTGCTCATCTACGTCAATACTGACCACTGGCTGTGTGTGGAAACAACGCTGAGTGCTACCTTAATCACAGGTAAGAATGGTACCTCATTCCCAGCCTGAAGGCTGTGATTGTTGCAAGCCTGTAAAGGATTGAGAGGGTAGCCTGAGGAGTTGCGAAGCAAGCTGGAGATGGTAGCCAGTGTGAGTATCTGGGTCGCTTTGGGTGAGAGATCCTGAGAAGAGTTGTGGAGTGCCAGATTGCAAGAGCCACCGTACTCATGAGTAGTGTGATGGAGTGGTATTGATCTTGGGAACTCACCGAGGCGCAGAAAAGAAGAATATTTGGTCTCTCAAGGAACATCTAGGATACCGTACGATTGGCAGCGCAGAGTCGCAAGACGAGGCTGATGGCATGCAGACTGAGCTGTTCAGAGGAGCTGAGGGCGATAAAAACTGGTATCTGCGTCTAATGTGGTGACAGAGGAGGAGGCTATTGCGACGAATCTGTGAGGGGGTAGGAGAGATGCATGAGCAGCTGTGGTCATGTGAATTCATCTGCTTAGGGGATCACGCATTGCGTTATCCAAGCCAGATCCTGCCGGTGCTACTGCATTCTAAGGCAAGGGTGGTAGGCTCTGAACAGAGGAAGGTAACGACGTGAAGGCTCCGTGGGGCCGGTTTACTTTTGAGGGTATGTAACAATAGGTGATATCACGCAGCTGTCGAGTTGGACGTCAGGGGTGTTTACAATCCCTGTGCTCTGACCTCGAGTAACTGTGCTCCACCTTTTCGCTTGTGAGAACACACGACGTCGCGTAACCGGTTGAAATGTGGTAGCCCACGATCTGTGGCATCCATCCTGCACTTCTCATGGCTCGGTGGAAATCTGCACTCTGTGTCGTTGCATACAGTTCATGTGCTCTCCTGGAACACAGGCATACCATACCGAACTGACTGTAAAGAGGGGGCCTTGTTGTCCCTCTCTGGAAGGGAAGGGTGATCGGCTCAAGACTGCAACAACTACAGGAGGGCTGACGCGCTCTCAGTGCGGGCAAGGTCTTGTGCTCGTGAATAATCTTGATGGGGTTCGCCCCCATCTGCTTGAGCGACGAGCATCCGGAGCATGCTAAGGCTATACTCCAAAGAGGTCAACCGATTGCACCAGTTGATCTCCTTGCTGCTTTCGGTCTCACCTGAACGAAGATGAGATTTGGGGCAGGGTCATGCGCTGCAGCCTTATACTTGATCGTCTGAAAGCGTGTCGATTCAAGTGAATCGGGAAGCCTCTGGAGGATGATTCTCGTCTTTCTGTGGGTGCCACCGCAAACTGATCGACTTGATGTCTGACTCTACGCTTAGTGGGGCAAGATAACAGCAATTTGTTGAGAGGAATCGTGTAAATGATGATACACGAGCATCAAATTTGAGCACATTTGTTCTCCAGGGGATCTAGATTCAAATCGCCTGATTGGGCCATTTTGAAAATCCAAATTTTTGAAAATTTTCAATAAAATAAAAATTCAAAAAGTCAAGATCCGCACGAATTCAATGTCTTGGAGATGCTAGGCTGAGATTGGTGAACTGTTTTTCGAGGAACCATCATCAAAGACGTCCAAGTCTGCCATGCAGTCTTTCTTTCCCTTTACCAACGGAAGGCAGAACGACGACGTCACATCCAGTAACGCATGGAAGTATGGGATCCGTCTAGTTTTCTCAGGCCCTATATGCAGAAACATACCGTATTGGAGCTGGAATCCATACGCCTTGGCTCCTGGGCAAGGCAATCACTCATGTTTCTCAAGAGCTAGTCCTGTAGATGGAAGTACACGATATTGCTATCGACTAGTACGTTCCGTGTCATTACTCCTTAAAGTGATAATGGACTTGCCTACCACCGTCGTTTTGCATCCCTGGCGTGTACAAATATTTCAAGTGTCAGCTTCTCATACAGACATGGAGACACAGAATCCAGTGCACTTCTTGTGTGCTATGGCATCTTCTCCTTTTTGTGACCAATGACTGTGCTTGTCGTCTTGTGCTTCACACATCTTTTCGCGCAAGGAAGTGAAACAGCTCAGTCTTGTTGCTGTCATCTCGAAGAAAGCTTCTCCAGTTACTTGGGGTACTCACTGGTTCCTGTCACTCTTCTTGCTATTCCTTGCCCCCTTTTCGACCTGCTCAGAACTTACAAACTTGACTTCTTCGTACACAGTCAAACACTACGTCCACCGCTCTCGTACTGGCACCATAAGGGTAGTCCACTTTGGGATGATGTCTTCTTTAGCATAGTCATCAAATATCTTTGACGTGCGTGGAGGTTAGGGCATTGATAGGCGAGCCATAATGAATGACTGCATCTACCCCTTGGTTCTCTGTTCTGGGATGTCACTTGCGTCTTCAAGATTTCAGGCAGCTGTTGAACTTTCAAGATTTTTTGAAGTTTTTTTTTAATCAAAATTTTCAAAAATTTGGATTTTCAAATGCCAATCGGGCGAGATTTGATCCAGAAAGCCCTGCAGAACAGAAATGCCAATAATTTGATGCTCGTAATCATAATTTGCATCGATTTGTTCTAACTATCTACTAAAGCCATCTGTACTGAGGTGCTGTGAGGTAGATGTGGTGGTACCATCTCTAGACTATTTCCAGTTGTTTACTGGAGTGTCAGGGTGTGTACTGGCCCCCACACTTTTCAAGCACTTGAGTATGGACTGGATTCTAGGAGGAGTTCGCGCAGAGTCAAGCTGCGAAGTGCATCGTTGGGAATGTCGATGATCTCGACAATTGATTTCGCAGATGATGCAGTCATCTTTGCTGGAACTTTAGATATCCTTTTGGGAGGGCCCTTGACGTGCTGAATTGAGGAGTCTGAGAAGCGGGATTCGTGGTTCGTGGCGTCAAAACTGAAGATCCAGGCTTTCAAATGACATATTGATTGCTGCTCGTCCGTCTGTGCTTTGTGGTGAGGATGTTGAGGGTCGATGTGAGGATTCACTTACCCTTGGCAGTGATATTCATTCTCTTGCTGGCTGAGTCGAGGTCAATAGACGTCTGGGTCGGGCTGAGGGAGTCATGGATTCACTGGTTAATGGGGTCGTCGTGCCGGGCGCCTGTACCTGTGGGGAGGACGAAAAGTCCGAGTCTTCAGGTCCTTGGTGCTCAGTTCTTGCTTCTTTGGATGCTAAAGAGCTTCGGACTCTGACACAAGAGATCTGAGACGGAGACTATTCCTTTGTACCAGGTCGCTTCGGAGAATTCTTGGCTATCGTGGTCGGACTTTTGTCCACGAGCGGATTGTGAGAGAGACCTATGAGATTTGTCTGCAACCGATGCTGCAGTTCGCTTGTAGATGGCCGCTGATTTCTGACGCTGATCTGCCTCACCAAGCTCTTCAGCGGGAGTCTCGAATGAGTGGAGGAGGCCAATGGGCGACCACGTGCCTCGGTTAGCAAGAGGTTGACGGCAATCTCAAGGAGACTGGGGATGGGCCGGCATCTGCCTGGGTGGATGGCCAGATGGAGCCTCTGGAGTACCGGTGGAAAGTGGACGACAGCGACGCGCTGATCTGGCGCAATGCTCCATACCTAACTGATTCCAGGTGACCACCTCATGAAGCTGTTGAGAGAATGCCAAGAGAGTGCAAAGCTGTGAATCAAGCAACGGGTGGCTACATTGAAGATCAAAAGATTAAACATTTATTTGCATTTGTTTCACACTTTTGTGGTTACTACATAATTTCAATTTGTGTTGTTTACAATTATGATGTTTCACTATTATTCTTACAATGTAAGAAAATAGGAAAATATATGAAAGCCATTGAATGAGTCGGTGGTGTTCAAACGTCTTGACTGTACTGTATCATATTTTTTATATAGAATATTAAATAATTAACATAGCTAATCAGTATATATTTTTTATATTATATAATAATTTTTTCTCAATAGAATTAAATAATCCACATAGCTGAAATATTATATATATATATATATATATATATATATATACTATATATTGGTTCACTGAAAAAATATTTTCACTGAAAACAATAGTGACCACTTAATTCGTATTGTTGTGGTCTGTCTGTCTGTCTGTATGTATGTGCTCGCTGTAGTCGGGAGTCGATCGAGTCGAAAAAAAAACATCTTCGAAAAAAATTTTTTTTGATCTACACCTTACTTAATCACGTTTTTTCCCGTCGATATGTTTGGCTGTTGGGTAAGTCGATCCAGTCGAAAAAAAACAAAAATTTTTTTTTGATCTATCCTTATCCCGTATTTCCGTCGATATGTTGTCTGTCTGTCTGTTGCGGTCCAGTGCTGCCTTAATACAATGGCGATTTTCGATGAAACTTGGTTGGTAGGGTTCATAACCATGACCTAGTTGTGTGAAAAATGAGAACCGTTACTATGGGACAATCCATCCCGTTGCTTAGCAACGGGACTTTGAATTTTTGTGAAAATCATAAAAAAAAATTATTCTTTTCGAATCAAAAATCGAGCCAGAGCCGACTGTGGGCAGTACATTCAGGCCATATTGTCAAAAATTTCAGCCGGATCCTATGAAGAACCGTCGGAGGGAAGATAGACTTGTAATGAAGCCCTGGTCGACAACAATAAAAAACGAAGTTTCGTTATATTCTCGAAGAACGAGCTATGACTGTCAGATATTAGTATAAACTGGTACGGTAGGTTCATTGGCTAGTCTAGTTGGTGAGAAAGAACTTTGCAGGACCCCATCCGTTGCTAGGCAACGGCCGAAAACCTCTAAATGTGGGGTTTTTTAACGAAAAAACATTCTGCAGCATAACCCTTGAAGGCTAGAATCATGAATTTCTTGTGCTTAATCCTCAAGGTCATTCCCTATCGAACCAGGCCATCGCGTCAGGATTACTGGGTAGTCGACTAACATGTCCGCCTACAGCTTGCTGTCTGTCAGTGTCGCTCTGTTTCGGTTCCAGTGCTCACGTTAAATAGCAAGGCGGATATTCGATGAAAACTTGGTTGGTAGGTTCATACCATGACCTATGTGTGGTGAAATGAGAACCGGTGCCTATGACACCACCGTGTTAGAACTAGCAACGGACCTTCTGAAATTTCTGAAAAATCGATAAAAAATTATATTTTCGAAATAAAGAATCGCGGCCACCGAGTTCGACTGTGGGCAGATGTACATTCAAGCCAGTGCATTGTCAAAAATTATCAGCCGGATCCTATGAAAATGTACGCGAGAAGATAGACTTTTGATACTTGAGACTCTGGTCGAAAACAATAAAAAACAAAGTTCGTTATATCTCAGAGACTATGAGTCAGATATACATGAAAACTGGTTATGGTAGGTTTCATAGTATGTTGAGTTCATGTGATAGAAAGCCCGATTGACTATGCCGCCGGCCTAGCCGTGCCTCGAGAAACCTAAGAGAAAAAAAAACGGAAAAATTATACTAACTAAAAATAGTGGGCGTGTGTATTTATAACGAAAAAACAATCTAGCCACGCATTAACACCTTGAGCTAGAATCATGAATTTTCTTGTCGCTAATCCTCAGGGTCATTCCCATCGAACGGGCCCATCGCGCAGTCGCTTCATATTGGTAGTCGAACTACCCATAGTCACGACCCTACCGGCTTGTGGGTAGCTCGATCTAGTCGAAAAAAAAAATTGAGATTTGTTCTCACCTTAATATCAGTATTTAAAATGGCGATTTCAGTAAGTACAATGGCGATATTCGATGCAACTGTTGGTAGGTCAACCATGACCAGCTTGTGTGCAAATGAGAACCCGTTGGCTTGGACACCATGCCGTGCCCTAGCAACGGATCTTTGATTTTTGAAAAATCAATAAAAAATTAATTTTTCGAAACTCAAAAATCGGGGCACGAGCGACTGTGGGCAGTAAATTCAGCCATATTGTCAAAAATTTCCAGCGATACTATAAAAACGTCGGAGAGATAGACTTTTGAATGAACCATCTGGTCGAAAACAATAAAAGAACGAAGTTCGTATATCTCATGAGACCTATGAGTCAGATATACATGAAACTGGTATGTAGGTTCATGTATGTCCTAGTATGTAATGAGAAAGATCCGTTGCTATGGACCTCCATTGCCTAGCAACGACCGACTATCCATGTCCGCCTACCGCTTGTCTGCTCTGTCTGTCCCGAGCATAGCTCCGTGGGTTTTGATCCATCCTGATAAAATTTTGGTGGGAGTTTATATCATGATCTAGTGTTGTTTTCGAGGAATAGGGCATGGTGCGCCCATTAGGCGGACACGCCCCAAAAACGTGTTTTTAGGGGGTAGCCGAGTTTAATTTGCATCTTCTCCTAGGGGTTTTATCAAATCTGACAGGGGTTTCGGTATTTGGTTAGGCCCAATGGCACCTGCATATGCCCACGGAGCCATTTTTCATTTCGTCCAAGGTCAAGGTCACAAAGGTCACGAACTTAGAAAACATTGCGAATTTTGACGTAAAAAAATTATCTCTCCGAGGGGTTGTTGGTGAATTGCTGTGGTTTCGGTATTTGATTAGCCCAAATGGCACCGCATGCCCCACGGAGCTCTGATTTTCCATTTTCCTCCAAGGTAAGGTCACAAGGCACGAACTTAGAAATTGCTAATTGTGTTTTAGGGGGTAGCCGATTTCAATTGCTATCTTCTTCCTAGGGTTTGTCGAATCTGCAGGGGTTTTCGGGTATTTGGTTAGCCCAATGGCACGCTGCATAGCCCCACAGAGCTTCGAGGTTCTTTCTCGGATTCTATCGATGGCCCAAGGTAAGGGTCACAAGGTCACGTTCAACTACGGCAAAGTTGCGAATTTTACAGTAATAAGCTCGCATCTCTTCCGAGGGGCGGAGTTTGTTCGAGACTTCTGTGCAGGGGTTGTGCGCGGTGATGTAGTGGTTTAGCCCAATGCACACTGCGCGAGCTCGTTTTTTTATTTGTCGATACCAGGTCAAAGTAACAAGGATCACGAACTAGACAAGTTGGCGGAATGTTTGACATAAAACAAACGAACCAGGTGAGCGCCAAAACTGGGTTGAGATGCAGGCGATGACTAGATATTTTTTATGCATAGATCTTGAAGTCATTCCCCACGTAAACGTCTATGAACCAATTCAGCATTTTGGTTCTTTGGGCGCCCGCCTTGCTAGATGAGCTAGACGTAGGCTTCGAAAAACTAGGAACCTTGCCCCGTGGCGGCCCTGTCAATGTTGTATGCTTTTTACGTGCTGCATACTTCATCAAGAGTATGCGATATATCCGAGGGAGTGCTGAAATTGCGCTATAATAGCCTTAATAAGGTAAACGTTATATGTTCTCTGGAATGTTCCAGAGGATGTTTTTGCACGCAAAGGTCCCATAATCACATCTGAGCTGTGTTGAGCGCTTAATGAGTGTTGCACGAGAAGTACAAATTTTCAAGAGTTGTGGAGCGGACGAGATACCGGGTTTTCGTGACACGCCGGTGCTTGCTGAATTCGAACTAAACTCCAATAAGGAGCAATAGCAACGTATCCTGTTTCCTTATTTTACTGTGCCACTCAAATTGTTTTGTGACCTTTGCAAGAGGTAGGCAAGAGTCAAATGTTGAAGTTGTTGAACGAAACCCGGTTTCGAAAATTTGCAAGCTAATAAGCGGTCACATCAGGTACCACATCATGTTGATCAATTTTTATAATTGGTCAACATTAACACATGTCTCATCCTTGACTTCTGAGAAGCATCTACATCGTGCAAATACCGCTAGTCGTGAACCACTTCGTCGTCTTCAGACATAGTAATATATATATATTATCTCTATATATATAATATACTATATAATATTAATATAGTATACATAGTATATATCAATATAAAATAAATAATCACAAGCTAATTGTTTGCCCAGAGACAAAACTGTAAAAAATGAAAAATTCACCTACAGCAAAGGGATAAATAAACACGACCACAGTAACCATAACCACAAATTTTAACACGGCAACTGTCTTCACAATATATAGCATCATCTATTCACTCCACACAATCTACATGGAGTACTACGTACTCCATGATAATGCAATTTAGAGTGCAACTTCCTTCTATTGTTTAAAATGCTAAAAATGAGTTGCATGGGATGGAGAGGATTTTCTTTTCAACAAGTACTCACAAGGCAAAAAGATAGCCTGCGTTTGTTTAACTCCATTATCAGCCATCAGTGCTCAAAGCGAATTACTTCCATTCGAGAAGAATTGGCATAAAAGAATTCAAAACAAACTTTACACTTACAAGTAAACACCTTTTGATGGTAATGCCTGCTTTAGGGGCTGACGTGATTAGCTTAGGGGTAGCACCATCCTAATTTGGGCTGTCTGGTTCAACCCCCTACCAACCATAAACAATCACCTGATGCTTTGGGTGCTTTGTTAATGCGTGCACTGTCCGGTTGCCCAACTGCTCATGATGCTGTTGATTTTAAAACATCTGCGCGTGGATTCACAAAAGAGTTCATGGTGTATTCCAACTGCTTTCATTAGGTGTGAACAAGACTAGACATACGACTGCAAACCGGGGACACAAACTTCTGCGATACCCAGATAATTGCTCAAAAGGGTGCCAATCTAGTGAGAGTAGAGAGAGAGAGAGAGAGGAGAGAGAGCAGAGGAGGAGGAGCGGAGAGAGGTGTGGAGAGAGAGAGAGAGAGAGGTGTGGAGAGAAGAGAAGAGAGAGGTGTGGAGAGAGAGAGAGAGAGAGAGAGGTGTGGAGAAGAGAGAGAGAGGAGAGGAAGGCAGAGGGGGAGCAGAGAGGAGAGGGACGCAGAGAGGGCGAGGTCAGTGGAGAGAGAGAGAGACGGGGGAAAGAGAGAGAGAGAGAGAGAGAGAGACGAGAGAGAGAGAGAGAGAGAGAGAGAGAGAGAGAGAGGGAAGAGAGAGAGAGAGAGAGAGAGAGAGAGAGAGAGAGAAGAGAGAGAGAGAGAGAAGAGAGAGAGAGAGAGAACAGTGGGAGAGAGACGAGAGAGAGAGACGAGAGACGGGGACGAGAAGAGAGAGAAGAGGATGAGAATAGAGAGAGAGAGAGAGAGACGATGTAGAGAGTAGAGAGAGAGAGAAACGGGGGAAGAGAGAGAGAGAGAGAGAGAGAGAGAGAGAGAGAGAGACGAGAGAAGAGAGAGAGAGAGAGAGAGAAGAGAGAGAGAGAGAGAGAGAGAGAGAGAGAGAGAGAGAGAGAGACGTGGGAAGAGAGAAGAGAGAGAGAGAGAGGAAGAGAGAGAAGAGGTGAGAGAGAGGAGAGAGAGAGAGAGAGAAGAGAGAGAGAGAGAGAGAGAGAGAGAAGCAGAGAGAGAGAGAGAGAGAGAGAGAGAATTTTACTTTTCTTCTCCTTTATTGCAAGGAAGTTCGTACAGGCATCAAAAAAGAAAACACAGGAAAGGAAGGTAACAAAGAAGTAATATTTTAAATTATAAATTGATTGTCAGAGCACCACAACCGTGCTACATAAAGATTGCTCGCACACCACCGGTTTTTTAAATAAAACAGGATCTTGAATTTCAAACTCAAAAAGAACACGCGATGTAACCAATGCTTTAAAAATAGTGAAAACGTCATCAGCTAAAACGTCAGTGTTCTGCAGTTTTCGTTTCCTTGATAAATAGATGGCTAGTTTTGCCTCAGAACACAAAAAGTTTGC
>CM068960.1:56787878-56798077 GCA_035128595.1 Eptatretus atami | reverse complement strand
GCGGGAGCTTCTGTTTCTAAAAAAGAAAACATTACGTTCTTCCGACGGTGCTATCTTTTTCGAACAGCTCGCCTGTGTGTCCTCACTTCCGCTTCCTCTTTTACAACTCCTCTTGGAGGACACGGTAATAACCCGTCATCAGCGAAGAATTATTGATTTCCGCGTCAAAATGCAAGGCTGATGTCTGCCTCCCCGACGCCCATATTTATACTAATATCGGCATTCTGGTTTTTCCTCTAGATGTGCCACACTGGATCGGCGTTTGTTCCTGACTCTCTAGATGTGGCCACTAGAATTCGGCGTTTCTTCCTGACTGTCTAGATGTGCCACTAGAATCGGCGTTTGTTCCTGACTGTCTAGATGTGCCACTGAATCGGCGTTGTTCTGACTGTTCGATGTGCCACTAGAATCGGCGTTTTCCTGACTGTCTTAGATGTGCCACTAGAATCGGCGTTTGTTCCTGACTGTCTAGATGTGCCCACCAGAATCGGCGTTTCTTCCTGACTGTCGAGATGAGCCACTAGAATCGGCGTTTGTTCCTGACTGTCTAGAGTGTCCACTAGATCGGCATTTGTTCCTGACTGTCTAGATTGCCACCGGATAATATACTCCGGACAAGCACCTTTTAAATGTCCGAAGGCACCACACGTGAAACACGTCATTGTCTCTGTTGCAATGACATTCGATAATTTCGATTTTCAACTACCAATGTAGCTGAGGCATTGAGCGATTGAGCGTTTTTTTAACACCATGTAACAGTGCCGCCGGAAGTCATGATATGCGGACTGAAGAATCCGAAGCAAATGAAAGGGAATCATGGAGATTTTGACAACACCGTGCCAAATTGTCCCAAAACGGACAAGATCTGTTCGCTTTTAACAAAAGGCGTAAAATAGATAAAGTGATTTTCACCGCCGTGAGTCCAACATACTAACGTTAACGAAAATATCTGCGGAAAGACAAACCGTTTCAACCGCCTGAGCACATCGCTCCTCAGAAAGAAACACAACTCGTTGGTTCATCTTTGAAGCTGCGACACATTTTCAAACCAACGAGTTACCCAAGCCCATCACGCGTCCTCGACCGAACCCGTCGGTGACTAACTAACATCCATTCTTACGAGTAAGTGACTCGTAAATGCTATTCTGCAAACGACTGTTTGCCATAGCTGAAAACAAAGGAAGAGTTTTTAAGTTTAACAAAGGAAAACCATCACAAGCAACCAGCAAGTGGGTCAAATGAAGTATAAGGGAAAAGAAGAGTGTAAGGAAGAAGCTAAACCACCGATAAACGGCAGGCCTATGAAAACAAGGCAGATGGAAACATAGGCCCGGAAACCGAAGGTTTCAAGGGAAACCCACAAAGCACCTACCGTGAGCGCTCTCCCTCTCTCTCGTCTCAGCAGGAAGAGAAACAGGGGAAAAAACTCCACAAACACGTACAGTGATACAGAGGGAAACGAAATGGGGATAGAACCAAACGTCTACACTGTCACACGCAGCGCCAGACGCACCACCCTTACGACTAAGAGAGAGTTGAGAGAAGGGAGATGGAAGGAAACGGATGTAGAGGAGAGAGAGAGAGAGAGAGAGAGAGAGAGAGAGAGAATGAAAAACATAAAGAGAGGAAGGTGAGGGGTGGAAGTGTGATTAGTAAAGAGAATGATATGTTCTGCTTAATGACCGAACACAAACACAAAAACAAACTCGTGTCAGAACAGCTGTACACACAACGACACAAGAGTTTATAATGTAATCCGCTGGCGCATCTGCAAAAACTTTGATGTCTCAGTACCAGAAAATTTGTGGGAACATGAACCAAAAGTAATCACTGAAAACATGGAAGTACCTATCGCTCACGGACGAACTCATGATCTCGTTGAGCGTGAACATCGAAAACAAAGTGTTGCGACGAGATATCATACTTATGAAGAAAAAACAAAGAGTAGAAGGCATTGCTGAATGAGGTGTTAATACAAGTGATTTTGGACTAAACGATGGAGAAATGAAGGAAATGACCAAAACACCAAGACCTCAAGAATGAAGTGAGAAGATCCTGGAATCTGAAGAATGCCAAAGTTATACCAGTGATAGCTGGACCTACAGGAATGATGACAAAGAACGTCACAGAGATATTAATTAATTATAGGGGCAATACCCCTGGGGGCTCACCTGGTAGTGGCTGGATAAGATAATCAGGTGACCACTGGTAGGCATGGAAGACCCACAAAATATATAATGGAGAAGAAAGTAAATACCTATGGATTTATTTTTAATGCCATGAACAAACCTTTGTACATCACGGATGATAAAGGTTCTGCTCAAGTTTCATCGAAATTGTGTGTGTGGTTTCAGAAAAGAAAGCAAATACATATTTTGGGGGGCAACCCTCCTATAGAACCCCTTAGACCACATTTTTTTTTTAATGTCGTGAACAAACTTTGGTACATCACGGTTGGTGAAGATGGTGGTCAACTTTCATCGCAATTGCGTGTGTAGTTTCTGAGAAGAAAGCAAATGCATATTTTGGGAGGCAACACCCCTCTCCCCATAGACCCTCCTTGACCCCAATTTTTTTTAATGTCGTGAACAAACTTTAGTACATCACGGGTGGTGAAGGTTGTGGTCAAGTTTCCTTGGAATTGTATGTGTAGTTTTGGCAAAGAAAGCAAATAAATATTTTGGATGGCAACCCCCCCTTAAATCCCCTTAGAACCAGATTTTTCTAATGTCATGAACAAACTTTGGTACATCATGGTTGATGAAGGTTGTTGTGAAGTTTCATCGGAATTGTGTGTATCGTTTGAGAAGTAAGCAAATACCTCTTTGGGGAGGTAACCCACTCTACCTCCCCTCCACCCCGGTAAACTCCCTCTAACGACCCTTTCAGACCCCGTTTTTTATGCCATTATGGGTGATGAAGGTTGTGGTCACATTTCATCGAAATCGTATGTGTAGTTTCTGAGAAGAAGCTCCCCAGTTCTACTTTACAGGTGAGCTAAAAACCATCCCTGAGAATATTATTCCAAACGAACTACAGTTGGAAGCTGTCCGGGGCTCAGCGCCGATCCTGAAGAGAGATCTCGGCACAAAACTTTGAGAACAGAAAACTTCACAACTTGGTCCAGGAATCATGACCCCTTACTGAAATAAAGGTGGATGTTTTGAGAGCCCACCCTGGGAGGACTCCATTCCATATTCTGAAACTCACATATGTAGATACCAATCAACGACGCATGCATGCACGCACACACACACACACACACACACACACACACACACACACACACACACACACACACACACACACACACACACACACACACACACACACACACACACACACACACACACACACACTGTGAGACATGGAAGGTTTCTGTTTCAACTCCTGATGAACCCCACCTACATGTGGAGATAACAAGCAACAACGATGCCTTCATACAGGGTGGGGCTTTTATATCTGACGGTTTATTATCCTTATAACTTTTTTGTTTCTAAACCAAATAAAATAAAATTTCTATACAACATAGGTACATACTTTAACTTTTTAAAATCAATTTTGATTCTTTATTTCTTAAAAATCACATCAGACAAATGGACCCCTTTCGAATTCGTGCATTCACGGCAGCGGTTAATCATATTGTTCATACCGCAAGCATGTCTCTTGATCAATAGAGCGGATGGTTGCATGTGACGTTTCCTTCAATTCCTCGATCGATGTTGGATGTTCCTTATAAACTTTGCCCTTCAGAAATCCCAAAGGAAGAAATCTGGTGGAGTTAAATCTGCCAAATCAAAGTGTGCCTCATCTGTCATGATGACTTGTTTGAAATTGGCATGATCAATGCATTTTTTAAAAAAATTAATTAAAAATAATAACAATAATAAATGTCAATGCATTTAAAGTGCTCCATCATTAAAAACTTTCAAGTATTATTGTAAAACAAAAAAAACAATAATTAGTTATGCCCCAAGAAACTTTTGCTTCTGAGCGAGAAAGATTGCAATGGTCTCAGATTATAAATACCCCACCATGTATCATCTGTACGATCAAAGAGTTACACTTTCTCATACACATCCTGAGCAGAGACCGTGATCTCACACTTCCACATCCATCTCAGGGCACACCTGGCTAGATATGGAGCTGTTTTTCCTTTGTTTTTTAAATTAATTATTGCTTTACAAAGCTTTCTTGTAGTTTGACATTGATTAACTTGTTTTCCTGTAAATGATGCTTTGGTTATAGACCACGCCTGATTAGCAATAATATCAAACTCAGGAACTTTTTGTCTATAGTTTCTGAAATTGAAAGAGTGCTTGGAGATTTTATAACCAGCACTCGCTCCGCACGTGTGTATTTATACATAAAAAACATCATAGTCAACTATAAAGTCTCTTCTGATTAATAGATAATCAAAATTTCCACGACAGAATGATCCTAGATAACCACGATGTATTTTAGATGCATATAAGCCGTACGCATGTTTTTGCTTCATGGATGTACATCGGGTTATTTTAAATATTTTAATTATTTTCAACACCGAACGCACCATTATACAAGCCCAAATAACAAACATTCAATCCTGAAATTTCCACAATGACAATTTATCTATATATTTTTGTTTAATACAACTTTTTTCGAGACAAAAAGTATTGGGGTTGTAGCTTTTATATCAGAGATGACCTCACTAGGTTCATTTTCAGCCTTCAAATTACAGTGATTCAGAGGATTGAATAAAATAATTTTCAATTGGAAGTGGGAAGTAGAATGAAGAGATCCAGAACTTTGTTCATTCGGTGGAGTTACATCATCTGAAACTTCAATTTGCTGCATCATCAAGCATGTTAGGAGGCGGATCAAGGGCCACAGGATGTCTCTTCATTTCACCAGGCACGTTCACATCACCGACGAAGTCGTGCAACAAACTGATGCAAGACTCGAACCGCATTGGAGGCTGCATTCTCTTTAAAAAGGTGTGAATCACCGCCTGATGCAAAGGTGTCAGAAACAAAAAATAAGCTATAGACAATGCCTTTTTGAGTAGGCCATGATGTAATGATTATGCAGCAACAAAACAACTTACTTGTAAAAGAAAAACAACACCGCGAAACCCTGACAAACGGATTTGACATTCGCGGACCCCGTGGATTCGCGGTTCATAAAATGTGCCCTGCTTCCACATTTGTGGCCCTTTGCTTCACGTATTCGCGGTTTTTTTTTTCTGGTCGCAAAAACCATCTCCCACCAGCCACGCACAAACCACCACCAGCCACGCATAAACCACCTCCACAAATGCATAAACCACCTCCAGCCACGCATAAACGATCACCCACCAACCATGCACAAAAAACAACTCCAAAACCATTTCCCACCAACCGTGCATAAAGCACCTCTACGTGCACATAAACCATCCCATGCCACCATCCCCCACAAATAATGGTTAAATCACCCACCCTCCTCCATTTACCCACAACCCTTGCATAGCTACTTATGTGCAGCGTGTCCTGGGTCTCATTCCTTCTTCTCGTCCCACTGCCTTGAGCTGCTAACACTAACCTGCATCCCCTTCAGCACCATCACCTGCATTTCCTTCAGTGCATGACTCATCAGCACTCTCACCTGCATCCTCTTCAGAGGAATTCAGTGGATTCTCACTCATCATCATCAACATCATTATCACATCAAAAGTTGTGTGCTATCATAAATAAAATTTGTGAACAGTAACTGCTGTTGCACACAAAAATACAACACACTGTCACACAGTTATACACAAATGCAATCTCCTATACACTGTCAACAACTCTCCCTACCACCCCCTCTCCTCCCTTCTCCTACCCACGCCCTCCCCTACCCTCCCCTGCACCAAAAGCCTCCTCCCCTCCCTCTTCCTTAACAGTGTGGACTTCAAACATATGAGGCCTTTGCTCTCACCTAACTGATCTCTCCAAGCAGGTTGCCACTGACAAACTAGAAATAATCTGCATAAAAGAAACTTTCCTCCTTCAAGATGTCACTGACTCCTTAGTTTCTCTCCCTGGTTACTCCCTCCTCCGGTATGACAGACCTGAGCCTCGTCCTGGTGCTGGAGTTGCTCTCTTCATCAAAAACTCTATTCCTCACTCTCCATGCACTGCCCTCACTCATCCACACCCGGAGGAATATCTCTGACTACGGCTTCCCCTCCGCTCCCACCTCTTGGTTATATGTGTGTTGTACCGTCCACCAAACAGTGATGACTCCATTTACATCTCGCGTGCCAAAAAAATGGACCAACTTCTTTCCACTCAACCAAACTCTCTCTCTTCCTCATATGTGGTGACTTAAATTGTCATCATGCCATTTAGCTGGGTGTGGGTACCTCTCTCACCTGTCATGGAACTTCAGCAAAGGAATTCTGTGACTCAATGGGATTCAGACAATCTGCCAACTTCCTGATCCAGATCTCAGCCAAGAGTACACCATTTCTTCTGGATTTGGTTTTGACCAATTTCCCTGCAAATATCTACTGTTCTTCTGCTCTAATCGGTTCATCTGACCATATGCTTGTCAAAGTTGACATCTCTCTGGCCGTTTTTAGAGAACCACCTCAGCTCCGATGAGACTGGCATATCAATCAGACTGACTATCAGGGACTTTAAGCAGATATCAAACTTCTCGACTGGTCTCCTATTTTTACTGTCTCCAACATCAACTTATCCTGGGAATTCTTTCAAAGAATTTTGCTCTCGCGCATGCATAGATTTATCCCATCTCGTCTTCAGTTGTCCTCCCCTTCCTCCCGCCCATGGTCCACTGAAACTTGTGGTGAGGCAGTTGTCCTAAAACAACTTGCCTTTGCCTCATGGAAGGCAAATCCAACTGAAGGCAATATCAGTTCCTTCCACAAAGTTTGGAACAAGTGTGTGTGTACCCTCAGGAGAGCCAGGAAACAACATCTTTCTTATCTCAAGTCTGAACTAACAAACCTGTCCCCCTCCTCCAAATCCTGGTGGCACCTGCTTAAGTCTGTTTCTGGTGTATGTTCCCCCTCTGTCCACTCCCTTACCCCAAACAGCTGCACAGCTGACATTGCATGTGAAAAGACTGAATGCCTGAACTCTGTGTTTGTTTCTAAATCTTGTGACCCAACCCCCCCCCCCCCCCCCCCCCCGAGCCTGGTGTTATCTCAGTGGTTAGGGTGGTGGCTTGGGATCCTAGGGTCCTGAGTTCAAGCCCCGTCGGCGCTGAATTAATACACCAGGGGTTGACTCAGCCTGTCATCCTACCGAGGTCGGTGAAATGAGTACCAGTTCCAGTGTGTGTACTGGTAGAGGGCACTGCATCAACGACACAGTCGCACTTCAAAGAATGATAGCTACCCCGCAGCTAAGCTGCCATATGACCACCCACCCCCTCCACCCCATAAACTACTATCTCAACAATCCCCTTGAAGAAGACCTTTCATTGAAGGTTTTGGGCCTCACTATTTGCCATGATCTTTCCTTGGAAAGCCACATTTCCAAGCTGGCTCCAAAGCCAGTTGCTGACTGGGAATCCTCCATCGTGCAAAGTCCTTCTTTGGCACACCTGAGCTCCTGACCACATACAAAGCTTCCATCTGAAGCCTGATGAAGTACTGCTCTCCCCTCTGGGATGGTACTCCTGCCTCACACCTTGCTCGGCTTCACGTTGTGGAAACCACGGCTTTGAGGAGCATTGGTATCTCCCACGATGAGGCTGAGTCTTTGGATCTCTCACTCTCACTGCAGGCAGGTCTGTGATCTCTCTGTCTTTTACAATCTCCTCTCTGGCCTTGTCCCCCTCCCTGCTCCATCTGTGCTCAACCCCCCCCCCTCTCCCCCTTATATTTCCACAGAGTGCTGAAGGTCTGCCAAAAACCCCCTTCTGGTGAAACTGCCAAAGTCAATAATCACTGCTATTAACCTTCACCCTTTCATTCCTCTTTTTTCCCACCTCTGGAACAAACTCCCACACTCTCTTCAATCCCACTCTTCCCTCCAGGTCTTTGGAACAGCTGTTCACCACCATCTCTTACCTTCCTCCATCCAAAACCATAATCTTTTCTACCCCCATTAATCCACCCCAAACCTACCTCCTTTAAATTCCCTGTTTTCCTTCCTGAAAGTCCCTGTAGTGTCCATCTTGTTTACTGCATGTACCCCCATCCCATCCCTCTCCCTTCCACAGATCTCCTAATGTCTCTGTTCAACACCGATTTGTGTTTCCCTTTCCCGTCCCTCTTGTCTCATGTTCCCTTTGTTATATGTTCTGTGTGTTAGCTCTTACATGAGCTTCAACAATGTACACACACACAAAAAAACATGCTGCTCTGGAGGGTTTGTGGGTGTTTCCCAGAGCACCATGGTCACGTGACACAATCAAGCAATCATGTCCAATATGAACCTCCATTTCCACGAAAATGTCTTTCATTCGGAACAAATAAACATTTCATTTTGACTCGGGGGAGGGGGTGGGTCGAGAGGGACGTCATGCGAAGTGTCATCAGCCATCACAGGGGGGGAGGGGTGTCAATAAAGAATCAAGTATTTTGTGTCCGACCCCTAAAACCCACATCATGTCATAGGGAATTGATATGAAAATGTTTGAACTTGCACCCACCACGTGGTGCTTGTGCGTGTGTTATCAACCACAGGGTGTCGTGGTGATGTACTTCCCCTGATGTTCGTTTTGCGAGCTTTACCCGATAATTGGCGAATTCTACGTAACCTCCTTCGGAAGCTTTGGGACCGATTCCGACGTGTCCCAGTCCGACGAGTCCGACGGTGTCTTCTGCGGACCGAAGGCATCTTAGGCATGACGTGGGAGGAGTGTGCAAGTCGATTGTGGCTCCGATTGTGTCGTCTCCATACAATTCCGGGGGGAAAAGGAACACTCATTGTGACGTCATCCGACGTTGCACAGAGCTCACTCTTGGAGTTCGCCCCTGTATGACGTCGTTGATTGAAATCATCTTCATTATCACGTGTGATAAATCACCGTAGACTGAATACGACTGGATGACGTTGCTGTTTTTCAGTGAAAAATGCACAAAAAACAAATTCTTGATTTTAGAATAAGTATTTCTAATCAATTAAATATTATTATCGTAATTTTTTTTTATTAACTCCTTATTTTTAAATTTACCTTTAAAACACAAAAACAAGACGTAGTTTAACAACAACAAAAATTCCCCCAAATTACCATCAGTTTGATAATTAATGTGCTGAATCGAAGCAATCGGTTTTAACAAATAATATAATTATATAATACAGCGCAGAGGGTTTCAGAGCGATCCCATCACGAGGTGCGCTGTGCGCACCACCACCACCATGTTGGTTGTGTTCACTTCCATGGCAACGAGAGCACATCAGCAGCTCGACCATCGAGCACGTCAGGATAGCTCGACCACGAGACGTCAGCAGCTCGACCATCGAGCACGTCAGGAGCTCGACCATCGAGCACGTCAGGAGCTCGACCATCGAGCACGTCAGAGCTCGACCATCGAGCACGTCAGTAGCTCGACCATCGAGCACGTCAGTAGCGCTCGACCATCGAGCACGTCAGTAGCTCGACCATCGAGCAGTCAGTAGCTCGACCATCGAGCACGTCAGTAGCTCGACATCGAGCACGTCAGTAGCTCGACCATCGAGCACGTCAGCAGCTCGACCATCGGCAACGTCACAGCTCGACACGAGCATCAGAGCTCGACCATCGAGCCGTCAGGCTCGACCATCGAGCACGTCAGGAGCTCGACCATCGAGCACGTCAGTAGCTCGACCATCGAGCACTCAGCAGCTCGACCATCGAGCACGTCAGTAGCTCGACCATCGAGCGGACATCAGCAGCTCGACCATCGAGCACGTCAGTAGCTCGACCATCGAGCCATCAGCAGCTCGACCATCGAGCACGTCAGGTAGGCTCGACCATCGAGCACATCAGCAGCTCGACCATCGAGGCACATCAGCAGCTCGACCATCGAGCACGTCAGTAGCTCGACCATCGGGCACATCAGCAGCTCGACCATCGAGTACGGTCAGTAGCTCGACCATCGAGCACATCAGCAGCTCGACCATCGAGCACGTTTACCTCGTTATTCTGATTTTATGTAATGGAAGGTTACTCTCATTATTTATTTAACCTTCATTCATCTTATTGACCTTTTCTCGCTTGTTTAGCTTCCAAACCAATATGGCACC
>CM068960.1:56768933-56784918 GCA_035128595.1 Eptatretus atami | reverse complement strand
ATACACACACAACATCACACACACACAATACATAAACAACATACACACATACACACACACACATACAAATACATACACACATACACACACACACAACACACATACACACATACATACCACATACATCACATACACACACACACACACACCACACACATACACACATCCATACACACACACACACACACATACACATAACACACACACATACATACAACACATAACACACACACACATACACACACACATACACATACACACACACATACATAACACAACACATACAACACACATACACACACACACAACACACATACACACACACAACACTACACATACACACACACACTACATACACACATACACACACATACACACACACACACATACATACACACACACACAATACACACACATACATACACACACACATCATACACACACATACATACACATACATACACACACACACACACATACACACACACATACACATACACACATACATACACACACAGATACACACACATACACACACACACACACACTACACACACACACACCATACACACACTACATACACATATACTACACAACCATACATAACACATACACACAACTGTGTGTGTGTGTGTGTGTGTGTGTGTGTGTGTGTTCGTCGCACTACTCCTTCAGTTCAGGGCTGAATACATCCAAACTTGCAACATAGGATCAGCATCATGACCCCAATTAATGTATCCGGATGTTTTTAACTTTACCGGTGGTCTTTCGGGGTCTGGTGGGGATGGGGGGTAGGGGAGGGTTGGGGTGGACGCAAATTGTCCATATAAATGTGTATGGTGTCACGCCGCTCCAGGTGGGTGAGGGTATGACAAGTCCCCACACTGTATTACACTGCACTGCACAGTATTCCCCGTCCCCACGTTTTACAGTGAAGTGTTTTGAATTTTACAACAACAGGTATTTTGAATCACACGTTTGACTGAGGATGACAACACAACCCCACTGGGCGCTCCCGTCGGGATCGGGTGTTTCTAGGATTTAAAAAGAAAGACAACCCCCCATGAAGGAAGGTCACGATGTTTGTGTTGGTTTCCAGGCGAGTTCAGTGTGGCGCGTTTTACACTTAACATGGACGCGTCTCTTGTTTGAGTTGTATCTTTATTATAGTGGATTGCCTAACTTATCTTTGCTTTCTAACGAGCTAAAAAAACATTAGCTGTGGGGTCTTCTATTTATTACATACAAATTTATGATCCCACCCTTCCTTTACCCCACATTTTGTCTTACACATTTCCTCCTTCCCTCCTTCCTTATTCAAAACTTGAAGGTCCACAGAATCAGAAAATCATATGGTTTCTATTGTCACTTAATAGTTGTTCTTTTCTTGAATAAATATCTTGAAAGGAAGATTTCAATGTTACTTGGTGCCCTTTTTTGCTCGCTTTGCCCCTCCCATGATGTCATCTCAACCTCGTGTTCCCACATGCACGGACTGACAACACCTTCTCGTTTTTGACAATCGATGCAATCTGAGGTGTCATGTATTCATTAATGTATCAGATCAACCGGAAGGCGGTCATCAGGAGGCGGGAACATAGCTGCGCATGATGAAGCTGCCCTCACGGATGGTTTTTAGGTTTGTGTGTGTGGAGCACAATAAAAGATTGATGGTGCTCAAACTGCTATCCCTGCTGATACATGACATGGCGACGAAGATGGGGGTATTTGTCCAAGGTGGAACATTTGTTGATCGACATTTTGTAATCCCCACAAAGTCGTATCGATTTGTTTGCCTTCACGACAGGAACAACTGGAGCAGCCCAATTTGAGTACTCAACTGACCCAATGATACCTAACTTTTCCAGTTTGGCTAATTCTGCATCAACCTTCTCTTGCAATGCAAGAGGAACTGGACGTGCTTTGCAGAAAATTGGCTTCACATCTTTCTCAACATTGAGCTTGGCAGTGAAACCTTTCAATGTCCCGAGTTCATCCTTGAAGATGTCCGGGTATCTCGCGAGGAGGTGCTGTAGTACGGTTGGTGGCTCGGAAGCCTGCAGTCGATGGATGTGTTCCCAATTGAGTTTGACAACACCGAGCCAGTGTCGTCCGCGAAGTGTGGGTCCATCCCCGGGGATGACCAAGAGTTGTAATTGGTGATTGTTGTTGCTGTAGGTTACTGTGACATCACACGACCCACGGGCTTGTATTGACTCACCGGTATATGTAGTGAGTCGGATCGGGGATCAAAGGAGGCTGGGTTGTACAGAATTCCCCCACAGGTTCCGGAAAGCTGCTTCACTCATGAGTGAAACGGCAGCACCCGTGTCTACCTCCATTTCCATGGTCCATCCGTCTATATCTACGATAACCAGTATAGGAGTAGACTGTGTGTGAAAAAGGTCATACGACTCAACATTGTGGCTGTTAGGCTGTCTCTCATGTCTTCCTGGTTTGTCAATCATGTCTTCAGTCATGTCTTCCTGGTTATGCTCTGAGTCAAGGAGGTGGGTTTTGCATTCCTCTCTCCTTGCCCTCCGGTTTCAAGACAAGCACGCAGAGCAATATGACCCACCTTGTGGCAGTAGTTGCAAGCGGAATTCTTGAAACGGCGCGTAGTGGGAGAATGCTCACCGTTGCAGCGGAAACAGCATTTACCAGCACAAACCACCAAGCAGTTTCCAGGCATTTTGGCGTCAGATTTTCTGGTTGGATGTTGTTCCACGCGATTGACAGATGACAGGTCAGCTCCAGGCTAGTAAGCGATGGAGCAAGCAATATCTGCAGCATTTTTGTCTGCACACTCCATTGCGATAGCGATGTCCTTAGCAATGGAAAATGTCAGAGTCTGTTCAGCAAGTAGGCACCGGTGAATCAGTTCTTGCGGCTCGATCTCCATCGCGTTGACCTCGCGAGACCCAGAATGCTGTTTCGGTTCGCAATAAAAGATAGTTATGTTACATGGTGTCACAAGTTAACCGGACCTGCTGCTTTTTAACAAAAGTACGGTTTCCAAACTTTGAATACCCGACTATCGATTGGGATGCAGTGGATTTATTTGGAGAATTCACTTAGTTTCGAGATCACGTTCAATTCGTGTCCGTGGGTCTGCTATCAGAGCTAAACCCAAAGCAAAAAGCCGGATGGCTGGGCACGTGGATTGGTGCTCATGGCCGTAGGGTTTATAAAATGTTCACTTGGGAGGAGACTGAGAAAAATGATCCCTACAAGGTACTCGATCATTTTGAAACGTATGTGCGACCGAGAAAGAACTAGTGGATCGCCCGGCACCAGTTCAAGCAGCGGAAACAAAAGAGTTAGGAAACCTTTGATGACTTTGTAAAGAACCTGAGGATCATTCTCATGGACTGCGAGTATGCCGATCCCGAGAACATTCTAATAGATGCGATCATTGATGGCATTTTGAATCCAGGGTGCAGGAAAGGTTACTGGATCAAGGTGAAGGACTGTCACTAGCAAAGGCTCTGGAGATTGGACAACAGTTTGAGTTGTCTCAACTACATATCGTGTAGTTGAGCAAAAAAAAAGCAAATACACATCGTGCGGGATGAAGATAACTACAAACTTGGAGTGTCAGCTATCACAGCTCAGAGAAAATTGCATCCCAAGTCTTGTGCCTTGTCATCACAGCTGCAAGCATTTAAAGCATGCGGTAGATGTGGCAAGGATGAGCGGCATTTGTGGAACCAAGGGAAATGTCCTGCAGTAGGCTCCACCTGTTCCTATTGCAAACACCCGAATCATTGGATGTTGGCCTGCCGTAGGTGACGGCGACTGGGCAAAACACTCCTCGTCGATGCTGGAGAAACTGAGGAACAACTACCTGAAGGCAATTCGGAGGTTCTTCAAATATACAAGGTTGACAACATTGGCACTCTGCTAGATGACAAATGGTCCGAGACTGTCAGAGTCAGTGAGTGACATTCGAACATTACCTTCCGTATTGACCACAGGGGCAAGGTGCAATATACTTACACTCAGGGATTTTCAAAAGACTACCAGTTAACACTGAACTTCACAAGTCTAGAGAACCCTGAGAACTTACTCCAACCACATCATTCGGCCAGTTGCTTCCACGATCTTTCCCTGGACTTTGAGGGGAGGTCCGTAATAGCTTCATGCGAGCTGGTCAATCTGGATCAGGAGAACGTGATATCGGGGAGAGACCGCTGAAACCTTGGCCTCATTGCTCGACTGAGTTCCCTGCCGGTGGTTCAGTCAGTGGATGATGAATCAGTTCTCCCAGAGCTACGAGATTTTCCTGATGTCATCGTACGTCAGGTACCTTACCAGGGTATACCGAATCAAAATACACCCAACAGCCAATGGAGTTGTCTATGCTGCACGTCGGCAACCCGCTGCGCTAATGCCGAGGATCATTGAGCAATTGAACAAGATGGTAGATAACGGCTCCATAACTCCGGTGGAGGAGCCAGCTGAGTGGATCAGCTCAATGGTCGCTGCAGTTCGCAATGGCAAGCTAAGAATATGTTTGGATCCTCGAGATCTCAACAAGGCCATTAAACGTGATCATTATCCCATGAAGACGGTTGAAGAGGTGGTTTCCAATATACCAAAAGCTGTTTTGGATGCAAAGAGTGGGTTTCTGTGAAACATCGGTGAAACTGTTGATAACAAGCATCAGAGTCAGGAATACTGTCATGATCGCACGGCTGCATTGCGCGACATTGCTGTAAATGATCCAGTTTATGTACTGAACCACGGCCTTGGAGCGAAATGGCTGCCAAGTGTTGTTATTAGCAAGGAAGGAACTCGTGTTTTTTTGTGTCGAGCTGAAAGATGGGTGTACAGTTAGGAAACGTGGATCAGATCAAACTGCGTTATATTGAGTTGGAGGATGATGCAAATTCTGTGACTCATCCAGTCAATGTTCCGTTGTCCGAGAATGCAACTGTTGTTTCCGAGCCTGCGTTTGAAGTGGTCAGTAATGCGTCTCCGCCTGAAGTTTCTGTATCTGTACCCACTGCCAGTCTGGTGCGTTTGTCCATCTATATATTACTAAAACTCTAATCTTGTATGTATGTATGTATGTATGTATGTATGTATGTATTGATGGATGTATGTTCCCGAAATACAGCCAAAATGGTACATGATAGCGCAAAAATTTTCAGCTCACCTTACTCACCATTCACCTGCGATGTGCAGTATCAAGTTTCGTTCAAATCGGGCAAAGAAAAATATTATTAAAAAATCAATTTCCGATTCAGTCAAGTTCTCTTCCGGAGAATTTGATTAATGCAAACAACCTCAGCGGTATAGTTCGCTGGATTGAACATCTTTTTTTTTGAAATGATTTTTTTTTAATCAACTGCTGTCACAACGGGAACCCAACGGGTTCACGGGTCATCTCGTGTCACCTAAATATGTGCGTAGGTCCTTTGCGTAGGTCCTCCCGTGTATCTAAACATCCAGACTGGATGGATTTGTAATTAAAGGGGAAGATATTGTGATTCATCACCCTTCCTCTGGTTCGATGCGAGTGCTGTGTGCACATGTGCGACACACGCAGGTATGGACCTCATCGCACAGTAAGCTTCACGACATGATGTAAGCTTCGCAGGTATGAACCTCGCAACGCAATAAGCTTTATAACAAAATGTAAACTTCACAGAGTGCCTAAGCCTATGGCTTCCCAGAATGCATTTGCATCCATTCCGAACTTCGTTCCAACCTCCACCCAGCACATCTGCTCAGACCATTGAAGATATTGTAAATCTTTACTAACCGACAAATGTCACGACTGACATAACAACACCTTTGTGGACTTTGAGCCTGTACTTGCTCTTGTCTCACGTCTGATGATCTCTGTTATCCTGCACTTCCTTCCACAACCTTTGAAGTGAGACATCTTCCTTCTGAGCTTGCTTGAGCTCTTGCACAGGCGCTTTAGGAATGTCAGATTGCGACACCTTCAATGGTCTGATGTCGTCCATGTTGCGCTGGGTCTGTGCCATGGTCACTGCTGCTTGTGCCAGCTGTGGAATCCAGTTTGGGTCTGGATCCTTGACCTCTCGTGCTCCCGGTATATTACCAATCACAAAGAGGGTCCTCCATGCACATGACCTCCACCTCTCTTATGTAGTACGGTGTGTCCACATGCATCTTTGCAACTGAACAGTGGCGCAATGTACGATCAATCAGCTTGCAGGAGTAGATCTTGTCAGTCATCTGCCTTGTCGTCACCAGGTCTTTCTTCACAGCCTCACTCGTACATCCTGAGTCTTGGAGTACTGTCACTTTCTGTGCACCCACGTAGCCTTCATTCATGGTGACGTTGCTGTTGGTGATGCCAGCGGTGGTTTCCTCACAAGTGCTGAAGACCATCGGTGTTGACCGAAATCCTCCTTTCTTCACACCGGATCTCTTCAGGACACTTTTACCCACCTGATGTAGACTGCTCTTTCGGTTCTGCTCTGCACATAACATCTTTCCTCTGGAAATCATGTACTGCGATAGCTGGCTTCTGTTGTGGCCTCATCTGAGCTGCCTTCCTCAATCGACAGTCGGCCATCATGTGGCCTGTCTTGTTACAATGGAAGCATTCCCTCTCACTTCTACTGAATTGGGGCCATTTAGGCTGAGATGGGTCGGTCTTGTGCAGCAAACTGTCCGACCTTGGTTTCATTGTGACGTCCTTATTCTTGACTGACCTCCCAGGAATACACTCACCATGTGCTTAAATATACTGCTCAGCCAAGGTTGTCATTGCTTCAATGTTCTCAGGCACTCTCTCATGTGTGAACAGAGCCATCTCCGTGGAACACACACCCTAAGGACCTGTTCACGAACCAACAAGTCAGTTAATGCTTCAAAGCTACGTCGTTCGCACTTTGCTGTCAAAGTCCATTGTGTCACGAACTGAAACGCAGTTTCACCTTTGCCAGGTTTAATTTCTCTGAACCTCCGGTGATATCCTTCCTCTGTAAGTTCATACCTCTTCAACAAGGCCACTTTCAAATAATCATAGTCGTTAGCACTCTCCGAGGGAATACTGGTATACACCTGGATTGCCTTGGCTGTCAGAAAGGGCTGAGTTCTCTGAACCTCCGGTGATATCCTTCCTCTGAAAGTTCATACCTCTTCAACAAGGCCACTTTCAATAATCATAGTCGTTAGCACTCTCCGAGGGAATACTGGTATACACCTGGATTGCCTTGGCTGTCAGAAAGGGGCTGAGACGAACTTCTCAATGCTCTCCGTTTAAATGTTGACTCGCAGCGAAGCGCTCGAATCACTCAAGGTACGCGTCCAGCTCATCGCGTTTCTCATACAAAGTGGGGAGCTTCGGCTTGTTCACCATTACTTCGTAACTCACCGGCGTCAGGTGTGGTGTGTGAGCACATGCAGCTTCAATCTCTAATTGTACTCTTACCAATTCAATCTTCATTCGCATTTCCTCCTTCACACGTTCCGCTTCCCGGGCACGTTCACGTGCCTCATGCTCTGCCTCCTCTTTGCGTGCCTCATGCTCCACCTCCTCTTTGCAGGACACGAATCTCACCAGGCAGTTTACAGTGCAATACTGACATCTACAGTCAAAATTAGCTCATTTCATCATGTTGTTGAGAAAACAACTTATGGATCCGTGCGAAACAAAACTTACAACGTGGAACCATCAAGTTACTTCGGCTTAAATTTACCACATCTAGCTTTTAACTGACAAGGAGTGACATGCTGTTAGTGATACCGATGGACAGGGACTCCTGATTTCGTTGATAAACGAAAAACGAGCGATATGTTCGGGAACAACTGGTGCCCACCACCTTTGACCCCATTCCAGGTATCCACATGAAAGTGAAAACATTCCCACACCATCCCTCCCCTGTTTCTTCCAGAATTGACACGAATGGTTCTGTTTGTTTCTTGTGAACGTTTCCATGAGGCCCCTGCCATGTTTTATCGGAAGGGGTGGTATCACCCAATCTGCCAAAAAGGCAACCAACCTCATATTTTACATACTTTGCCTTAAAGCCCATTGTCTCTGACTCCTACACCTTCCTTCTTCCCTCCCTCATGGGTTCTCCTTTGGAGTATGCGTTTTGGGTTTTTATTCGACCTTAAGGTTAACACTCCATCCCCACTCCTCCCCCCTACATTTACAAATGCAGAGTTGTAGAAATTACACAAAACACTTTAACATTTACACAGGAATTGTAATTTGTTGATAAATTCAGATTTCAATTATTCAAAGATTTTGAAAAAGAGAGAAAAAACAACTTTGTTTCGAACTTCATGGGATGAAGAAGTCACCGCGGACAGTGCGACCAACAGGAGCACATTGCTGTGTCTATCAAAGGTAACTTCGTCTTCTAAAAGCTCACCTGACGTAACGATGGCTCGTTTTCTGGGCCATCAAATGTGCTCAAGACCCTTAAAATAAAGCGAAGGTGCGAGCTTTGCACACCTTCGACCTGGCCATGAATTCCTTCACTCCGGGAATTCAGGAATCCTCCCATTCCTTGACCATCACTAACCGTGACGGTCACACTCAATGAGTCCCACGCACACACCCGCTGAGCCTTTACTCGGAATTACCTTTATCTTAACCTGGAATCGTACAACACCGTGCACCTGCACCTTCTGGTTGCATCATTTCTCGGAGCGAGGCTGCACTGTCGATGTAGATCAAGTCATGAAGGGAGAATTGGGCCAGGCTACTGGAACGCAATGGCCCGCACTTTTCAAACAGGTGTTGAAGGAATCTTAATGAATGCATATAAAAGCTAAATGTCAGCAGATGGAATGGCCGGCTTTATCATCCCAGCCTCCGGTTAATAAATCGTCACTTTCCTCCCAATAGCTGAACTGTGCAGCATCCACTCGCTCGCTAACATACGGTGAAACTTTCTGCTTTACCTCTTTCTCGTTGACAAGCTTGAAGTTCCCATAGGCAATAACTAATGTATGTATGTATGTATGTCTGGTGTTGGATTAATGGCTGGAGTGGTGGGCTTGGGATCCCGGAGGCCTGAGTTCAAGTCCTGCTCGGCTGTTGAATTAATACCAGGTGGGGTTGACTTAGCCTGCCATCCTCTCGAGGTCGGCAAAATGAGAACCAGCATGCTGGTGTCCTGTGTCTGAGTGGTGACCTGTCCAGGATTGTACCCAATAGCCCAGGCATACATTAGTTATAAAATTATATTTATATAAAATTATTAAATATAGTTATTAAATAAAATTAATTATTATATAAAATTATGATGAAAAGAAAAGTACATGTATGCAAATCTGTGTCGTCATATTATGTTCCCTTTTCGGACATGGTGTTTCCTGTCACAGGTCACTTGGTGAATCGAACTTTGATCCGCATTCATTCAATGACTTAAATCAATGAAATAGTGTTTTATATGCTGCCATGTTGATTCAATACCGACATATGGCCTGAATTAACACCCCAAAATGATAACCCATTGAGCTCTGAATTTTCGACACTTTCACTTTAAGGGGTAAAGCAATGCGGGCGTGCATCCCCTCCCACAATGGGCATGATGGCGTGGCATGATCTCATCCCACAACAGGCATGATGGTGGGGCATGAATCCATCCACAATGGGCATGATGGTGGGGCATGGATCTCATCCAACAGGCATGATGGTGGGCATGAATCCCATCCCACAATGGGCATGATGGTGGGGATGGATCTCATCCACAACAGGCATGATGGTGGGGCATGAATCCCATCCCACAATGGGCATGATGGTGGGGCATGGATCTCATCCCACAACAGGCATGATGGTGGGGCATGAATCCCATCCCACAATGGGCATGATGGCGGGGCATGAATCCCATCGCCACAACAGGCATGATGGTGGGGCATGAATCCCATCCCACAATGGGCATGATGGCGGGGCATGAATGCCCATCCCACAAAGGCATGATGGCGGGGCATGAATCCCATCCCACAACAGGCATGATGGTGGGGCATTGAATGCCATGCCCACAACAGGCATGATGGTGGGCGCATGAATCCATCCCACAACAGGCAATGTGGTGGGGCATGAATCCATCCCACAATGGGCATGATGGGGCGGGGCATGAATCCCATCCACAACAGGCATATGGTGGGGCATGATCGCCATCCCGCATGGGCATGATGGCGGGGCATGAATCCCATCCCACAATGGGCATGATGGCTGGCGTGCATACCATCTCACAATGGCATGATGGTGCGGTGCATACCATCCCACAATGGGCATGATGGTGGGCGTGCATACCATCCTCACATGGGCATGATGGTGCGGCGTGCATACCATCCCACAATGGGCATGATGGTGCGGGTGCATACCATCCACAATGGGCATGATGGTGCGGGTGGCATACAATCACAATGGGCATGATGGTGGGTGTGCATACCATCCAACAATGGGCATGATGGTGGGGCGTGCATACCATCCTCACAATGGGCATGATGGCGGGATGAATCCCATCCCACAACAGGCATGATGGTGGGGCATGAATCCATCCCCAATGGGCATGATGGCGGCATGAATCCATCCACACAGGCATGATGGCGGCATGAATCCCATCCCACAACAGGCATGATGCGGGGGCATGAATCCCATCCCACAACAGGCATGATGGCGGGATGAATCCCATCCCACAACAGGCATGATGGGGGGCATGAATCCCATCCCACAACAAGGCATGATGGGGGGCATGAATCCCATCCCACAATGGGCATGATGGTGGGGCATGAATCCCATCCACAACGGGCATGATGGTGGGGCATGATCCCATCCCACAATGGGCATGATGGCGGGCGTGCATACCATCCACAATGGGCATGATGGTGGCGGCAGTGCATCACCATCCACAATGGGCATGATGGTGGGCGTGCATACCATCCCACAAGGGATATGGTGCGGCTGCATACATCCCACAATGGGCATGATGGTGGCGGCGTGCATCCATCCCACAATGGGCATGATGGTGCGGCAGTGCATCACATCACAATGGGCATGATGGTGGCGGTGGCATGAACATCCCACAAGGCATGATGGTGGCGGTGTGCATCCCATCCCACACAATGGGCATGATGGCTGGGGCGTGCATACCATCCCACAATGGCATGATGGTGCGGCATGCAATCATCCCACAAATGGGCATGATGGTGGCGGGTGCATGACCATCCCACAAGGCATGATGGTGGTGGTCATGAATCCATCCCACAATGGGCATGATTTGGGTGGGCGTGGCATGCCATCCCACAAGGCATGATGGGCGGTGTGAATCCCATCCCACAATGGGCATGATGGTGGCGGTGGCGATCCATCCCCAGGCAATGGGGCATGAATGTACGGGTGTGGCATGAATCCCATCCCACAACAGGCATGATGGTGCGGTGTGCAATCCATCTCACAATGGGCATGATGGTACGGTGTGGCATGACCCATCCCACAATGGGCATGATGCGGTGTGCAATCACCATCCCACAATGGGCATGATGTGCGGGTGCATACCATCCACAATGGCATGATGGTGCGGTGTGCATACCATCCCACAATGGGCATGATGTGCGGTGTGCATACCATCTCACAATGGGCATGATGGTGCGGTGTGCATACCATCTCACAATGGGCATGATGGTGCGGTGTGCATACCATCTCACAATGGGCATGATGGTGTCGGGTGTGCATACCATCTCACAATGGCATGATGGTGCGGTGTGCATCCATCCCACAATGGGCATGATGGTGCGGTGTGCATACCATCTCACAATGGGCATGATGGTGCGGTGTGCATACCATCCACAATGGGCATGATGGTGCGGTGTGCATACCATCTCACAATGGCATGATGGTGCGGTGTGCATCCATCTCACAATGGGCATGATGGTGCGGTTGTGCATACCATCCCACAATGGCATGATGGTGCGGTGTGCATACCATCCACAATGGGCATGATGGTGCGGTGTGCATACCATCCCACAATGGGCATGATGATGCGGTGTGCATACCATCCCACAATGGGCATGATGCGGTGTGCATACCATCCCACAATGGGCATGATGGTGCGGTGTGCATACCATCCCACAATGGGCATGATGTTCGGTGTGCATACCATCCACAATGGGCATGATGATGCGGTGTGCATACCATCCCACAATGGGCATGATGATGCGGTGTGCATACCATCCCACAATGGGCATGATGTGTGCGGCTGTGCATACCATCCCACAATGGGCATGATGTACCCATAATAGTGTATCGCCAATTTCTTCACATTTTCAGATTTCATTCCAGATTTCGACTTATTTAATCCATGTCATCCAATCCTCCAAACTCAAATAATATTTCAATGATATACTTTAATTAGTCCGTGAGAGTAGATCCTTGAAAATCGCATCATATCATGCATGAAACGGCTCCAAGATCCTCATTTGAAAACTATAGCACTTACAATAGCGATGTGTACAGCGATTTTGTAGGTATGCAGATGAGGAATTTGATGATACGAGTGAGGAATGTTTAAAAAAAACAAACATTTTGAGTGCTTTATCATTAATAAACCATTGCATTCTGTTCCAGGAACTCAAGGCATTGTTGAGCAGGCCGAACAAAATGGCGAATAAAGACCCCATCGAGAGTGATGTGTCCAAGGATGCGCCTGATAAAATATATAATTATAAGGCCGTTAATTATCTTCAAAAGGGGTGTTTTAATTAACCCAAACACCCAATTTTCACTCATGCACTTCCTTGGAGTTCCCTTAGTGTGCATGCTAAGTTTTAGGCTGCTATGTTTCATGGTTTTGGAGTTATGGGGGACACATAGATGCATGCATGCACACAGACATTTATTAGTTTTTACTATTAGGGTTCCAAGACTTCCAGGCTGGGAAACCTATAGTTTATGTTCAGACCAGTAAAAACACCCAAGGCCATGAAGACCAATGAGAATTTGGTCCAATACACCAACGGGCCCCCTAGTGTTAGAAAGGAGGCGATTATGAGGGTATCTGATGGAGGTGTTTCAGATAATGAGGGGAAAAGACAAAAATGCAAAGTAGTTTTTCAGCAGAATGGATATTGGCGGAACCAGGAGCCACGGTTTCAGAATATAGAAGAGGAGAGTTAGGACGGTAGTAAGGTAGGGGTCTTTCACTCAGAGAGTAGTAAATGAATGGAGTAGTCTCCCAGGAAAGGTAGTGGCAGCAGACACAGTAGATAGGTTTAAATTTGAGTTCGATAGGGTCTCGAGAAACAATGGTGACAAGGGGATACCATACTGTACTTGGATACAGGCAGAATTGTGCAGGCTTGATGTGTCTAACGACATTTTCTTGTGTTTAAGTTCCTTGTGGTTCTTTGTAACTTAAAACCACAGAAATGCAGCTCGTATTAACAATGTGGTGCGATGTGAAACATGAAAAAGCCGAACTGCAAAAAGGTATATGATGGCAGATTTAACATTTCCTTGACAGAACCCCGTTCGTTGCTTTCGGGCCATCTTTGCGGGTTCTTCATTTTAATTCTCATGAAGGAGGGAATGAACATGGACACGAACCCTGCAATGCGGCACAAAACACTCCAGGCCTTCCAACTGTGAGATACCATTCCACAGGGGCCTAGGGGTTCGACCTGTAAACCTCATTCTGTGCTGGAGACCCGGGTTTTTGGGGGCGGAAGTTGGTGCTTCAAAGGGAATCCAGCAGGTGGCACCAAAACTTGTAAACTCGAGTTTTTGGGGAAACTCCACATCAGTGTGCCTAGTTATTCCATCCATTAATCCATCCATCGGGACCATACTCTGTGCAGAGCATTGGTGCTGCCTAAGGCGTGAAGCGCCCCCCAAAATAGGATTTGCTTTCTTCTCCAATGAAACTTGACCACAACCTTCATCACCAATGATATTCTTGGGGAAAATGCAGGGGGCATAGAAAAGACCCGTGGAAAATGCCAGACAATAGAAAATAAGGCACATTCAAAAAAAGTATTAGGTGCATGTTATACAACCCTTGTGTTCTTCAGAGGAACCAAGTAATGCCAGGACCAAAAAATCCCATAAATCTAAAATACGACTGAACAAAAGAAAAAACATGCTTACATTTCACCAGCTAAACACCATGCTTTATTCGTAAAGAAAATTCATTTAACCAGCGAAAATTAATCGATGAACTCAACTACTCAAGGGTCGGCAACCTTTTTGAGCAGAAGAGCCAAATTAAGTTAAAACTTTGAGCAGTTTGTATACAAAGAGCCAATCGTACAGTTTAAACAGACAATTAACATGACCTACTTCATTGTGGAAGTGTAATTATTAAATAATAAAAATTAACGTTCATATCAGGAAAGGAATACACACAGCAGTTACCAAGTTTATTGTCGAGCGCTCGCCAAGTAACACACAAGGAAAGGAAATCAGACACGGGTGGAGCCATTCAGCCCATCAATGCCTGGGCCGCATCAACACCACACCAAATTATGAACACGAAATCAAAAGAAGAAAATGCAAAATGTTTTTTGTTTTTTTAAAGTGTTTTTTTTGTGGGGTTTTAAAAAAAAAAAAGTTTTGTATATCCCCCCCCCCCCCAAGGGAGGGGGCATGGGCTTGGGTTAAAAACACACACATCAACCATACAACCCCCTTGACGAGACCCCCACCAACAGAACTCCGTACACATGCACACAATCACCCATCAATACTCAAGCTACCGAAAAGTCCTACCAACATCCCCAATTATCCCCTCGATCTCCATAACTTCCAGGTACCTATCTAATTCTAATTTAAACTTATCTACTTTTTCTCCTGCTACTACCTTTCCAGGGAGACCATTCCATGCATTAACTACTCTCTGAGTAAAAGTCCCCTGCCTTATGACCATCTGAACTCTCCTCTTCTTTACTCTCAGGCTATGACCCATGGTTCTATCACTGTCTACTCTGCTGACGAATTCATCTGCACTTATTTTATCTATACCTTTCATTATCTTAAACATATCTTTCATAGCTCCTCATAACTACCTCCTTTCAAGTGTATAAAGCCCTGCCTCCTTCAGCCACTCCTCATCGCTGAGTCTATCTAGGCCTGGAATCAATCAAGTAACCTTGCGCTGAACTCTCTATATGGCAGCTATATCCTTCCTGAGTTGTGGTGACCAAAACTGCACACAACATTCTGGATGTGACCCTCACTAAATTTCACCCCTTGTTAATATACAATGTTAAAACCACCTCTTTTGATATTTAATTAATCTCCCTCCGAATACAACCTAAAACCCTATTTGCTTTACCTCTCGCTGCCTGGCACTGTGCTGCCTGCTTACCTCCCATATCTCTTACCATCCCCAGATCCTTCTCCTGTGTGACATGCTCCAAAATTACCCCTTGCATCCTGTAATCTCTATTTTCATTGCTCTTTCCCATCCCCAACACCTTCCACTTGCTCAGGTTAAATTCCATCTGCCAGTCTTTTTCCCAATCTATACAAGTATCAATACTTTCCTGAATCTGATCACCATCCCTTCTGCTATTCACCTTACCTCCAAGCTTTGTGTCATCTGCAAATTTGGAAAGCTTACTCTTTACCCCATTATCCAAACCGTTGATGTAAATAATGAATAGTAATGGTTCGAGTACTGATCCCTGAAGTACCCCGCTATTTACATCCTCCCAGCAAGACATCCTCCCACTCACAGCCACTCTTTGCTTCCTGTCACTAAGCCAGTTTGCCAATTCAAATTAGCCACCTGACCAGCCACTCCACAAGCCTCACTTTGACTAACAACCTCCGATGTGGGTACCTTATCAAATGCCTTCTTTAAAGTCTAAATATCCATGTCCACTGCCTTTCCCTCATCCACCCAATCAGACACTGCTTCATAAACTCTAAAATTATTTGTTAAACAGGAACTACCTTTGGTAAACCCATGCTGACTACTTTAATTAGTTTGTATTTGTTTTAATGATTCCTCATCTGGTCTTAACTTAATGTCTCCTTCAC
>CM068960.1:56737170-56757949 GCA_035128595.1 Eptatretus atami | reverse complement strand
CACAGTGTAGTGCCACAAGGTGGTGGTGGCAGAGGGTATTACAATTTCCTTTTGACATGGGAAACGCTGAGGTTAAAGCACTCTTCGCATGTGTAAATTTATCCTTCTTCCCTTCTTCCCCACCTCCCACCCCTCCCCAAAATGGAGGGGCCTGTCAAAGCATTTCTAGTGGAAATGGACAACAGGACAAGGGGGGGGGGCTCAGAAGCTGTTTTGAGTCTGCAAAGCAATGCCAAAGTGACCAATTTAGCAAGTTTTTGGCAAACTGGAAGACTAATTGGTCCGTCATTGAAGCGATGGGTCGGCTCTGCTGTTTTGTATATGGATGAGCATTTGAGGCACTAATAACATAATTTCCCATCAAATCGGTGCAGTTGTATATTCCTGCTGTTTATAATATGGAGGTGATTGATTGACTTGAAACAAGATGTGTGCTTGTGTTTTATTCAAAAAATGTTAAATTCAGTATCTTTATCACACGTGTCTGATGTACTAATCACCACTGTAAATGTATCTCAGTACCTAAGAACTGCATTAGGGCCCTTTGTCCGGTATAATTAGGATCTTGTGGTGTTGGTGGTTGGGAAGATGTTGTTAGCATGCAACAATAATTCAGCTGCAATCATATAGCAGCCACATGGAAAATGGAACTCAGCTTTACTGTAAAATACCTGGTAGATATTTAATCAAAATTTGATCAAATCCGTCAAGACCTTGTGACGTTTCATGGCCACCCACCTAATAGGTGCAGGCTCGAATCCTATGTCCGACTCCTTCAATCATTTATATGCCTATACCCTGACTTTAATACGTTTTACCTTGTATGCAATCAAATGCAACACAAACTGCTCCTTTTTTTTTCTTAGAAAATATTAAAAGAGATGTTTTAAAGACAGAACACATTGGACAAAAGTTTCATTTATTTTCTTGTGTTGTTTTTTAAACAATGATCTAAGGTTCATGGAAGATCTTGCACATACATCACGTGTAGGACAGACATTAGTGGACATCAGTGTACTTTTGCATGATTACAAGGACATGAGTAGCCCACTGGAGAAAAGGTTATGGTTTATGGTATATGGAATTTGAACCTGAGTTCCCAACATCATGAGCCAATCAGGTCAGATAATAATGCCTCTTCTTCTTCTTTGGGATGCAACACAAGGCTGCGAGGAGGCAACATTGGGTGAGGACCCGGCTGTGCCCTCGAAGTTAGGGCAGGAGTTTTTAATTTGTGCAAGGTGCCGGATGCCGGTGATAGCTAGCCTACTTTTCGTGAAGGACACCACGGAATATTGAACGTCCACCAACTAATATCGTCAGACAGGACGCCTAGTTTAAAACTTCCAAAGGATGGAACACACATTGATGAACCATCCTGCCTGTGAAAGACCGGCAATGACAGTTTACAGCTGGGTCGGGATTCGAACCCAGGTTAGATAGCTTCGAGACTTGTGTGCGTCGCTCTCGTCTATACCATCCTGCCAGCACCAAATATCTATCGTGTGCAGCACCAGGTTACTAGCTACACTGTACCTACGAGCTATACCTAGCTATCGTGTGCAGCCTGTGGCTGCTGGTTGCATCATTTTCTGGGGGCGCTGCTGTGTCGCTGATGCAGTGCCCTCCATTACCAGTAAGCTGGTACTCATTTCACCGACCTCGGAAGGATGACGAGATGAGTCAACCCACCTGCTGTTATTTCAACGAGAGAAACAGAGGCTCGAACTCAAGACTCTAAGACCTTAAGCCAGCTACCTTAACCGTTAAGCCAACACCAGGTTTCCCAGCCCCATAAGAACGCTAATCAGGCCCAACTCATTTGCATAAGCATGTTTAATTTGCAATCTGCATAATCTCATGACGATAATGTTGCAGATTCTTCTGAAAGACCTCCAAGACCTTACCTCTTGGCTTGGGCTTAAATCTCGTTGCTGTGGCTTTTTACACTTGAGAGGTTAAAAAGATGTTTCAACAAGCTCAAATGAGCTAAGATCCTCGTCCTCTTAATGATGACGTCATAAAAACGAATATAACGTCATTGTGATGTATCAGGTTTGCGATAAATTATCTGTGCTAATGCCCGGCTTGATTCCCGCAAACAATATTCAAACAGCTTGCCTAGTTTCGGAGATAATGGTATAGGCGATTTCCATTAGCGGCGAATTATGACGTCAACTTTTTTTCTAGGAAGAATTTCCAAAATCGGAGATGGTTACTGCCTGCAGTGGCTTTCTGCATATACATGGCAAGTTTCACGAAGATCCGATGAAAACTCTGGGTTGTGAAACAAAAAATGTCAAAAAATAGGAATGACTCATAAAAATTGATATGACGTCATAGTGATGCATCGTATGTGCGGTAATTCATCTCTGCTAATGCCCTGTTCGATTCCCACAAACAGAATTCAAAAAGCTTGCCTAGTTTCGGAGATAATTTTTTTAGGCGATTTCCATTAGCGGAGATATTTTGACGTCATAACTCTTTTTTTTCTAGGAGAATTTTCAAAATCGAGATGGTTACTGTTGCGCAGAGTATTTTACATATATATGCCAAGTTTCAGGAGTTTCGATGAAAACTGAGGCTGTGAAACAAAAAAGTCCACAAGAACAAGATGAAGAACAACAACGTGAGTAAGACTTGAGATCCTCCACGAGGATCTAAAAAACATCGATCTCGGTCCAGCTCACGGCTCTAACCTCGTTTTGAACGTTATCGCATATTCACCTCCACGAGCGAGCACGTCACCATTCATTGTCCGTATTGATCGGGTGAAGCATTGTTTGTGAGTGCATTGTGAAATGCGTCATAATGCTTTTTCCAAAGTGAGGATCAATGCTTTGGATATGCCGAGGTATAGTTCCAGCCGTGCTCGACGATCCCCCACCACCGAAGCATCCAATAATGCCACTGTTTGCACGTCCAAACACATCGTGATCTCCCATAATAAGGAAGCCAGAGCCACACCTGCAGCGGCGCACCTGCCTCATTGCACCTGTATGTATATACGGGAAGCGCTCAGGATGTTCCCAGATTTGAACCGATCCCTGAAAATTCGAACCAATTAAAGGCTCGGTTTCATTTCAATGAACTATCCTTACAATCTGTACGGGACATTATCAAGCAATACAACGCAATTGTGCAACTGACCGCGCACCGATGAATAGCTCATCTTGGGCAGCTGTTTTAGGCCGAAGTCCTTTGTCGACACAAAACATTCGATGTACAAGATTGTAGAAATCCAGGCCAAGGGTACAACGTCAACAACGACACAATAACGCACAACCAAAAAGGCAGACGATTGTAAGTTATGAGCGGAAAAGAATGAAAATAAGAGAAGAAACCAACATTAAGTAGAAGAAGAGAAACTGGTTGAAATCCGGGTGGCAGCTTTTTGGAACTTTCTCAAGTCATGAAGACCAATTCTCAATCCTCCCCCTTCCCGGATGTTTCGAGGAGTCTTCAGCATTTAAAAGTGAGTTCCCAGCACATGGAGAGTTGGGGATGGGTGGGGGGGGGGGGGAGCTTGATGAATATCTCTCGAAAGGTTTAAACTATTCCAAGAAAGGTTACATCTCTTTCCTAATTGTTTGTATTCCTTTTCCCAATTCTCTAATCCCTCATTCCACTGCAGCTTCGAAGTTTCTTTCCTCTTCTGACACCAAACTAATCTTGCTTAGGAGAACGTTTGTGCCACTGTTGGTGCATTCCCAGAAACCGCACCCTGTTATTGTCAGACACAACACCGTGCTTTGGTTTTGGGAGACGAGCCTTCTGCGCTGGAAGAAGCTCCTAAAAAGCTGTCAAGGGGTTACTGGTTACTCTGCAGTCTGTAAATCAAAGCTGAGTGCGTGAGCTGTGTTTTCAATGGTTTTACAGTTTACTTCGTCACTACAATGGCTATTTGCAGAATTTGAAGACAAACTTTGAATGTACTTAATTCAGCATCGACCTGAAGTTATGTGCACCCATCATAAACTCAGAAACCATTTTACCTGTGGGCAAAAGAGAAAACGAGACAAAAAAGGACAGCAAGCATGTTTACTTCTCTCGGAACGAGATGCTCACAGAATCACAATAGTCCAAGACAATCCAAGGTTTAGTCATTTAAAATTACTGTTACGACTACGACTAGTTTAATGACCCAAATTATTCCCACCTACTAGTGAGGTTGGTTGGGGAACGTGTTTGGCCCAAGTGTTTCACTAACTGGATGGCCAGGCGTTACATTCGAATGGAGCTGATTTGAACAGGACTTTGTTATTTATTCAGGGTGCAGGCAATAGCTCGTTTATTCTTCGCAAAAGACACCATGAGCGATTTAATATCTACCAATTACCCGTCCTGGCAAACGGGCTTTCTGGCTTAATGTCCCTCAAATTGGTGTGGGGCAGTCAGGGCTGAGCGATGTCAAGGGGCGCAGCATCGTGGGGGCTGATAAAAAGCCTGCATGCACAAGGGGTCATTGTTGTCCAGGCGGGGTCCAGTCGAGTTGAATTGATTGCCAAATGCGGTGTGCCCAGTTCGCGTTCCATTTCCGGGGTGGTGTCACCGTTCCAGGTGGCAGAGCCCTAGGGAGTTCAAATATTCCCGTTTCTTGCCTGCAAGAGAACGAGTGTGAGCTGAGCCCTCTTGGCAGGGTGGTGGAGCTGTTGGCTCTGACGGAACTTGGTATTTTCAGTCCTGTTCCTTCTTCTGGTCTTCCTCCTGTGGTGTGCCTGTGGGCCCATTCAGACTTATATCGTTAAGCACCTCCCGCTCATACGAAAGCCGGGGTGCATATTTCACCCTTATAAATATAATTGTACAAAATTTTCTCTTGTTCCTCTCTTTTCCCTTCCCCATTTATTAAATACACACATGATTGAACGAGGTCTCCATTGAGTATTCGAGTTAGCACGATCAATAAAATCGTTCGGTTTTATAAGTCCTATAAAGGACAGATTTGGTGGGACAATTCGCGCCAAGCATAAAATTCTCCCCCATGAAAGCGTGACAAAGTGCTCGAGTTACCATTTTGAGTGGTTTGGTCTGGAGGGGAATTCCGGTGTGTCACTCCATCAACCTCAGACGAAACAAATTGAGCAAGGTAAAGGGAGGATGAGGCCATCAGTTCAGCTCTGTATCTGAATTGATTGGCTGGTACAACATGTAAAGAAAAAAAAAACAATTTTAAAAAATATATATTGTTACGGATTCGTAACAGGCTCACCACTCACCACGAGGTTCGAAGGTCACCACGAGGGGAAGCACTCGAGTTGCTCCCGATCTCCCAATCCTCAGGCCACCGAATAGGAATGACTCTGCATGCCGAAAAGTTGCAAAGCAGCTAAAAGCACCAATTGGTACTGCCAATCCTGGCAGGGTTTCACAAATTCGCGTCGGTACCTTACTTACCACACCAAGTGGGGGAGGGGGGGGACTCCTGCCCTCGGTGCGTACTAGCGTTAATTTACTGATCATACGCAGCCGAGTGGAGCTGCTGAGTACGCACTGGCTAACAAGTGCCAATCAATGGGGTAAAACTTCCCGGCCACACTCCGTGTGGACTACGCTGGACCAATGGAGAAAAAGACACGATGAATTGGGTACATTCACAATTATAGCAATATTACAAGCGAGGATGAGGAAAATCTTGTGGCACATTAATCAAAGGAATTACTAAAAAAGCAAAATGTACAACAAGAGAAAGCAAGGATTGATGAGGTGTGGCAAAAGAAAACACAAACACAGAAAAGATGGTGGTGGTTGTTATTGATGACTGTGGTTGAGTAATGGCAGCGATGGTGTGGCGTAGTGGTTGTAGTGTGGAAAGTTTGTGATGGAGGCGGTTGTGGCGTCAATGGTGAGTGTAGGCATGTTTGAGCTGTGGTCCAATGATGTGTGCATTTTTAGGAAGGCATTGTGGTGGTTGGAAAAAAAAAATATATATATATATACTTCACGAGTGAAAAGTTTTAGAACACCCTCATTTTTCCAGTTTTTGCTGAAATTTAAGCAGTTTAATGTTTCAATGTACTCTGAAATTAAAGCACAGAACAAATAAACAATTGCAGATAAAAAAGAAATTATGGAATCGTTTTGTTGAACAAAATTTAATCAAAATTTTTGACTCATCAAAGTAGCCTCCTTTTGCAGATATAACAGTCGAACATACTCGTGGCATTCTTTCCACAATGGAAATCAAAGATTGTTCGGAAAGTTCTTCCCAACACTGTTACAGAAGTTCCCACAAATGTGTTGCATTTGTAGGTTGCTTTGCCTTCACCCTTCTGTCCAGTTCATCCCAAACCAACTCAATTGGGGTTTAAGTCTGGAGACTGTGCTGGCCATTCCATGATTTGAAGCCGACCGTCTTGGTCTTTTCTTCAAAGGTAGTACTGACATAGCCTAGAGGTATGTTTTGGGTCGTTATCTTGCTGTAGGATTATCGCCTGATCAACTAGGCGTAGAACAGAGGTATTGCATGGCACTGCAAAATGCTGTGGTAGCCCTTTTGGTTTAGGGTGCAATCACTCTGTGCAAGTCGCCGACTCTGGATCCAGCAAAAGAGCCCCAGATCATCATGCTTCCTCCTCCATGTTTGACAGTTGGTGTCACACACTGAGGAACCATCCTTTCCCCTACTCGACGGTGAACAAAAACCCTGCGTGATAAACCGAAAATTTCAAATTTTGATTCATCGGTCCATAAGACCTTCTTCCAGTTTTTCAGTAGTCCACTGGGTGCTTCATGGCCCAGGCAAGCCTCTTTTTATATTTTGCCATCTTAGCAATGGCTTTCTTACTGCCACTCGACCTGTCAATCCTGCAGCTCGAAGTCTTCTCTTCACAGTTGAAACTGAGACTTCCTTACTTCGACCTGTGTTCAGCTGTGCTTGAAGCTGCTGTCCTGTGAGCCACAAATAACACAGCCGTTGACTCTCAGAAACTTGCCTTCTGATTGTGTTGTGGCTTTGGGTCTGCCAGACCTCTTCCTGTCAGAGTTTTCTCCAGTGTCCAAGTGCCTTTTGATGGTTTAGGAAACTGTACTCACTGACACCTTGGCCTCTTTGCAATTTCTCTAAATAAAGACCTAGACTTTTAAGGTTATAATGTCTGTCTGTCTTCCTTGTTAATTGTCTTTTTCTTGTCATTATGAGAGCAATACACTACTTCCTGCAGTGCAATATTGTCCAAATAATCTTCAGAGGGTGTAACAAACACAGTCTGTTCCAACACTGCTTTTATACAGACAGAGGGTTGTAACTAATCAACAAAAGTTTGGACACCTGTAGAATTGTTTGCATCAACTTTCAAGGCTTAATTTTTCTCCATTGCTGCAGAACAGCTGCAGTTGCTCACCCATTACTTGTTCCCTGAAAAGGCCTTTTTTAACAACTCTGAATTTACGTTACTTTCAGTTTTGATAACCTAAACTTCTATTTTTTTTAACCTCTGCAGTTTACCGCTTAGCTTTTACCATTTCAGGTTATTCATGAGACTTGAACTGATTAAATTTCAGTAAAAACTTGAAAAATGGGGTGTTCTCAAACTTTTAACCAGTAGAGTGTATAAATATATATATATATATATATATAATATATATGGTATATATATATATAAATATATATGTGGTGTTATAAAAATATATGTATATATATATTTTATTATATATATTTTGTTTATAAAAACTATATATGATAAGATATATATATATATATATGTGTATGTGTGTATAATATATATATATATATATATAAATATATATATATATATATATATATATAAATTATGAGCGGCGTAGTGGCGTGCGCCTGTAATCCGGCTACTCGGAGGCTTGGGTTGGAGGATCGCTTGAGGACGGGAGCTCTGCGCTGAGCCGCGCTATGAGAGGGTGTAGGGCAGCCCGGAATCATGGCGAAACCCAATCCTTATCCCTGTGTCGTAAGAGGCGAACAGGGTTGCGTCAGGAAGGGCATCCGGCAGAAAAACCTATGCCAAATCAGTATGCGGATCATAACGGGAGACGCGTCAGGAGATGAACGAAGGAACGAACACCGCTCGACGCATCCAGAGACGATGAACAAATGAACACCACTCCGATGCGTCCGGAGAAAACTAACAAACACTGCCCGATGCGTCCATCGACGAATGAACAAACACCGTCCTGACACGTCCGGAAACGAAAGAACAAACACCGCCCCGATGCGTCGGAGACGAACGAACAAACACGATCCGATGCATCGGAGACCAACGAAAACACCGCCCCGACGTGTCCGGAAACAAATGAACAAACACCGCCCCGACATGTCAGGAGATGAACGAACAAACACCGCCCCGATGCATCTGGAGACGGGCAGAAGGTAGGTGCGGGAGGAGGGGCTTCACTGCATTTAGAATTGTTGGAGCAAGGATGGGGAAAAGAGAGAACAGGGTGGGAGTGGAGGAGTTAGCAGAGACAATATTGTTATGTTTGTGGGGTAGATGGAGAATTTCACAAGAGAGATAGGATTGTATAGAGTAGCTTGGTCTTGGATGTGTAGGAGACATCTTGATGTAAATTAAGTAGGAAAATGTGAGCTTAAAAGTTACGTGTCTCCACATTGGGGGGGGTGCTGTGTTAATTAGGTAGGGTTAAGGATAATTTCTTACAGTATGTAATTGCCCCTTGACCTTTTGCATGTTTTTGTATTCAAGACCGGTGATAAAAAGGGATCACGTCCTTAAAACAACAACCAAGCTGCATGTCCAAACAGTCAAGAAACCCAATCTCCAAAAATGACAGCGAGCAAACAACGCCCATGAGTGGATGATTGATGGTGTGACGTCAGGGAGGAGAAAAGTTAGGTTCGGAGCGAGAGACGAAGGAGGATGGCACAGAGGGAGTGAGGATCGTGAGTGGAGAGAGACGGTGAAGGAGAGTGAGGGCAGTCAGAGAGTCTCATGTTTGGCAACAAGAACACAGGAGTTAGGTTCGGAGCAGGACAGAAGCAAGAGAGGCGCCGTTTCATTATTATCCCATTTAGAATATTACCATTGTAAATATTTTATTTATTTTCATTAAATCCCGTATTTATTTAAGTTGCTTGTGTCTGTCATCGGTCGTGGGTTCGGATAACCCCCTTGTTCTGTGCGTCCCATTCTAGTGCATTTGCCAACCCCATCCTGCATGCACCATAATCTCCGAGATCTCGGCTGTAAGCCTCCAAGGAGAAACTATTTGGTTATCCGTCCAGGTCGGGGCAAACCCACTGGACATGACAATATTGTTACGGTTGTGGAAATTCAAACCACCATTCAGGTTCCCAGAGATCAGTTATTTTGATAAGTGTGTGTTCCAGGTTAGATTTCCCCGCCGATGTATAAAGGGAATTATTGTGTGCCGGGCTGTGAATCTTTGAGTTAGCTGTTATTCGTTCTATCTTTTATTTCAAACAAACAACATTCCAATTAAATGGTTGATAATGAAGGCTTGCCAGACTGGGCTGTATACCATATAGGATCCCTTTAACTTTAAAGCCGGTCTTCACCGTGCACGCGAGTAGTAAAGAAATAAATGAATTCGTTCAAAATAATGACTTTATCCACAAAGAAGTTGCTGCTTAATGTAGAACAACCCAGAGACATCACAAAGTTGAATCGCCCATGAAATATACATTGCAGATAATCCGCCATGTTACCTGATCGTCTGTGCACATCACTTGGTACATCGTTCGCGGTCCCACAAACGTTTTACATTATTTTAAAACGTTCGTTTTTCACCAGATTTGCTTACTTCCATGCAAGAAACTCGGGAAACCTTTGAAAATATAGATCACAGATCTGGCAGATGCTATGGATAAGCAGTCCTCTGGGGGCAGGTGAGAGGTTAGCAATGAATGCATTAATCATATAGCTCAATGAAGCTTGTTTTAATTTTGGCAACGTTTTCTAAATATAATTCTCCAAACAGAAGGAAAAGAGAAGTTTAATGCTTTGAAAATTTCACGTTTTCTTGTGTATATATGATGTAGGAGGGGACATAGACTTGCTTGCTCAAAGTAAATCGATATCGGCTTCGTTATAAGACTCGTTGCTTCTTTAAATTATCAGATTTCACTCCGGATTTCGACACTCATTTAGCCCCAACAAGATATCCGATCCTCAAAACCGAAATAATATTTTGATGATAATACTTCAATTTGTCCGTGAGAGTAGATCGTGGAACATCGTATCTTGTAATGCATGAAATTGCTCCAAGCTCCTAATTTGAAAACTATAGCACTTACAAAAGTGATGTATACAGAGATTCATAGTTTGATGAACAGGCATTCGATAATACGAGTGAGGAAAGTGAAAAAAAAACTTTATCATTACAAAATAGTTGCGGCCTGTTTCCAAGTCAAGCATCATTGAGCAGACCAAACAACATGGTGGCTTCAGACCCCAGTGAAGTTAGCTGGGTTACGCCTTAAGACCCCAAAGAGCAAGGTGGCCGAGTGTGCACCTTGATAACGGATATAATTAAATAAGGCTGTTAATAATCTTCAAAATGGGTGTTTTAATTAATCCAAACATCCAATTTCATTCTGCACTTCCTTGGAGTTGTCTTACTATGCGTAAAAAGTTTCAGGCTGCTCGGTTTCATGGTATTTGAGTTATGGAGGAGACACACTGACACTTATTAGTGTCGATGAGAAAACATATTGACGGATAATCAAAAGCATTGAATTCAATCAAGAAATCAAAAACACAAAAATCAGAAAATCGAAATCAAAGAACCAGGAATAACAGAAGAAGAAGAAGAAGAAACCAAAGGAAAATAAGAAATCAAAGCAAAATGCACAACAAAATAATTATTCCCACTCTTCAAGTCCCATTGCCTCAGCTGCAACTGGAGGGGGTGAAAAAATGAGGGGTGGGGAGCTTCATCTTCGGCAGTGGGAGCGAGAGCAGGAACAGGAGGACCTGGGAGCAATATTGGGAACCTTCACCATGTTCAACAGCGTTGTGTCCCCTTCTGTCCTAGCCATGGATGGGTCATGTAATGCCCGGGGGACTCTATTCCCGACATATGCTTCTTTGCGACTGTTCGCTATCATAAATTCCCTGTGGGCCTTGACCAGGAGAGGTGGTCTTTTTGCCTGCCGGCCCCTCCTCTGGTGCTTGTTCATTATCCACTCTCCTGTATCAATCCCCGCATCCTCAGAGAAGCAGCCATCACTTTCCACACCAGCGGCGGGTTTCTTGAATGGAGGCGTTTCCTCGGACCCCACCACCGAGCAGCCACCTTTGCCGCAATGTTCTCCCCTCCCACCTCAGTGGGCCCGGCACCCAATGCAACCACATCCAGGTCCTGTGTTGTTGGGGCAAAGGGACTACGGCCTCCTCCCTGCTCTCCTCCTTGTTCTCTGCTCTGCTCTCCTCCCTGCTCTCCTCCCTGCTCTCCTCCTTCCTCTCCTCTTCCACATTCTCTTCCACCCCCTGCTCCATCTCCTCTGTGGGGAGGGGGCCAACACACCAGGCAAGGCAGACCCTGCACCTTCCATCATTCTCAGGACAACACCCCACCCCCACCCACACATCTTGCTCACATAACTCCGCCGGCAGGAGCGGAAGGTATGCCCCGTAACCACAGAGATTGCACTGCACCTGAGCGATGCAGTGCTCCCTCAAATGTCCCAACTGACCACACTGGGTGCAAAATTGTGTTTTGCCCCAGACACAAGGGACCGAGTTGACCACACTTGTGGCATACTTTTGGCTGTCCTGCATAAAATATCTGGCCATGGTCGATCCCAATGATGATCCCATTAGGGATGTATGTGACCATGCCATCCTCCTTGACCCGAAACTTAACACGATACTGTTGAGCCCAGTCAATATACCCAAACCATTTCGTATTAACCATGGTGGGCTCTTGACACAACATATCTTGACAACCAATAACGAACATCATAATCTCTTATACTTTCATGTTAGAGCAGACCATCATGACCTTCTCATAGTCAAAAAGGGCCTCAACCACCCAATCAGCCAGGAGACCAGCTGACCAGGTGGTAGTCCACGTCACCCAGAACTCGGCAAGCCTTTCAGCAGACTGGAAGGACACATTGAAATCCATGGCCAAGAAAATTAAACAGTAAAAATCCTCAGCTTTGAACTCCAATGCACCCAACAATACCATCTGCCCAAATACCTCACTTGGTGGAATGGTCCTGTCTTCTCAAACTTGAACCGGACGCAGTTATGGCGCCTGCTCACCATGCTGGAGTCCTGGGGAGGGCGGGACAACACCAGGAAGATGGAGGAAAGGGAGGGAGGTGTAGCAGGGAAGCACAAGGCTACCTTCCTGTCTGGTGGGCTAGCCTACCACACAGGAGGAAGACCGAGGAAAAGCAGGAAGGAAAGTCGAACAAAAACGCAGGACTAACAGAACAAAAATTATAAGATAAACAGAAAGACAAGATGGGGAAAATAAAAACACGCAAGACATACACAACAGAGGTAAAAAGAGAGAGCCTTAGACAAAAAATTCATGTCAACAAGGCTCCCAAGCATGTATCACACGAAATGACAAAGCAGTCAATATATTAATGATAAAGAAAGAACCACCCACATCTCAAATGGATTACCTTCATCGCTTTCTTGGTTTCTTTATGCAGCTTCTTCGGCTAGAAGAGCAGGAGGAGTCGATTTATTTATATAATCCTAGCCACCTGGGTTTAATTGATAGGTGAGAGCTGATTGGCTATTCCCTCCATTCACATGTGAGAGATGTGGGTGGGTCTTTCTATATTATTTATATATTGACTGCTTTCGACATTTGCACATGGTACATGCTTGGGATCCTCATTGGTACGCATTGCTGTCTACGCTGTCACTGACATGACTGATTCGCAATAAGCGATGAAACCGTCCGTCACTGAGGGGTGTGTAGCATTGGAGTTCTCATGTGTGCATTATATGGGAATGTCTTATAGCTGTGGAGGAACTCTGGGAAGGGTTTGAAACAGCAAAGGGCTTACCTTGGTAGGCTTCTTGGTTTCTTTATGCAGCTTCTTCGGCTAGAAGAGCATGGAGGAGTCTATATATTTATATAATCCGAAACACCTGGGTTTAATTGATGAGGTGAAACTAATTGGCTATTCCCTCCATTCACAGGTGAGAGATGTGGATGGGTCTTTCTATATTATTTATATATTGACTGCTTTTTTCATTTGCGTGTGATACATGCTTGGGAGCCTCAATGGTACGCATTGCTATCTATGCGTGTCACTGTATGATTTGCCAATAAGCGATGAAACCGGTCCTCAGCTGAGGGGGTGTGTAGCATTGGGATTCTCATGTTGTGTACTATTTGTGAATGTCTTTACAGCTGTGGAGAACTCGGAAGGTTGAAACAGCAAAGGCTTACCTTGGTAGGCTTCTTGGTGCTTTATACAGCTTCTTCAGCTCTCAGAGCATGGAGGAGTCGATATTATTTGATATATATATATATATATTTTTTATATACAATATAATGTATGCACATATAATTGTATGTAGCAATTGTACGTATGTATTGTTTTTTTGTTTCTTCTTCATTATTGAAAGGCAAAATAATTAGCCACATCTTTGACTACTGTATCTTGTCCGATAACTTTTTGAACATCCCTCGTGAATGTATAATAGTGTGTCAATCAATGGCAATGCAGGCAATCTGTGCACCATTATTGCATATACACAGTGGGAAAGTAGTATGGGTTGGAAATTTCGCAAAAGGGAAACATAACTCAAACAAGAAAAAAGAGCAATCAGAGAATGCAGACCCCGCCAGGACTTCTTTTGAGTGTGTATTGTTTTGGTTTGAGTAAAACCAATATGGCTGCCAAACCATGTGACCAATGACATCACATGTGTGAACCTTTTGTTCCTCGTGGACAAATGTCATACATGTAAAGTTTCGCCTTGATCTGTTCAGCCACTTCAGAGAAGATTTTTGAAGTTTAAAAAAAACCAAAAAACAATATGGCTGCAGAATCACATGACAATGACGTCATTAAATTTTTTTTCTGTGGACCATTTTATCCCTAGATGACCCTCAAAAATTTTCATACTGATCGGATGGGCATTCTACATATGCAATTATTACGTCATAACGAGGCATCTCTGATGTCATTTAAAAAAAAAAAATCAGACTCATTCCCTATTGCTATATGCCAAGTTTCAAGTTTTCCTTTGTGCAGTTTCAGATACAGAGGTCCAAAGTTTTTCCGTTTTTCTAATATGGCTTCCCCACCACGTGACCTATGACATCATAATTATTATTAAACATTCAACACGAGAAGTCGGACCAACGGTGAAAATTTCGTCTCAATCCGCACAGCAGTTGTGGACAAAAACGCGAAATTCTGTGCAGCCAAACAAACAAACGGACAGACGGACAGACGGATGCCCTCAAATCCCGGTTGGTTCTCATGTTCATCGACCATCTTTTTCTCATGAAAAGCATAAAAAGTTGGCTGAAACAGGCTTTCTTCTCGTATAGCTCAACGTATTGAAAATGGCCGTGGATGTTACAGGGTGCAGAGCCCAAATAGAGGGAGCACATTGGACAACACCCTGAAAATTTCACTGCCTTTGCAGAGGATTTCTAATCAGACATGCATTCTCAGGCTCAGCGGAGGTCTCCAACAAGAGGTTGGATTACAGTGGTAGTGCGTGTGAGTGAATCAGACCCAATGAAGTCTCCAACATTTGCATGAATTGCAGCTTGCTGGTCGTGCCGAGTGAGGCCGGCTGGCAGGATAGTTTCGAGATGAATGCATGCACTGCTTGTATGAAAATCGACACTGCAACATGCCTTGAAGTGGTCAAGACGTTTGAAAAACAGGAGAGGCATTTTCATTATGGAACACATTTACCGCAGGCCATGCGTCTTGGAACCACCTCGACCTGGAAAGAGACAAAGTGGCCTGCAACTTCTTCCTGAGCACCCAGAGTCCTGAAATCATTGCCATCAAACAAGTTTGGGAACATGGATCGGTAGCTAGGAAAAGAGCCGACCCTGCCCAGAATACTCAAGAGCCACAAAGATCTACTCCAAATTTGGCAAATCTGGACGGGCTATCATACAGAACATCATCATTTGATGCCTTACGGGTGATTCAAGCACTTCACGGTGTCAAAGGTCATGCCAGCAGATACAATCGATGCTGTCCACTGAAATGATTCATATCACAGGTTGTTCAAGAAAGTTTGTTCACAATCGGGGATGTTCATTTTATTCTGGCAGTCACAACAGATTAAACTTTTGAAAAATGTTTTTATCCACCACCCAAACGTCGATGTGTCAGATGTTTCAAAGATAAACCTTGAGGAAGTTTTGAACATTATGTAAATATACGTCATTGTAGATTTGGGGTTGGTAAGATGGCCTGGAGGTACGTACAGTACCTCGAAGCTTTCTAGCCTGATCTGAATATCTGCTGAGCTACAAACTACCATCTTGGTGTTTAACATGCAGGAAGAGGAATTCCATGTGTGGACGTGAAGAGGGAGACACATGCCAGCACTGGCGTGGTGGATGTTAAAGATCCCAAGTGTATTTCGTGATGAATAGGCAAGTCATTGCCAGCACCCTGAGCGATTTACAAAATCCTGCCCTGACTGGTGCTAGGTAGGCAGAGACAAACCACACTTGGTAAGAGGGTACTTCTGCAGCACCGCTCCTACCTGTGAGCACCTACCTACAGAGCACCAGAGACAGATTTAAACAATGATTAGCAAACATGGCACTCCGGAAATGGTTTCCAGTAACAACTTCGGAATATTTTCAGATACAACTGTATCCGTGACATCCTTTCCTTGATTTGGTGAACATGAGATGTTTTGAGCAGACCTTTGTATGCATGTAGGTCTGCTGCTGAGATATTGAACGGAATCTCACCCAAGCTATGGTGCATCAAGAGGGGGTAACCAACCCCTCTCCCCTATGTCTAATCCACAGCAAAACTACAGTGACACTCGGAGAGCGTATACTCTGCCAGGCTGAACATTTTACATTTTGTATCCCACTGATAGCGTCGGATCTGGAATTCGACATGAACCAAAATCGAAATTGCTTGTTCTTGTCACCTAACCCACCAGCTGTCATCAAAAGAGTTGCGCGTTTTGATCATACACATGTGGAAGAAAATGCCCAGAGACCATTTGTGAGAATGAATTATTCCAGTGGCCATTTTGATTGTCAGAGAGAGACACGGACGTTATGACTAATCAAGTAAGTCAATGCCACAATCCTTCAAAGTTTTTAGAGAAGTTGGGAGCACATATACTCGTTGTACAAAGTGACGTGTGAATTGGTTGTCCACATACATTGGGGAAGTAAATACTAGCAGCAGACTCAGTGGTGTAATCGTTCGAGTGTCTGCTCTGAGTCTGGTGTCTGCTTTGCGTGTCTGCTCTGAGTTCGAAGTTCGAACTCCGTCCGAGTCATTCCAAAGACTTTAAAAAATGGTACGTGCTGCTTCCTTGCTTGATGCTCAGCGTTTGAATAGGACAAGCACGACAAACCCCATATGTTGGCAACCATTGTGTGGGCTTGAAGACATCCCTCTACGTTGAAGTTCCTTGGAAGGAATCTATATTATCTCCAAATAGGCAGATTACGAGACATTAATAAGCAATTATACATTAATGGATCGTTTTGCTTGCGTAGCCGCAACTTTCTCATATTGCAATACTCCTAAGAGTGTCCATCCTCAGGTGAGCCCAGGGCCCACCAGGATTCCTTAGGGGGTGTGCGGGAGGGATAAGGTTACCTGTTAAATGAGTAAGTAGCAGAGGTCCACAAAATGTTGAAGTACAAAATCGTGGACTGCGTGACAGTGTTGGAGTGTCAATTACAGTCTCCTGCTGAGATGCACCTACTGCGGTGCACTACCCGTCAGACGATTTTCTCCCATACTTGAGCTCCGATGCCCTCGAGAAACCCTTCTATCCTCTTGCAGAAGATTCCAAGTAATACACATCCTACCAACATGCGGACAGCAGCAGCTCGCCTTATCTTCTGACCTTAAAACATCAGATACTGATCGGGCACTTGGGACGTGTCATTCAATCCTGACCAATATCACATTCTCAACATGTCTCTCTGCAGAGGAATCGCCAAAGAAACCCACCTATCCATTCCACAATGAACGACTTCAAGCAGGTTCAGTCTGTCAATATTTTGGGCCTCTCTTGTTCCTGGGCAAACTAAATATGAAAGCTGGCCTCATCCAGTGTGCATCGACAGGCTTGATTCTTCATCAGGTCGAGTCCCTCCTCTTCATGGTAAATCTGCACAAGGCCTTGTTCGTTGCTCAACGAAGGACTTCCTAGCGTCCTCAACTTTTTCATCTTATCCGTTCATCCACTTGCTTGTTGTGTCCACCTGTGTCTCTCGACCCCCATGTCAGCTTGTCACCTCTTACCCGCCTTCACTCCCCTCTTCCACGACCCTATATTTTTGCGAATTTGTAAGCTTACTGCACACAACAGCCAGTTCTATAGATCAGCTATATCGGTAAGTATGTGTTTCTAGTTAGGGTCCTGTCCTATGTTAATGGTGATTAATTGTACGTGCGCTGTGAGTTATTTTGATAGTTAGGATTTAAATTACCAACAACAACAACGACACTACCCTCGCTTCCTTCCACCATCATCACCGGCACCAAGCAACGCGTGCGTGTCAGCACGTACGTGGGGGAGTCCAGTGTGCTAGGCGGGTTTCTCTGGACGTTGGTGTGCTGCTTCGCCCCAAATAGTGGCACATGCGTTGCGCTCTGGCTTCCCCAAATATGGGTACAAGCGTTACGCTCGGGCTTCACCCCAAATATGGGCACAGCGTTTTGTTTGTGCTTGGCTCCAAATATGGGCATACAGCGTTCTCTCTGCCCATAGAGGGAGTGCAAGCGTGGGATAAGAGAAGTGCGCAGTGGGCCAAATGTGAGAGAGTTGAGAGTTGTCTTCTGTTCTTCGGAGGGGAGGTTGTCTTCTGGTCTTTGGACATCTGGTGTCTTCTGAAGCCGAGTCGTCGCCTTCCTGGGGTCCCCAACAGAGCATCTTCTCTTGTGGCCTGTGTGCCTGCGAGCCTGTCCGCGAGGATCGCCAGCCTGGGCTTGGAGTGGCATTGTGTGGCCGGGTTCGAGTCTCACTACCGGATCGTCGAAGACCGCAAAGGCGGAAAGGTCTAAGAATAGGCTCTGACTCCAGCTCGCCTTTCCTGAGCTGGAGGCCTCCATAAAGACTGACGGGTCCTTTCTTTTTGGGTATACGTGTGGTGTTGTGTGCGAGCCAGTCTATTAAGTAAAAACTGCATAAGTGCTTGTACATAAATTGCTATTCCTTCATTATTCAGTTAACTCTGCCTTTGCGTGCTCCCTGCCCATTATAAATAATATCCCTTTTGTTAATGTTCCAGCTCGTTTCTGTGTTTCTTTCATTGGCTTGGCACGGTGTGTATTATGAGAAATAGCGAGGCGTTCGGTGCGTTAAATTGTTCATTTTTCCGACGGGCCTTGTGAACTCCGCTCGGTTAACATGGTTCGGCTCGGTATGGCTCGTTCCGCTCGAGGTCCGTCGAGGGTGTGAATTCCCCGGTAGCTTCTGTCCGCGGTGGGTAATTAGGTATATTGAAGTTTGGCAATTGACCCTACCCCACGGAGTCGAATTATTGGCGATTCATGGTCCAGGTAAGGACCCGTGCCTTTCGGATAGACCTCAATTCGTAGTGTGTGTGAGTGGAGCCGACTCTACTGCTCCCTCTAGCGGTCGTGCTCGCCACCGATACCCGCCCGTAACAATATTTTGCAAGCAGAAAAGGGGGAAAGATAGTACAATAAAGTTTGATGTGTGCCATATTTCAGTTGTAAACTAGAATGCACTCGGGAGAGAGATACCTCCGCCAGGCCGAACGGTTACGTTTTGCATCCCAAAGATAGGCACATCTGGATCAGACCTGAAACAAAATCGAATCTGCTTGTTCTTATCACCTAACCAACTTATCTACGCAAGTTTTGTCATAACTCCTCCACAATTTTTTGGAATACGTGCTCACACAGCACTAACAGTGAAGCAGACAGGGGTGAAAACATAACCTCGTCCACCGTTGGTGGGGGTAACAAGTGCGTTGAAGGTTGCTCAACAGCTTCAACAACATACTCGTACATAAGACAAACAAACAACAACATCGACAGCTTTCAACACATACTTATACGCAAGTCACAAGACGTGCGTTGTGCAGTTCTCTGTTTGTATAGACATGTATCCATGTCAAATCCTGACGCGTGAGGCGTCACGGCGCGCTGCTGAATCAAAGCACCAGCTCGTGCTTGACAGATGCGGACGTCTGTGAAAAGCAGCACAAGCCAGTCACGGTTCACGCTGCCCCTGCCCGTAAGTCCTCGTTTTTCCTTCAAAGAAATATTTCCCATCTCCGTTTCTGCAGCGCAGGTATTTCTGCGAAGAAAAGCGGTAGGGATTTCCAGGAGGCGGGAAACAAGAGATCGTGTTCTGGGGACTCCAGCATGTGTCCGTCACTCCAAGGCCTTTAAATGGGACCCAAAAGGTGGTCTCTGCACACTGGTTCTGGACGTGAGCAAGACGCAGACATGGTGAGAACAACCGGGCAGATAGAGATAGGACACGTGGGACACGGAGGGAAGTGTTGCTATATGTTGGATATAAATGTATTTCAATGTTCGTGAGATATGATAGTTTTGCACTCTTTACTGTATGATTGTATTTTTTTTCATGTACAAGGGATGATTTACTCGATTATGAAGGTTTGGTTCGGAAGTTTTAGTGTGATGCCATCCTGTAATGATTGTTATCTCCGCCACTAACCAAAGGTGCACAGACGTTTCAATGTTCTCACTCATGTCTGCTCTCTGTCTGTTTGTCTGTGTAAGCATATCTCAAAAGGTTTTGGATGAATTTGGACGAATTTTGTGGACTGAGGGTGTGTGTGTGTGTGTGAAAAGGAAGAATTGATTCGATTTGCTGAGATCCGAATGTGGATACAAGAATTAAAATTTTTTTTTTAAACTGATCTTCACCATTTGAGAGATGAGGCCAAAAAACGACTTATAGCACAATACTCAAAACGTTGTGACCGGATTATGACAAAATTTGGTGGATGAGTTGGTTCGGTGACAATAGAGCTGATTTGATTGAGGTTAAGGTCCAGATTCCAGTCGACCTTCATCAATGGGATCCAAAACGTAAACTGTTCCCCTGATGGAGTACGCAATCCACCGAATGCTGTTCTAGTTGTACAATGAATGGTATGAGATTACAACACAAGTTCATATATACTGAACGGTATCATTATGTACAACTATAATGGCTCAGTTATAGTCTATGACTTCTGTGCACAATGTTCCATTTACCTCCGCCACCGAAGGTGAAGGAGTTATGTGTTCACCCCTCTCTGTCTTCTGTTTGTTTGTTTAACTGCAGGCCAAGATATCTCAAAAAGTGTAGACGGATCCGGATGAAATTTTTGTGCACAGTTGGTGTGTGACAAAGATAACCCCAATTTTTCGTTTTATTTTGGTTGAAATTTCCGAATCTGTATCTGGGATTAGAGAATATTTAATTTTTAAAGTGATTTCTCACCATTCAAAGATTTGGCCAAAAACGAGTATAGCTTCTGTATAGCATGATGTTTCAAAAATGTATTTGGCCGATATGTCTCGTGGATCAGGCATTATGTGCGGAGGTATGCGCCCACGAGTACCTTCTCACTGTCTTGTGATATCAGCTACTATACAATAATCTCTTCTCTTGGC
>CM068960.1:56717496-56736808 GCA_035128595.1 Eptatretus atami | reverse complement strand
ACAGTTGAAACTGAGACTTCCTTACTTCGACCTGTGTTCAGCTGTGCTTGAAGCTGCTGTCCTGTGAGCCACAAATAACACAAGCCGTTGACTCTCAGAAACTTGCCTTCTGATTGTGTTGTGGCTTTGGGTCTGCCAGACCTCTTCCTGTCAGAGTTTTCTCCAGTGTCCAAGTGCCTTTTGATGGTGTAGGAAACTGTACTCACTGACACCTTGGCCTCTTTGCAATTTCTCTAAATTAAAGACCTAGACTTTTAAGGGTTATAATGGTCTGTCTGTCTTCCTTTGTTAATTGTCTTTTTCTTGTCATTATGAGAGCAATACACTACTTCCTGCAGTGCAATATTGTCCAAATAATGCTTCAGAGGGTTGTAACAACACAGTCTGTTCCAACACTGCTTTTATACAGACAGAGGGTTTGTAACTAATCAACAAAAGTTGGGACACCTGTAGAATTGTTTGCATCAACTTTCAAGCTTAATTTTCTTCCATTGCTGCAGAACAGCTGCAGTTGCTCACCCATTACTTGTTCCCTGAAAAGGCCTTTTTTAACAACTCTGAAATTTACGTTACTTTCATTTTTGATAACCTAAACTTTCTATTTTTTTAACCTCTGGCAGTTTACCGCTTAGCTTTGTACCATTTCAGGTTATTCATGAGACTTGAACTGATTAAATTTCAGTAAAAACTTGAAAAATGGGGGTGTTCTCAAACTTTTAACCAGTAGAGTGTATAAATATATATTATTATATATTAACATATGATGTGTGTGTTGTAGTATATATATTATACACACATATATATAGTGGTATAAACATATATGTATATAATATATTATTATATATATGTGTGTATAAAAAACAATATATTATAGTATATATATATATATTGATATATATATGTGTATATGTGTATATATATATATATATATATATTATATATATATATATATATATATATATATATATATATAAATTATGAGCGGGCGTAGTGGCGTGCGCCTGTAATCCGGCTACTCGGAGGCTTGGGTTGGAGGATCGCTTGAGGACGGGAGCTCTGCGCTGAGCCGCGCTATGAGAGGGTGTAGGGCAGCCCGGAATCCATGGCGAAACCCAATCCTTATCCCTGTGTCGTAAGAGGCGAACAGGGTTGCGTCAGGAAGGGCATCCGGCAGAAAACCTATGCCAAATCAGTATGCGGATCATAACGGGAGACGCGTCAGGAGATGAACGAAGGAACGAACACCGCTCGACGCATCCAGAGACGAATGAACAAATGAACACCACTCCGATGCGTCCGGAGACAAACTAACAAACACTGCCCCGATGCGTCCATCGACGAATGAACAAACACCGTCCTGACACGTCCGGAAACGAAAGAACAAACACCGCCCCGATGCGTCCGGAGACGAACGAACAAACATCGATCCGATGCATCCGGAGACCAACGAACAAACACCGCCCCGACGTGTCCGGAAACAAATGAACAAACACCGCCCCGACATGTCAGGAGATGAACGAACAAACACCGCCCCGATGCATCTGGAGACGGGGCAGAGAGGTAGGTGCGGGAGGAGGGTGCTTCACTGCATTTAGAATGGTTGGAGCAAGGATGGGGAAAAGAGAGAACAGGGGTGGGAGTGGAGGAGTTAGCAGAGACAATATTGTTATGTTTGTGGGGTAGATGGAGGAATTTCACAAGAGAGATAGGATTGTATAGAGTAGCTTGGTCTGTGGATGTGTAGGAGACATCTTGATGTAAATTAAGTAGGGAAAATGTGAGCTTAAAAGTTACGTGTCTCCACATTGGGGGGGGGGGTGCTGTGTTAATTAGGTAGGGGTTAAGGATAATTTCTTACAGTATGTAATTGCCCCCTGTGACCTTTTGCTATGTTTTTGTATTTCAAGACCGGTGATAAAAAGGGATCACGTCCTTAAAACAACAACCAAGCTGCATGTCCAAACAGTCAAGAAACCCAATCTCCAAAAATGACAGCGAGCAAACAACGCCCATGGAGTGGATGATTGATGGGTGTGACGTCAGGGAGGAGGAAAAAGTTAGGTTCGGAGCGAGAGACGAAGGAGGATGGCACAGCAGGGAGTGAGGATCGTGAGTGGAGAGAGACGGTGGAAGGAGAGTGAGGGCAGTCAGAGAGTCTCATGTTGGGCAACAAGAACACATGGAGTTAGGTTCGGAGCAGGACAGAAGCAAGAGAGGCGCCGTTTCATTATTATCCCATTTAGAATTATTACCATTGTAAATATTTTATTTATTTTCATTAAATCCCGTATTTATTTAAGTTGCTTGTGTCTGTCTATCGGTCGTGGGTTCGAGATAAACCCCCTTGTTCTGTGCGTCCCATGTGCTTCCGTCCGTTACGTGCATTTGCCAACCCCATCCTGCATGCACCATAATCTCCGAGAATCTCGGCTGTAAGCCTCCAAGGGAGAACTATTTGGTTATCCGTCCAGGTCGGGGCAAAACCCACTGGACATGACAATATTGTTACGGTTGTGGAAATTAGCAAACCACCATTCAGGTTCCCCAGAGATCAGTTATTTTGATAAGTGTGTGTGTTCCAGGTTAGATTTCCCCGCCGATGTATAAAGGGAATTATTTGTGTGCCGGGCTGTGAATCTTTGAGTTAGCTGTTATTCTGTTCTATCTTTTATTTCAAACAAACAACATTCCAATTAAATGGTTGATAATGAAGGCTTGCCAGACTGTAGCTGTATACCATATAGGATCCCTTTAACTTTAAAGCCGGTCTTCACCGTGCACGCAGTAGTTAAAGAAATAAAATGAATTCGTTCAAATAATGACTTTATCCACAAAAGAGTTGCTGCTTAATGTAGAACAACCCCAGAGACATCACAAAGTTGAATCGCCCATGAAATATACATTGCAGATAATCCGCCATGTTACCTGATCGTCTGTGCACATCACTTGGTACATCGTTCGCGGTCCACACAAACGTTTTATCATTATTTTAAAACGTCTGTTTTTCACCAGATTTGCTTACTTCCATGCAGAGAACCTCGGGAAACCTTTGAAAATATAATCACAGATCTGGCAGATGCTATGGATAAGCAGTCCCTCTGGGGGCAGGGTGAGAGGTGTAGCAATGAATGCATTGAATCATATAGCTCAATGAAGCTGGTTAATTTTGGCACGTTTCTAAATATAATTCTCCAAACAGAAGGAAAAGAGAAGTTTAATGCTTTGAAAATTTCACGTTTTCTTGTGTATATATGATGTAGGAGGGGACATAGACTTGCTTGCTCAAAGTAAATCGGTATATCGGCTTCGTTATAAGACTCGTTGCTTCTTTAAATTATCAGATTTCACTCCGGATTTCGACACTCATTTAGCCCCAACGATATCCGATCCTCAAAACCGAAATAATATTTTGATGATAATACTTCAATTTGTCCGTGAGAGTAGATCGTGGAACATCGTATCTTGTAATGCATGAAATTGCTCCAAGCTCCTAATTTGAAAACTATAGCACTTACAAAAGTGATGTATACAGAGATTCATAGTTATGATGAACAGGCATTCGATAATACGAGTGAGGAAAGTGAAAAAAAAACTTTATCATTACAAAATAGTTGCGGCCTGTTCCAAGTCAAGGCATCATTGAGCAGACCAAACAACATGGTGGCTTCAGACCCCAGTGAAGTTAGCTGGGTTACGCCTTAAGACCCCAAAGAGCAAGGTGGCCGAGTGTGCACCTGATAACGGATATAATTAAATAAGGCTGTTAATAATCTTCAAAATGGGTGTTTTAATTAATCCAAACATCCAATTTTCATTCATGCACTTCCTTGGAGTTGTCTTACTATGCGTAAAAAGTTTCAGGCTGCTCGGTTTCATGGTATTGGAGTTATGGAGGAGACACACTGACACTTATTAGTGTCGATGAGAAAACATATTGACGGATAATCAAAAGCATTGAATTCAATCAAGAAATCAAAACACAAAAATCAGAAAATCGAAATCAAAGAACCAGGAATAACAGAAGAAGAAGAAGAAGAAACCAAAGGAAAATAAGAAATCAAAGCAAAATGCACAAACAAAATAATTATCCCACTCTTTCAAGTCCCATTGCCTCAGCTGCAACTGGAGGGGGTGAAAAAATGAGGGGTGGGGAGCTTCATCTTCGGCAGTGGGAGCGAGAGCAGGAACAGGAAGGACCTGGGGAGCAATGACTTGGGGAACCTTCACCATGTTCAACAGCGTTGTGTCCCCTTCTGTCCTAGCCATGGATGGGTCATGTAATGCCCGGGGGACTCTATTCCCGACATATGCTTCTTTGCGACTGTTCGCTATCAATAAATTCCCTGTGGGGCCTTGACCAGGAGAGGTGGTCTTTTTGCCCTGCCGGCCCCTCCTCTGGTGCTTGTTCATTATCCACTCTCCTGTATCAATCCCCGCATCCTCAGAGAAGCAGCCATCACTTTCCACACCCAGCGGCGGGGTTTCTTGAATGGAGGTCGTTTCCTCGGACCCCACCACCGGAGCAGCCACCTTTGCCGCAATGTTCTCCCCTCCCACCTCAGTGGGCCCGGCACCCAATGCAACCACATCCAGGTCCTGTGTTGTTGGGGGCAAAGGGACTACGGCCTCCTCCCTGCTCTCCTCCTTGTTCTCTGCTCTGCTCTCCTCCCTGCTCTCCTCCCTGCTCTCCTCCTTCCTCTCCTCTTCCACATTCTCTTCCACCCCCTGCTCCATCTCCTCTGTGGGGAGGGGGGCCAACACACCAGGCAAGGCAGACCCTGCACCTTCCATCATTCTCAGGACAACACCCCCACCCCCACCCACACATCTTGCTCACATAACTCCGCCGGCAGGAGCGGAAGGTATGCCCCGGTATACCACAGAGATTGCACTGCACCTGAGCGATGCAGTGCTCCCTCAAATGTCCCAACTGACCACACTGGGTGCAAAATTGTGTTTTGCCCCCAGACACAAGGGGACCGAGTTGACCACACTTGTGGCATACTTTTGGCTGTCCTGCATAAAATATCTGGCCATGGTCGATCCCAATGATGATCCCATTAGGGATGTATGTGACCATGCCATCCTCCTTGACCCGAAACTTAACACGATACTGTTGAGCCCCAGTCAATATACCCAAACCATTTCGTATTAACCATGGTGGGCTCTTGACATCAACATATCTTGACAACCAATAACGAACATCATAATCTCTTATACTTTCATTGTAGAGGCAGACCATCATGACCTTCTCATAGTCAAAAAGGGCCTCAACCACCCAATCAGCCAGGAGACCAGCTGACCAGGTGGTAGTCCACGTCACCCAGAACTCGGCAAGCCTTTCAGCAGACTGGAAGGACACATTGAAATCCATGGGCCAAGAAAATTAAACAGTAAAAATCCTCAGCTTTGAACTCCAATGCACCCAACAATACCATCTGCCCAAATACCTCACTTGGTGGAATGGGTCCTGTCTTCTCAAACTTGAACCGGACGCAGTTATGGCGCCTGCTCACCATGCTGGAGTCCTGGGGAGGGCGGGGACAACACCAGGGAAGATGGAGGGAAAGGGGAGGGAGGTGGTAGCAGGGAAGCACAAGGCTACCTTCCTGTCTGGTGGGCTAGGCCTACCACACAGGAGGAAGACCGAGGAAAAGCAGGAAGGGAAAGTCGAACAAAAACGCAGGACTAACAGAACAAAAATTATAAGATAAACAGAAAGACAAGATGGGGAAAATAAAAACACGCAAGACATACACAACAGAGGTAAAAAGAGAGAGCCTTAGACAAAAAATTCATGTCAACAAGGCTCCCAAGCATGTATCACACGTAAATGACAAAAGCAGTCAATATATTAATGATAAAGAAAGAACCACCCACATCTCAAATGGATTACCTTCATCGGCTTTCTTGGTTTCTTTATGCAGCTTCTTCGGCTAGAAGAGCATGGGAGGAGTCGATTTATTTATATAATCCTAGCCACCTGGGTTTAATTGATGAGGTGAGAGCTGATTGGCTATTCCCTCCATTCACAGGTGAGAGATGTGGGTGGGTCTTTCTATATTATTTATATATTGACTGCTTTCGACATTTGCACATGGTACATGCTTGGGATCCTCATTGGTACGCATTGCTGTCTACGCTGTCACTGATGATTCGCCAATAAGCGATGAAACCGGTCCGTCAGCTGAGGGGGTGTGTAGCATTGGGATTCTCATGTGTGCATTATATGGGAATGTCTTTATAGCTGTGGAGGAACTCTGGGAAGGGTTTGAAACAGCAAAGGGCTTACCTTGGTAGGCTTTCTTGGTTTCTTTATGCAGCTTCTTCGGCTAGAAGAGCATGGGAGGAGTCTATATATTTATATAATCCGAAACACCTGGGTTTAATTGATGAGGTGAAAGCTAATTGGCTATTCCCTCCATTCACAGGTGAGAGATGTGGATGGGTCTTTCTATATTATTTATATATTGACTGCTTTTGTCATTTGCGTGTGATACATGCTTGGGAGCCTCAATGGTACGCATTGCTATCTATGCTGTCACTGATGATTTGCCAATAAGCGATGAAACCGGTCCATCAGCTGAGGGGGTGTGTAGCATTGGGATTCTCATGTGTGTACTATTTGTGAATGTCTTTACAGCTGTGGAGGAACTCTGGGAAGGGTTTGAAACAGCAAAGGGCTTACCTTGGTGGGCTTTCTTGGTTGCTTTATACAGCTTCTTCAGCTCTCAGAGCATGGGAGGAGTCGATATATATTTGTATATATATATATATATATTTTTTTATATACATATAAATGTATGCACATATATATTGTATGTAGCAATTGTACGTATGTATTGTTTTTTTGTTTCTTCTTCATTATTGAAAAGGCAAAAATAAGTTAGCACATCTTGGACTACTGTATCTTGTTCCGATAACTTTTTGAACATCCCTCGTGAATGTATAATAGTTGTCGTCAATCAATGGCAATGCAGGCATTCTGGTGCACCCATTATTGCATCATACACAGTGGGAAAGTAGTATGGGTTGGAAATTTCGCAAAAGGGAAACATAACTCAAACAAGAAAAAGAGCAATCAGAGAATGCAGACCCTCGCCAGGACTTCTTTTGAGTGGTGTATTTGTTTTGGTTTGAGGGTAAAACCAATATGGCTGCCAAACCATGTGACCAATGACATCACATGTGTGAACCTTTTGTTCCTCGTGGACAAATGGTCATACATGTAAAGTTTCGCCTTGATCTGTTCAGCCACTTCAGAGAAGATTTTTGAAGGTTTAAAAAAAACCAAAAAACAATATGGCTGCAGAATCACATGACCAATGACGTCATTAAATTTTTTTTTTCTGTGGACCATTTTATCCCTAGATGACCCTCAAAAATTTTCATACTGATCGGATGTGGCATTCTACATATGCAATTATGACGTCATAACGAGGGCATCTCTGATGTCATTAAAAAAAAAAATCAGACTCATTCCCTATTGCTATATGCCAAGTTTCAAGTTTTTCCTTTGTGCAGTTTCAGATACAGAGGTCCAAAGTTTTTCCGTTTTTCTAATATGGCTTCCCCACCACGTGACCTATGACATCATAATTATTATTAAAACATTCAACACGAGAAGTCGGACCAACGGTGAAAATTTCGTCTCAATCCGCCAAGCAGTTGTGGACAAAAACGCGAAAGTTCTGTGCAGCCAAACAAACAAACGGACAGACGGACAGACGGATGCCCTCAAAATCCCGGTTGGTTCTCATGTTCATCGACCATCTTTTTCTCATGAAAAGCATAAAAAGTTGGCTGAAACAGGCTTTCTTCTCGTTATAGCTCAACGTATTGAAAATGGCCGTGGATGTTACAGGTGCAGGAGCCCAAATAAGAGGGAGCACATTGGACAACACCCTGAAAATTTCACTGCCTTTGCAGAGGATTTCTAATCAGGACATGCATTCTCAGGCTCAGCGGAGGTCTCCAACAAGAGGTTGGATTACAGTGGTAGTCGTGTGAGTGAATCAGACCCAATGAAGGTCTCCAACATTTGCATGAATTGCAGCTTGCTGGTCGTGCCGAGTGAGGCCGGCTGGCAGGATAGTTTCGAGATGAATGCATGCACTGGCTTGGTATGAAGAATCGACACTGCAACATGCCTTGAAGTGGTCAAGAGCGTTTTGAAAAACAGGGAGGCATTTTCATTATGGAACACATTTACCGCAGGCCATGCGTCTGGAACCACCTCGACCTGGAAAGAGACAAAGTGGCCTGCAACTTCTTTCCTGAGCACCCAGAGTCCTGAAATCATTGCCATCGAACAAGTTTGGGAACATGGATCGGTAGCTAAGGAAAAGAGCCGACCCCTGCCCAGGAATACTCAAGAGCCACAAGAAGATCTACTCCAAATTTGGCAAATCTGGATCGGGCTATCATACAGAACATCATCGATTTGATGCCTTCACGGGTGATTCAAGCACTACACGGTGTCAAAGGTCATGCCAGCAGATACAAATCGATGCTGTCCACTGAAATGATTCATATCACAGGTTGTTCAATGAAAGTTTGTTCACAATCGGGGATGTTCATTTTATTCTGGCAGGTCACAACAGATTAAACTTTTGAAAAATGTTTTTATCCACCACCCAAACGTCGATGTGTCAGATTGTTTCAAAGATAAACCTTGAGGAAGTTTTGAACATTATGTAAATATACGTCATTGTAGATCTTTGGGGTTGGTAAGATGGCCTGGAGGTACGTACAGTCACCTCGAAGCTTTCTAGCCTGATCTGAATATCTGCTGAGCTACAAACTACCATCTTGGTGTTTAACATGCAGGAAGAGGAATCCATGTGTGGACGTGAAGAGGGAGGACACATGCCAGCACTGGTCGTTGGTGGATGTTAAAGATCCCACAGTGTATTTCGTGATGAATAGGCAAGTCATTGCCAGCACCCTGAGCGATTTACAAAATCCTGCCCTGACTGGTTGCTAGGTAGGCAGAGACAAACCACACTTGGTAAGAGGGTACTTCTGCAGCACCGCTCCTACCTGTGAGCACCTACCTACAGAGCACCAGAGACAGATTTAAACAATGATTAGGCAAACATGGCACTCCGGAAAATGGTTTCCAGTAACAACTTCGGAATATTTTCAGATACACTGTATCCGTGACATCCTTCCCTTGATTTGGTGAACATGAGATGTTTTGAGCAGACCTGTGATGCAATGTAGTGTCTGCTGCTGAGATTTGAACGGAATCTCACCCAAGCTATGTGTGCAACAAAGGGGGATAACCAACCCCTCTCCCCTGTGTCTAATCCACAGCAAAACTACAGTGACACTCGGGAGAGCGTATACCTCTGCCAGGCTGAACATTTTACATTTTGTATCCCACTGATAGGTCGGATCTGGATTCGGACATGAACCAAAATCGAAATTGCTTGTTCTTGTCACCTAACCCACCCAGCTGTCATCAAAAGAGTTGCGCGTTTCTGATCATCACACATGTGGAAGAAAATGCCCAGAGACCATTGTGAGAATGAATTATTCCAGTTGGCCATTTTGATTGTCAGAGGAGACACTGGACTGTTATCGACTAATAAGGTAAGTTCAATGCACAATCCTTCAAAGTTTTAGAGAAGTTGGGAGCACATATACTCGTTGTACAAAGTGACGTGTGAATTGGTTGTCCACATACATTGGGGGAATGTAAATACTAGCAGGCAGACTCAGTGGTGTAATCGTTCGAGTGTCTGCTCTGAGTCTGGTGTCTGCTTTGCGTGTCTGCTCTGAGTTCGAAGTTCGAACTCCGTCCGAGTCATTCCAAAGACTTTAAAAATGGTACGTGCTGCTTCCTTGCTTGATGCTCAGCGTTTGAATAGGACAAAGCACGGACAAACCCCCATATGTTGGCAACCATTGTGTGGGCTTGAAGACATCCCTCTTACGTTGAAGTTCCTTGGAAGGGAACTCATATTTATCTCCAAATAGGCAGATTACGAGACATTAATAAGCAATTATACATAATGGATCGTTTTGCTTGCGTAGCCGCAACCTTTTCTCATATTGCAATACTCCTAAGAAGTGTCCATCCTCAGGTGAGCCCAGGGCCCACCAGGATTTCCTTAGGGGTGGTGCGGGAGGGATAAGGTTACCTGTTAAATGAGTAAGTAGCAGAGGTCCACAAAATGTTGAAGTACAAAATCGTGACTGCGTGACAGTGTTGGAGTGTCAATTACAGTCTCCGCTGAGATGCACCTACTGCGGTGCACTACCCGTCAGACGATTTTCTCCCATACTTGAGCTCCGATGCCCTCGAGAAACCCTCTTATCCTCTTTGCAGAAGATTCCAAGTAATACCACATCCTACCAACATGCTGACAGCAGCAGCTCGCCTTATCTTCTGACCTTAAAACATCAGATACTGATCGGGCACTTGGGACGTGTCATTCAATCCTGACCAATATCACATTCTCAACATGTCTCTCTGCAGAGGAATCGCCAAAGAAACCCACCTATCCATTTCCACAATGAACGACTTCAAGAGGTTCAGTCTGTCCAATATTTTGGGCCTCTCTTGTTCCTGGGCAAACTAAATATGAAAGCTGGCCTCATCCAGTGTGCATCGACAGGCTTTGATTCTTCATCAGGTCGAGTCCCTCCTTTCATGGTAAATCTGCACAAGGCCTTTGTTCGTTGCTCAACGAAGGACTTCCTAGCTGTCCTCAACTTTTTCATCTTATCCGTTCATCCACTTGCTTGTTGTGTCCACCTGTGGTCTCTCGACCCCACTGTCAGCTTGTCACCTCTTACCGCCTGTCACCTCCCTCTTCCACGACCCTATATTTTTGCGAATTTGTAAGCTTACTGCACACAACAGCCAGTTCTATAGATCAGCTATATCGGTAAGTATGTGTTTCTAGTTAGGGTCCTGTCCTATGTTTAAATGGGTTGATTAATTGTACGTGCGCTGTGAGTTATTTTGATAGTTAGGATTTAAATTACCACAACAACAACGACACCTACCCTCGCTTCCTTCCACCATCATCCACCGGCACCAGCACGCGTGCGTGTCACACGTACGTGGCGGAGTCCAGTGTGCTAGGCGGGGTTTCTCTGGACGTTGGTGTGCTGGCTTCGCCCCAAATATGGGCACATGCGTTGCGCTCTGGCTTCCCCCAAATAGTGTACAAGCGTTAACTCGGGCTTCACCCAAATATGGGCACAAGCGTTTTGTTTGGCTTGGCTCCAAATATGGGCATACAGCGTTCTCTCTGCCCAATAGAGGAGTGCAAGCGTGGGATAAGAGAAGTGCGTGGGCCAAAGTGAGAGAGTTTAGAGTTGTCTTCTGTCTTCGGAGGGGAGTTGTCTTCTGGTCTTGGACATCTGTGTCTTCTGAAGCCAGTCTCGCCTTCCTGGGGTCCCGCAACAGAGCATCTTCTCTTGTGGCCTGTGTGCCTGCGAGCCTGTCCCGCGAGGATCGCCAGCCTGGGCTTGGAGTGGCATTGTGTGGCGGGTTCGAGTCCTGCCACACCGGATCGTCGAAGACCGCAAAGGCGAAAGGTCAAGAATAGGCTCTGACCTCCAGCTCGCCTTTCCTTGAGCTGGAGGCCTCCAATAAAGACCTGACGGGCCTTTCTTTTTGGGTTACGTGTGTGTGTGTTGTGTGGCGCAGTCTATTAAGTAAAACCATAAGTGCTTGTACATAAATTGCTATTCCTTCATTATTCAGTTAACTCTGCCTTCTTGCGTGCTCCCTGCCCCATTATAAATAAATATCCCTTTTGTTAATGTTCCAGCTCGTTTCTGTGTTTCTTTCATTGGCTTGGCACGTGTGTATTGGAAATAGCGAGGCCGTTCGGGCTGGTAAATTGTTCATTTGGTCCGACGGGCCTTGGTAATCTCCGCTCGGGTTACACATGGTTCGGGCTCGGTATGGCTCGTCCGCTCGAGGTCCGTCGAGGTGTGAATTCCCCGGTAGCTTTGCCCGCGTGGGTAATTAGGTATATTGAAGTTTGGCAATTGACCCTACCCCACGGGTCGAATTATTGCGATTCATGGTCCAGTAAGGGACCCGTGCCTTTCGGATAGACCTCAATTCCGGTGTGTTCGGTGGAGCCGACTCTACTGCTCCCTCTAGCGGTCGTGCTCGCCACCGATACCCGGCCCGTAACAATATTATGCAAGCAGAATAAGGGGGAAAGATAGTACAATAAAGTTTGATGTGTGCCATATTTCAGTTGTAAACTAGAATGGCACTCGGGAGAGAGCATACCTCCGCCAGGCCGAACGGTTTACGTTTTGCATCCCAAAGATAGGCCACATCTGGATCCAGACCTGAAACAAAATCGAATCTGCTTGTTCTTATCACCTAACCAACTTATCTACCAAGTTTTGTCATAACTCCTCCACAATTTTTTGGAATATCGTGCTCACACACAGACTAACAGTGAAGCAGACAGGGGTGAAAACATAACCTCGGTCCACCGTCGGTGGTGGAGGTAACAAGTGCGTCTTGAAGGTTGCTCAACAGCTTCAACAACATACTCGTACATAAGACAACATACAACAACATCGACAGCTTCAACACATACTTATACGCAAGTCACAAGGACGTGCGTTGTGCAGTTCTCTGTTTGTATAGACATGTATCCATGTGCAAATCCTGACGCGTGAGGCTCACGGCGCGTGCTGAATCAAAGCACCAGCTCGTGCTTGACAGGATGCGGACGTCTGTGAAAAAGGCAGCACAAGCCCAGTCACGGTTCACGCTGCCCCTGCCCGTAAGTCCTCGTTTTTCCTTCAAAGAAATATTTCGCCATCTCCGTTTCTGCAGCGCAGGTATTTCTGCGAAGGAAAAGCGGGTAGGGATTTCCAGGAGGCGGGAAACAAGAGATCGTGGTTCTGGGGACTCCAGCATGTGTCCGTCACTCCAAGGCCTTTAAATGGGACCCCAAAAGGTGGTCTCTGCACACTGGTTCTGGACGTGAGCAAGACGCAGACATGGTGAGAACAACCGGGCAGATAGAGATAGGACACCTGGGACACCGGAGGGAAGGTGTTGCTATATGTTGGATATAAATGTATTTCAATGTTCGTGAGATATGATAGTTTTGCACTCTTTACTGTATGATTGTATTTTTTTTTTCATGTACAAGGGGATGATTTACTCGGATTATGAAGGTTTGGGGTTAGGAAGTTTTAGTGTGATGCCATCCTGTAATGATTGTTATCTCCGCCACTAACCAAAGGTGCACAGACGTTTCAATGTTCTCACTCATGTCTGTCTCTCTGTCTGTTTGTCTGTGTACAGCATATCTCAAAAGGTTTTGGATGAATTTGGACGAAATTTTGTGGACATGTTGTGTGTGTGTGAAAAGGAAGAATTGATTCGATTTTGCTGAAGATCCGAATGTGGATACAAGAATTAAAATTTTTTTTTTAAACTGATTCTTCACCATTGAGAGATGAGGCCAAAAACGACTTATAGCACAATATCTCAAAACGTTGTGGACGGATTATGACAAAATTTAGTGGATGAGTTGGTTCGGTGACAATAACGAGCTGATTTGATTGAGGTTAAGGTCCAGATTCCAGATCCGACCTTCATCAATGGGATCCAAAACGTAAACTGTTCCACCTGATGGAGTACGCAATCCACCGAATGCTGTTCTAGTTGTACAATGAATGGTATGAGATACAACACAAGTTCATATATACTGAACGGTATCATTATGTACAACTATAATGGCTCAGTTATAGTCTTATGGACTTCTGTGCACAATGTTCCATTTTACCTCCGCCACCGAAGGTGGAAGGAGGTTATGTGTTCATCCCTCTCTGTCTGTCTGTTTGTTTGTTTAACTGCAGGCAAGATATCTCAAAAAGTTGTAGACGGATCCGGATGAAATTTTGTGCACAGGTTGGGTGTGTGACAAAGATAAACCAATTCGATTTTGGTGAAGATCCGAATCTGTAATTTAATTTTTTAAAGTGATTCTTCACCATTAAGATTTGGCCAAAAGATATAGTTCTGTATAGCATGATGTTTCAAAAATGTATTGGGCCGATATGTTCTCGTGGATCAGGCATTATGTGGCGGAGGTATGCGCTCCACCGAGTAGCCTTCTCACTGTCTTTGTGATATTCAGATATACAATATATACACAGGGTCATTCTACAACTCGTATTGATGCATTTTTGTTTTTATTGTGGATGATTGGCAACATTGCGAGGGTTATACAATAATAATCATTCTTTGCATGCATCCTGTTCTCAGTGATTACACAAACGTTTTCCTTTCATCATATTACAGGTGTAAAGGAGTTGTGTGTGAATTACCTCCACGTGATGGTGCAACTCATGCATGTTTATGAAATTAAAGTACAAATTAATCGAAATTCTTTAGTTTAATAATGATGCATTTATTCGATTGCTATAACATGCCATTTCCAACAAGATGGTGCAAAGGTAGCGACTTACCTTAAGAGTTGTTTAGTCTGGGTTCGATTCCCGACCCGACTTTAAGCTGTCAGAATCGTTCTGCATCACAAAGTGCGACGTTCTTCGTACGGACGGTGTCCCATCTGCCAACATTAGTTGGTAGATGTTAAATATCCCATGATGTATCACCGCCACCTGCCTAAATTGTGGCTCAAAATTTGTCTGGTCTTCTTTGGAAACGTTTCACACCAGGTTACACTACTTGTTACCTTCGAGTGTGGTTGCTGGGTTGTTGTCTGCAGCAGAAGCTCCGACACTTTAAACAAATTCACGTTTTCAAGTGTTCACACATCACAGGTGAATAGCCATCTTCCACTCTGAAAGGCAACCATTATGATTATATATATATATATATATATATATATATATATATGTTACCAATTCTGGCCCCCTGGCGTGCGATCGGCCGAGATAACCTACAGGGATAACCGAGCGGTGTTATCGCCGACCTCGACGGTTCAGTGATTCTTCTTTACTCGGGTGTTCAAAACCCACTACTCATTCCACGATGCAAGATGGCACTTTCAATGTGGTGAAAGGAGGACGCGACGAACGGGATACGTTACACAAAAGGACATTTATTATAAAGCACATATTGCACACACAACACAAGCAAGGAATCATGCACGTATTTACAAGCAAGGCAAATAAAAAGCAATACAACCGACTACAATGAGAATGTACATGCACTTAACAGGACACGGCGCCACAGCATGCATACAAAAAACAACAGGAAAAACCTCCCCATAGGCAGGGAGTAGACGGGGTTCGTAAACCTTTATGGTCGTGGGCCGTGGATGACAAAAGGCCCGCGAGACCGTGCTGGTTACCTGCCCCTCGAGGTGTGACGGTGGGCAGGTCGCGATGCCTTGTTCCCACGGCAGCTAGCGTAGCGCGCCTGCTCTCGGGCCTTTGTGATGACGTGTCGGTGAGTTCTCTCCGGCGTCCTCGCCAGACGCGCAGATTCGCACAACACAGCCGGCAGGGCTGCGCCTCCCGTCTGCATCTCCGAGGCGTCGCACAGACTCGCCACCGCCCGCGCCTTCACCGACAGGTCGCCCAACGCCAAGACGAGAGAGCCGACCTCGACCTTGCCACCAAGTGAGAGGAGCACTCGACCCCGACAGAGAGAGAGAGAGAGAGAGAGAGAGAGAGAGAGAGAGAGAGAGAGAGAGAGAGAGAGAGAGAGAGAGAGAGAGAGAGAGAGAGAGAGAGAGCTCGACCCTGGCCACCAAGTGAGAGGAGCACTCACCGCACAGGACAGAGAGAGAGAAGAGAGAGAGAGAGAGAGAGAGAGAGAAGAGAGAGAGAGAGAGAGAGAGCTCGACCCTGGCCACCAAGTGAGAGGAGCACTCGACCCGACAGAGAGAGCTCATGGACCAAAGAGAACGGCGTCGACGACCCAGACAGAGAGAGCTTATGGACCAAAGAGAAAACGGCGTCGACCCAGACAAGAGAGGATGACGTCGACGACCCAGACAGAGAGAGGATGACGTCGACGACCAGACAGAGAGAGGATGACGTCGACGACCCAGACAGAGAGAGAAGGCCTCGCGCGCGGTCCGCCTTATATAGCGCGGGGCTCCGCCATTCGCTCTCCCCGTTTTCGGCTCCACCTTCCTTCGAGAAGGTTCCCGAAAAGGGGCGTTCCCTCACCCGACCGCCTCACGCTGTTCATCCACCAATCGGCGGCGAGCTGCCCTCCCCTGCCTCCGTCACACTCCTCGGAGAAACAGGCGGGGAAAAATCCGCGCGCATCGGAACTCTTTTGGTTCCCTTTTGTTCGACGGTTTTCAACGCGGCTTGTTGCTTGCGTGGAGGTTTGTTCAAAATAACAATAGAAAAAGAAACGGCTATCTCAAAGAGTCGCAGCCCGGTGAACACGAAGAATTCCCTTTAAACAACGGTGGGGACCTATCTGCACATAAACTTAGCGTCATAACTGATCTAAGGACCCTTTATGGTGTATTGCGAATTTCCACAGCCGTAACAATATATATATATATATATATATATATATATTATATATATTATTACCTGGTGATTGCAAAGTGAGGGTCATCAGGTTTGACCTACAGCACGATATGGTGGATCTGGCCTCTGATTGAGGATGTAGAGTGTAGAAGTTTAGAGTTTACAGTGTAGAGAAAGGATTGGTATGTTTCCTAACCTCTCCTGAATCATCACCTCCTCCCCACCCACCCCCCTACCCCTTTTCCCTGTCTTTTCAAACTTTTAAAATACCTAAATAAAGAGAAGGTCCTAAATTAGGACAGCAACGAGCTCATAAACAAAGGAAAATCAGAGCAGCAATCGTTTTTAGCACACAGTATAAGAGTAAAAACAGTTAATAAAGTATCAAAAAATATATATTAAATCTATAAAGTAATAAAAAATACATTAATTATAACTTCAGTCATTCTTAATGTATCAAGCATCCATATTCAAAGAAAAACCAAACGAATTACCTCCACCACCGAAGGTGAAGGAGGTTATGTTTTCATCTCTTTCTGTCTGTCTGTCAGTTTGTCTGTTAGCCTGTGTACAGGATATCTCAAAAAGTTGTGGACGGATTCAGATAAAACTTGGTGGACCTGTTAGGTGTGTAACAAGGAAGAAATGATTCAATTTTAGTGAAGATCCAGATCCGGATCTGATATTTTTAAAGTGATTCTTCACCATTGAGAGATGGGGCTCAAAAACGATACTTAGCACGACATTTCAGAAATGTATTGGGCCAGATATGTTCTCGTGGATCAGGCATTACAGGGCGGAGGTATGTGCTCCACCGAGTGCCCTCCTAGTATTTTTTTTGTGATTAAATGAATCTCGAGCCCGGATGACGCGTTGTGGGATTGACGGGAAACAACCAGTTCAGCAGTAGCATGAAAACCCAATTTGCTTGCTCGAGGGGCCTCCACTGCCAGCGTTACCAAACTCGCCAATTCATCTTGACACATTGTTGATCTCAGTAGTGTGTGTAATGCATGTAGTGTCTCATGTAACGATGAGGAAGTGAGGACGAGGGGTTTCGCTTTACTGTTAAAAATAGGATCAAGTGGAATTTGAAAATGAGAAAAGAAAAAAAGCCCGTAGGTCCTCGACTGACCGCAGGCCAGGGACACTACCCCTTCCTGCTCATCGCTCCTGCGCACGAGGAGGACATTCGCCCCATCAAAGGTGGTGCTATTATGACCAACCTGTGGTGGTTTGTCTGTGTTCTATTCTTTAAAATTCTGAACGTAGAGCGAGGAAGCAGCACGTACCATTTTTTAAGTCTTTAGCATGACCGAGCCAGGATTTGAACTTTTGGTGAACCACCCACCGACCTCCCATACTCAGAGGGGACGCTCCAACCATGACAACACCGAGGCTGGTTTTGCATCGTATTTACTACTAGCAGGGGTACCTGGCGTTGCCAGGTGCTCTTCTAATCCTGTTGGCATTTTGAAGACAAAAAAAAGAATCAAATTTGGTTTCTTTTTTCCCAATTTTTTTTTGTGGGGGACCTAAAACACCTCCATGCACCCACAAAGGAATATGGTCGGGGTTTATTGAATATGACCTTCCACGTCGCTACAAAGGCTGAGGCACCATCGAGTGAATAAAACAGGCGAGCTAAAAACAAAAATCCAACTTTAGATTATTTAATTTTTTTTGTTGCCTAAAAAACCCTCCCTGGAACTCACTGATGAACTTCTGAAAGTTTGACGAAGATCCGTTTCGGACGACAGATGCGAGAGCCTCCTCGCCTATTGTTCAACCCAAATAAGTCCAGATAATACGTACCGCTCCACCCTCCTTCCCAGGATCTAAGTTCCAATGCAGTACAGAACTTATTACCCTGAAAAGAAAACTTTGTGCGGTCTTGGTCTTGATTTTTGATGGTCTTGATTTTTAAATTCTCATAGTCTCGGTGTGGAGTGACCATATTTTGGCTTGTTCACGTCCTTCTGTCGATCCCGGGTAATTTCCCCAGGATCTAGCTGCGCCCCTTCGGGTGGCCTGTGGACACCTGATAAGTCTGACCACACTTCTTTCGTATTTCCTCAAAGTTTGATAAGGCCCTCAACGTAATTCCTAATAGAATACATGCTTTGTCATGATATTTGACGTCAGAGCCTGCGCACCATGTCGTATTGAATCAAATCCGGAGGTGCAGGAGCATTGTTGTCAATCCGAGGTGCAAGTACTGTTGTCATTGTTAATGCAGCGTCCCAGTCGGTGACTCTTTTTATAAAGCGCGTGCTGCTTTGCATGGTGGAAGGTTTATTCATTTTAAGGTTCATTCACAGGTTTGAGTATGCCGTCACAATACTTTTGACAATGTAGCTGCCAGCACAAAGGCAGTTGTCATGGTGATACTTAGCAACGCTGTTAAGCCTAAGTGTATGTGCGTGCAGGTGTGCTCCGTACGTGCTCTCTTGGCCCTGACTTACCTGTGTTACGTGCACTCAGCTCCACCCCTCGCAATGTCTTCTTGCATGAAGAATGTGTGTGTCGAGTACCTGCACTTCAATGTCAATATTGTGTTCAAGCAATGTGCATCACTCAGGGTAAGACAAGAGGATTCAATACATTTATACATCCCTCCTGTAGGATAATACATACAATATTTAATCTATATATAATGGAGAGTATGTATGTGTGTTTGTGTGTGTATCATCTACTCCTCCGAGAGGATTTGAGCTCGGAAGCTGAAACTCTCAGGGATTAATGAGGGCACCCTGTAGTTGTGCATGTACAAGTTTCGTTTGATTCCATCAAGTTTTAGATTTTTTTATATATTTATTTTTGCCCATTTTGCCCATTTTAA
>CM068960.1:56652974-56679525 GCA_035128595.1 Eptatretus atami | reverse complement strand
TATTCCATTATTATATGTGCAGATAGTCCCTTTCCTTTTGTCTAGCGGGATAACAGGGGCGTGCATTGCGATGATCTCAGCTAGGTTTGCTTACATCATTTTTTCTTCATTTTGCCCCAACTCTTCTTTTCGTCTGATTATTCTTGAGGTAAATCTGAGCCACATGCGCCTTTGCTGTGAGGTGGGCCCTCATGGAGGCCAGCACGTGTGCTCTTTCTTTTTCTTTATATATACATATACACATACATACACATACACACATATACATATATACATATACACATAGTGGGGCAGATAACAGCAATTTTTGAGAGGAATCGTGCAAATGATGATACAAGCATCAAATTTGGCACATTTGTTCTCCAGGGGATTCCAGGGCATGGAAGTATGGGATCCCTCTCGCTTTCTCAGGCCCTATTGCAGAAACTACCTCATGGACTGGAATCCATCGCGCCTTGGCTCCTTGGCCAAAGGCAATCCACATGTTCTCAAGACCTAGTTCCTGTAAGGATGCAGTACAGATACTTGCTATGACTAGTACGTCCGTGTCATTAGCCTTAATGATAATGGACTTGCTACCATCCGTCGTTGCATCCCTGGCGTGTACAAATATTCGAGTGTCGCTTCTTCCTGACAACATGGAGACACAGCATCCAGTGACTTACTTGTGTTGCTAATGGCATCTTCTCCTTTTGTGACAATGACTGTGCTTGTCATCTGTGCTTCACACATCTTTTCCGCAAGGAATGGAAACAGCTCAGTTTTGTTGCTGTCATCTCGAGAAAGCTTCTCCAGTTACTTGGGGTCTTACTGGTTCCTGTCACTCTTCTTCTAATTCCTTGCGCCTTTCGACCTTGCCTCGGACTTCAGATTTGACTTCTTGTACACATCAAACACTACGTCCACCCTCTCGTACCTGGCACAATAGGATTCCACCTTTGGGATGATGTCTTCTTTAGCATAGTCATCAAATATCTTTGAAGTGCGTGGAGGTAGGGCATTGATAAGTGCTGAGCCATCAATGATGACTGCATGTCCCCTTGGTTCTCTGTCTGGGATGTTCACTTGCGCTTCAAGAATTTTATCCAGCTGTGATTTCAAATTTTTTTTAAGTTTTTTTTTTTCTAATTTTTCAAAATTTGGATTTTCAAATGGCCAATCGGGCAGATTTGATCAGAAAGCCCTGCAGAACAGAAATGCAAATCTGATGCTTGTATCATAATTTGCACGATTTTTCTACTATAACTAATATACATAACACCACACACTCACCACCAACCACACACACACACACACACACACACACACACACACTGGTCTGTTGTGTGACTGGATTCTTCTTGTGCTCCATCTCTCATTTCTTTCTTTTTTCGTTGTCTATGGAGAGGTGAATCTTGCAAATAATTTTCTGCAAGCCTCACATTGTTGGGTTTGAGGATAGAGGAGGAGCAGCTGAAACCTGTATCCTATCCAGCTTCCTCATGATGACTCCATCTTTGTCTATTTGGTCAGTTAGTTATCTGAATGCACTTGCACATTGAAAAATGAAAATCGTCGTCACGTCTTGGAGCATCGTGAGTATCTCGTTTGTCATATTTGTTGAACACCCCTCGTAATAGTTCATGTCCATTACAAATATGGATATTCTTGAAAACAAACAAACAAACAAACAAAAAAACACTTGAAAACATGGTCAACAACATGCGAAAAGATATCCATAGTTACAGACCCGTGGCTGCAGCAGCCTCTGTACCATCTTCATTCACTTCCACGACAGCTCGCTGGAATGCTTTCGATACAAAAAGTGGTTCAGGATTATCTGCAACACACACACACACAGACCTATTATAGAACAATCTTTGCTGTAAATGATGCAATTGCGTTAAAATACAAACAAGCCACTTTGAGAGATAAAAATATATTTTTAGTATTTTAACCCAATTGCAACAGTAACACCAACCAAGATTGCTACCAATTTTAAACTTCCCATTCATTAGGCATTTGCAAGGCCTCGACAACATCCAGGTAACTACAACGGCACTTGGTAGAGCGCATACCTCTGCCATGTTGAACAGTTTACGTTTTGTATCCCACTGATAGGCTGGATCCTAACCAAAACCTAATCGGCTTGTTCTTGTCACCTACACAACTCATCCACCTAGTTTTGTCATAATCCGTCCACAACCTTTTGAAATATCATGCTCTAAAGAGTTTTTGGCCCCATCTCTCAATGGTGAAGAATCACTAAAATATTTATAGTATCCGGATCTGGATCCAGATCTTCAACAAATCGAATCAATTAATCCTCGTCACACACCCAACCTGTCCAAGTTTCATCCATAACTTTTTAAGATATCCTGTTCACAGACAAACGAAACAACCAAAACAGGGACAAATACATATCCTCCATCCACCTTCATTTGCAGAACCAATTACAGAAACATGTCACGGTGCAACTTACTGCTGATGAGCGACAGGTCAGCTTTTCCATAATCAAACATGGCTCTCACCCCGATGGTTTTCAGACCTGCTTTCAAATCCAAATCGCTCTCCACTCGGAACCTGGCAACAACATTAGTTTGCTAGTTGGGCAATGATTCTCTTGCAAAACTGAAAGTTTTACCAATCCTGGTACAAAGTAAACACTGGAACTCATCTCCACAATTTTATGACACTGGTAGGTTATCCTCTGCAGTTAAAAAATAATCTCTACTATAATGGAGCTGTTTGTTATCTCCTAGACGAAGCGTCACAGTCCACAAAACTCAGCGATATTGTACTTAGGATACATGACTGGATCGCGATACTTTTTAGCTCGCCATCACAAACTAATGAGCAAAAATTAGGGGGGGGGGGCGTATAAATTGAAACCGAGGCCGCCGAGTGTTAGCTATGCAGCCCAAGGTACATCACCGAACACGATTGGTCCAGTGCTATCACGTGCCTTCCACAGAACAGACCAGTGATGGCAGGTTTACTATATCATATACATATAGTTACGGCCACAGGTACCAAGTGTGCTATGAGGGGGTTAATCCTCCTTTCTCCTCGGAAGAGCCGGACCTGGGGCCGCCGCTCACAATTACCTTTGTGGTATGGTGGGTTGCTACAATCACGAACGCCAATCAGTTAACCATGAGTTCTAGTGTCCACCGTCTAATTTGCCATTTAACTAAAGGTCACGTGGCTTCCTGAATGGGGAGCGCGCCCTTGGCGTACACCAATCTTATCTTGATTAGACCTTAAGTAGGACGGCCGAGCGTTCACCGCTGGTGCATGCCGACTATGACAGGTTAATTAGTTTGGAAACGACCTCCCAGTCTATTGAGGTTCGGACAATGCTGGATCAATGGAAGGAAAGGACAAGCACGGACAGGTTGAAACGTCAACAATGAATTTATTAATAAGAAAAAAATTAATAAACTGAAGAACGTTTGATTTTTTGTCGTGTACATAGATGAATTCAAATCAATCAAAATAATTTTAAACAAATAAAGAATTCAACAGACATTGATAGAAAAATAGACAAAGAGCAGCCAGATGATTATCACTACACCTTTCTTAACAATCAATCTCAAGACAAGGGTACACAGCAGATCATTCAGGGGGGGAGAGAAATCCGGTCTCGGCTTACAAAGGCAGAAGTCGTCGTGGGTCAAATAAAATGTCCCAAAACGTGAGCGTGCGTTGGTCCTATGCCAGCACCTTGCCTTGCCGTGCACCCACTTGCAAACAGGCTCGAACACCAATCGACATCACGTGATCACCTCCAGAAACCAGGGACGCTAATAATCAGGTACGAGCAGAACCAGCAGGAACGGTCCAACCGTCACCCACCATCAGGAGCCACAACCAACGGACAGCTGTAAGAAGCTGTCAGGCGCTGTAACCAGTTGTCACCAAACTCACCAACTGACTTGCAACTGACTGGAGCTGAAAGTAACCGTCACTCAGCTGCCACAAAACTGTCAGGAAAGCGGTCCTCCCATCCTTTTTATAGGCGACCAGTCTGGGTGGAGCCTCAATCAGACTTCAGCCACATCCACCTTGCCTATTGGCACATCGTTGCACGTGACCAACCGTCAACCTCGTGATCATTCCTTCCTTACCACAGCAAGATGCAACCCCAAATCAACACAGACCTGGCTTACGATTCCATGTTTGTGGTGCTGGAAAGCAACCATTTGCCAGAATTACTGAGCAAAAATGTGAAGCGCTCATAAAACGTCAACAACAATCACCTCTCCGTTCAGCTCAACACGAACAAGAGCCAGCCAGCGTCCATAGAGCTGCTGAATGGGGCGTCAAACATCGATGGAAAATGGTGGATGTCAAACATCGATGAAAGAGGTGGGTCTTGAACGTCAATGAAAGAGATATTTGAGTGAGGTAAATGATCCACAGCTGTGTTTGACCGCCAGAATAACTGCTGAGGAAAAGCCCGCATGTCCTTAATGAAATGTCCTGCAAGTCCAAGGTGTAAATAAATTGTCCACCTCCAAACCAATGTGTCCTGATGAAAAGGGGGTAGAAAAGCCTCCATTGAGCAAAAGGCTATCTCGCATGCATGAATGTGTTGTAAAGAGAAAAAGGCCATCCCATAAGAAAGGGAATCTGTTCTATACCCTTCTCTTACGAATCAACGTTAGAATACCACCAGACATGGGGTTGGGTCTATCCTGGACATGCATTTATGGAAATAACTGTCTGGGGACCTAAATGTTTTGTAATACATTCGTCGGATCCGATTCTGAAATCCATAACTATATATATATATATATATATATATATATCTATATCTTATATCTATATATCTATATATCTATATATATATATATATATATCTATATATTATATATATATATTATATATATAATATATATATATATATTATATATATATATATATGAGGTGTGTTCAAAAAGTATCCAACCTTAATTTTTCATGCGTAAACAAATGAAGCTAGGGAGGCGTGGTTTGGTGCACCGTATGTAGGCGATCTTAATTCGTATGCGTGAATATTTTCCCGCCTGCAGAAGCTGTCAGTTGCAGACAGACCGCCGATGAGTGAGGAAGTGTAGTGAGCGCCGTCAGATTTTTCGTTTTTGACAAATGACGGAAAAACTTGAACAACGCTACTGCATCAAATTTTGTGTAAAGCTTGGCGATTCCCAAGTGGAAACGATCCGCAAGATTCAACAGGCCTTCAGGAACGAAGCAATGGGCACCACACAGATAAAAGAGTGGTACAACTGCTTCAAAGATGGTCGCACATCAGTGGAAAGTGAAGCACGTTCTGGTAGGCCCTCAACATCCCGAAATGAGATCGTCATTGACCAAGTGAGGACCCTGCTGATGCAGGATCGTCGAATCACGATCAGAGAACCTGCAGACGAGGCGGGCGTCAGCATTGGATCCATTCATTCCATTGTGACTGAGGATTTGGGCTTAAGGAGAATCTCAGCGAAGTTCGTGCCAAGCTGCAAATGATCGAGCAGAAGCAACTCCGTTTGGAGAGCGCACAGGACATGCTGGAGACTGTGAACAGCGATCCCAACTTCTTCAACACAGTGATCACTGGCGATGAGACCACAGTGATCCGTCATTTTGTCAAAACGAAAATCCGACGGCGCTCACTTACACTTCCTCACTCATCGGCGGTCTGTCTGCAACTGACAGCTTCTGCAGGCGGGAAAATATTCACGCATACGAATTAGGATCGCCTACATACGTGCACCAAACCACGCCTCCCGAGCTTCATTTGTTTACGCACGAAAAATTAAGGTTGGATACTTTTTGAACACACCTCGTATATATATATAATATATATATATAATATATTATATATATATATATATTTGAGCAAGTGTATGCATGCATGCATGTATGTCCGTCTTCGACAGTGACCAGATGTCACCCACAATTGTAACCTGAAATACTTAACCTAAAGTACCCAGAGGAACCAAAAAGAGCCAAAACCAGAACCCAAAGGACCATGAAGAACCAAAATACCTAAATGACTCTGAGGACCCAGAAGACCCAAGAGACCCCAAGGACCAAAAAGACCATCAAGACCCAAAAAACCCTGAAGACCCTTAAAGACACAAATGACCCAAAATTCCAAAAAGACCCTGAAAGACCATGAAGACCTAAAAGACCCAACAGACTATGAAGACCAAAAAAGACCCAAAAGTCCCCAAGACCAAAAAAGACCCTGAAGATCCAAAAGACCCTTAAATACCCCAAAAACCCCAAATATCTAAAAATGCCCCAAAGACCCTGAACACTCAAAAGACCAAAAACTCAACCCCCCCTTCCACACCCCAAGTCCTCAACATCTCAATTTCCCTCTTCCAACTGCATGCACCCTCACCCCCAACTCTCTCTCCTCCACTCCCCATTTCTTCCTGTTCTTAACAACGTTATAGGGAACTTTGGCACATGAAAAGGCCATTCGGCCTATCATGGCTGTGTTGTTCCTGTCCCCGTTTAAGAACAATGTTAAAATTAAATAGAGATGGAACGTTAAATTCACAATCCCTTCCCCCTTTCTTCACTTATCCTCACTATAATTCACGGATGAGTGTTTGTTTATTTGTTTGTCGCGGTACTCCTTCTGCAGTTGTGGGCCGATTACATCAAGACTTGCGACACAGGATCAGCATGGCCCCAATTAGTGTGTAGGGGCGTTTTTATCTTTGCCGGTGGTCTTGGAGGGGGGAGGGGGAGGGGACAGACGCAAATGCTCTATATAAATGTGCATCATGTAGCGCCGCCTCCAGGAGGGGGAAAGTATTACAAGTTTTCACCATTCACAGTGCAGTATTCCTGTCCCCATGTTTTTCAGTGCAGTGAGGTGTTTTGAATTATAAGCGGCAGGTATGTTTTCACTTCATGGGATTTTATTAATTAATTTTTTTTGTGTATGCAGAGCTGTCAGTTGCCTTACACTGCCCAAATAAAGGTATGCATCAGAAGAACGTGTTGCATGCTTGGAACAAGATAGCCCATAGGGCGGGCACTCTGCGAGTAATAACAATGGGTATAAACTCCTCCCCCCGCCAACCCCCCACCCAACAAAGTTTTGCACAGGAAAATAAAACTACATAAGGGTTCATGGACATGTGCATTGATAATGTTGAAATCTTATAATTTATTTTGTTTGTGCGTTTTCTTTTGTGCTTTCATGGCCTGAAACCACTGCTGGGAAAAGCTAACATAGCCAGGCAGCATCCGGAACCCCCCCCCCGCCCCCCCAGCCCCTTCCATCCGGGCAGTGCCAGGGAGTCCCTGCTCGAACTATAATAACTGAGTTCCCAAATGATAACAACACCCTGGTTAGCTGTAGCTATTTTGGAAAGGAGAAGAGGAAAACCCATCTGAATTAGCAGTTTTTACTATGCACAATTACAAAAGTTACTCATCATACAATAACCATACAATTTCAGCTACCAGGATAGCTTGGAGGTATGCAACTCACCTTTGATCACTCTAACCTGGGTTCAAATCATGACCCAGCTATAAGCTGTCACCCTGGGTGTTTCACATGTGGAGCGAGGCATAAATGCGCGAGAAGTGTCCGGCGGAAGGAGGTCAAGCCAAAAGACCCATCTGCTAGCACTTGTTGGTGCACATGAAAGACCTCGCAATGTCTTCCAGGATCACTGCTCACCTCCACTCATTTATTCCTCTGTTCCCACCCCCCATGGAATCAACTTCCACATCCTCTTCAATCTAATTCTTCCCTCCAGATCTTCAAGACAGCTCTTCAACACCATCTCAGATCATCCCCAATCCAAAACAATGATCTTTTCTACCCTCACACTCCAATCCCTCCTCAGAGTTTCCTTCTGCAACCATCTTGTCCACCCCATGCATCCTCTCCGAACCCCCATCGTTTGTCAACTTCCCTCTGCCTTGGCCTTCAACTATGCCATTGCCGTTTGCCCACCCCCCTCTCTCTGCTGTTCCTTTTGTCCTGATCCATACGTTCAGTGTACTAGCTCTTTCACTAGCCTTGACAAGGGGTACATACAAAAAATATATTTTAAAAAAGTAAGTGGGCTATTACTGGTACCAAGGCTAAACTCCAACATACACGCGCACGCGCGCACTAAAATCTTGGTAATGATAATAACAAACAAAACAGTTTGACTGTGACATACAAGTAACTGTGACATACAAGTGTTGGCTATAAAATTATAGCATTATATTTTAAAAGCCTACATTTGGAAAACAACGCTGAGAAACCGATACGAGATGTGATCGGTTTACTTATTCAGTTACAAGCAAACGGTCTGACTTTTTAACAGAAGGTCGGTTTCCCCTACCCCCTCTCCCATGACCCAACCAAACTAGAAAATGAATATTCAACTATATTTCAATGTGGAAAGACACCAAGCTTAGGATTAAGCATACACAAACATCAAGCAAACAGGATCTGCCTGCAGCACATAAATAAAATGTAAATCATGGAAGGCAATGAGTTGCATAAAGCACCGAATCGAGTGATCCAACAACATCATCATCATCGTATTACAATTCAGCAATTATCTGCATGCAGATGTGTATGAATAGATCTCTGAATCTTGTCAAACTGAAAATAGCCTGGCAAATTTCCCTCAAATTTTGCATTCCTGCTGTGGCATCGAGGTGTTAGCTTTAAAAATAAATACTGCAATTGTAGAGCCATAATTTGGTAAAACAATGCTGAGAAAGTGATAATACATGTTAACAGTGTGGACCTCAAATATTCGGGACCTTCGCTCAAACCTGACATCTTTCCATACAGGTTGCTACTGACAAACCAGACAGAATCTGTCTAAAACAAACTTTCCTCCCTAAAGACATCTCTGACTCCCTAGTATTGTTGTGGGGCCGGGTCTCGGTGGCGAGCACGACCGCTAGATGGAGCAGTAGAGTGGGCTCCACCGAACACCCAGAATAACTCCGGAGCCGACGGGTCACTTAAAGGACCGTGGTCGCCAATACTTCGACGGCGTGGGTAGGGAATATGGCCCAATTTCAATATACCTAAATACCCACACAGTCTAACTACCGGGGAACCACACCCTCGGCCGACTCTGTCCGATCCGAGTCGCAGGTAACGACTGCGAACCGGCGTAACCGAGCGGAGTTACCAGAGCCGCGCCAGTCCAAAGTACAAACTACGGCAACGGCCTTCCTAATTCCCAATAAGCACTGTGGCAAGCCAATGAAAGAAACACAGAAACGAGCTGGTACATTCAACAAAAGGGATATTTATTTACAATAGGCAGGGAGACACAGAGCAGAGTTATCACGAATAAAGAAAATGAAATTTACAAGGAAAGGAAAACACTTATACGATTCCACTTACAGACGTGGCCCACGGACACACACATGCACAAAAGGAAATGGACCTCAATGGGTCTTCAGTCAGTAGAGCAGGCCCGGGGTACCTGTCCCGCCTCGTGCGGTCACACCAACTCGAACCACCACGGTGGGATTCTAACCCACGACCACAACCGTCTGCAGAGCCCTCATCGACAACCACTCACTGGATTTGGATTCCAGGTTGGAAATGTCTGAACTGAAAATGTCTTCTCCCACCAGAAATGTCTCACACACGATCACTGGCTGCTTGGCAAACGCCACGATCTCCGTCTGGTAAACGCTCCTGCCACGAGCACCCCGTCTCCCCCAACGCTCATCCAGACAACCACCCACTGGCTTCTTTTTAGGAGGGAGGGGCTTCTTCTCCTGGCCACTCGCCTCCTCATTGGTCGGACCCATCGCGCGATTCCCGGGCCGTCCTCCATTGGACAGGCCCACGGTAGGCGGGCAACTCCCACCCTTCTGGGTGGAGTCCGATCGGGGGCGTTTGTAGCTCCGCCTACCTCCTCACCTCCGGCCACGTGCGTAATGGCGATGGTGTCGAGTCGGAAATGGGCGGGTGAGAGGCCGCGTCCTTGCCGATTGGCCAAAGAGGGACGCCATGCCTATGTTAGACTCTGCCCACGCGCGCGCTCACTGGCGAGCGCACGAAGAATGCCGTGAGCGTTATGGCGTCAGGATGGAGCGAAGGTGTTGTTGTAGTTGTAAGTGAATGATGTAAAAATCTGAACTATCAAAATAACTCCGCAGCGCACGTACATTTAATTCCCATTCGACCAGGGATGGGACCCTAACTAGAAACACACACTTACCGATATAACTGAGCTATAAGGACTCTGGCTGTTGTGTGCAGTAAGCTTCCAAATTCGTAACAGTATCTCTCCCTGGTTACTCCCTCTTCCGGTATGACAGACCTGAGCCTCGTCCTGGTGGAGGAGTTGCTCTCTCTCAAAAACTCGATTCCTCACTCTCCATGCACTGCCCTCACTCCCCAGGAATACCTCTGGCTACGGCTTTCCCTCCACTCCCACCTCATGTTTATATGTGTGCTGTACGTCCATCAATGTGATCACTCCATTTCCACCTCACTATCCAAAACATGGACCAACTTCTATCCCCTCATCCGAACTCCTCTTCTCATATTGGGACTTCAATTGTCATCATGCCAGTTGGCTCGGTGTGGGTACCTCTCTCACCTGTCATGGTACCCCAGCAAAATACTTCTGCGACTCATTGGGACTGACTCAATCGGTCAACTTACCGACCCGGATCTCAACCAATGGTACTCCATCTCTTCTGGATCTTATTTTGACAAATTTCCCTGAAAATATCTGCTGTTTTTCCTCCACTCCAATTGGTTCTTCTGACCACGTCCTTGTCAAAGTAAACATCTCTCTGGCTGTTATTAGAGAACCACCTCAGCGCCGTCGAGTCTGGCATTTCACTCAAGTCAACTGGCAGAGTCTCCAAGTAGCCATCAAACTTCGAGACTGGTCTACCATCGCAACTTTCTCCAACATCACATTCAATCCCATTCAATCTCCAGGCCTTCCAAACAGCTGTTCACCACCACCTATCTCCCCCCATCCAAAACCTTGATATTTTCTACCCCCGTTAATCCACCCCAAACCCACCTTCAAATTCCCTGCTTTCCTTCCTGAAAGTCCCTGTAATGTCCATCTTATATACCCCATGTTCCCCACTCCATCCCTCTCCCTTCCACAGATTTCCTAATGTCTGTTCCCCACTGATTTGTCCTTTCCTCTCCCACCCCTCTTGTCTCATGCCCCCCTTGTTGTGTGTTGTGTGTTAGCTCTCATATGAGCCTCGACAATGGAAACAAAAAAAAAAACCCCAGGTCAGGTCATAGGTACAGTATGAAGTGAACCTCCCCCATCCCCTGACTTGCAATTTACGCCTGTGTACATGGCATAGTACAAGTGGTTCAACCACTGACCCCTGCCAGATGCAGGGGGATATTAAGGGTGGGGAAATGACAGACATTGCACACTGCAAGTGAGTCACCAAAACCAAAACCATATTTTGCTGCAGGAGGGAGTGGTTATTACGAGGCACACTGTACAAAGTACAAGCACAAAGTGTCTGGAACTACATGTACAACCAGAACAGCAATCGGTAGAACACATACCTCCACCAGGCTGAACAGTTTACGTTTTGTATCCCACTGATCGGCCAGATATGAATCCAGACCTTAACCAAAATCGAATTGGCTTGTTCTTGTCACCTACCCAACTCATCCATTCAATGGTGAAGAATCAATTCAAAATTATCGTGTCCGGATCTTCACCAAAAGCAAATCGATTCATCCTCAGCACAAACACCCAACCTATCCACCAAGTTTCATCCAAATCCATCCATAACTTTTTGAGATATCCTGCTCACAGACAGACAAACAAACAGATGGATGAAAACAACCTACATCCACCTTCTGTAGCAGAGGTAAAAATGTATCGAGCACATTGTTGTTTTTTTTTAACCAAGTACCATCAGACGTCTTTTTACAGTCAACCAAAAACACCAGTTCTTGCAATAAGGGGTCTTCTATTTATTTTGAGCGTACAGAAAAAAATGGAAATAGCACCACGTTTTGCTTTGCAGGATCGTGACCAGGAGTTCTGCGAACATCTTGGAGTTTGTACATGCTTAGCAAGCTGCAGGTTTCATGACATTCGATGGAGGATGTGAGCAACAAATCACAGCTGTCTGGGACCTGCCACTTAAGCGGCATAAAGTGTTGAACAGTTTGGATTAAATGGGAAATCAAAGGTCCATTTGGAGGGGGAGAGAGAAGAGAGAAGAGAGAGGAGAGAGAGGAGAGAGGAGAGAGGAGAGAGAAGAGAGAGAGAGGAGAGAGAGGAGAGAGAGAGAGAGAGAGAGAGAGGAGAGAGAGAGAGAGGAGAGAGAGAGAGAGAGAGAGGAGAGAGGAGAGAGGAGAGAGAGAGAGAGAGGAGAGAGAGAGAGAGAGAGAGAGAGAGAGGAGAGAGAGGGGAGAGGGGAGAGAGGGGAGAGAGGAGGGAGAGAGGGAGAGAGGGGAGAGAGGAGAGAAGAGAGGAGAGAGGAGAGAGAAGAGGGGAGAGAGGGAGAGAGGGAGAGAGGGGGAGAGGGAGAGAGGGAGAGAGGGAGAGAGGGGAGAGAGAGAGAGGGAGAGAGAGAGGAGAGAGAGGAGAAGAGAGAGAGAGAGAGAGGAGAGAGGGGAGAGAGGGGAGAGAGAGGAGAGAGAGGAGAGAGAGGAGAAGGCAGAGGGGAGAGGGGGAGAGAGAGAGGAGAGAGGAGAAGGCAGAGGGAGAGGGGGGAGAGAGGGAGGAGACGGGGAGAGAGGATTTATTGGAGAGTTTATTGGTTCTCACAAGTCTCAAAACAAAAGCCATTTATGGTGCCTCTGTTCTTGGTTTTAAAATAGTACCTGTGTCTTTATGAGCAATTTGTAAAAAACAACTAAACTGCAGCGCTCCAATCGCTCTTTCTCTCACAGTTATGCTCCACCCCTCCAGATAGACAACGAACACGACTGGATATCTTAATCCCTTTTGTTTAGAACGTAGGCCAATTTTTCATTGAATCAAGTAGAATGTTCAGTTAACGATTTCTTGTCGAATCACAGAGATATAAAAAGATGCAAATAAACAAATAAATAAATTAATTAATTAACCCTGTTAATGTATAATCGTTAACAAAAAGTATTCAATTATTTATTTATTTAATGAACAAACAAATTAACGAACAAATGACACCGCCGATAAAAGAAACTGCAACAACTCTTGGTGTTATAATTCATGGGTACACGTCAGAAGTGAGAGGCATGGCAGCTTAAAATAACGGCAGCACAGCTTGCCTGGGAAGTGACACCGTGAGAAGTTCAGCTTGTAAATCATGGATCCAATTATGTGGAGTGGCATTCACGATTAGAGGCTGTAACATGTCCAGCGATCCAGAAACCGGAAGAACAACGATCATACTTGCTATATCATCCTTGTATGGAAGTTGCAAAACCCGATAGTGTAGGTCTAGCCCAGCCTGAAACATCCCTGCACAGCAAGATAATGCATGAAAGGTGGAGTGGAAAATTATCAGCAACAAAAAAAGCCACCGCTCACCCCCCTCCCCCGATGACTCTGCTCATTTATGGTGGCTCAGTGGCCCAGACAAGACAGTAATTAATACATTGCTAACTTGTGCCCCCACAAGAGCAAGGGGAAAAAGTAGCCTCACCATGGCGAAGCATCGCTCCTGTGACCACCATTGTGGGAACTTGCACCTCCTCACCAGATGCTGTTGTGAAAGGCTGGAGATGTGTGCGCTTGGATGAAAAGGGCGTTTTCCAGATACCTTTAAAGTAAACGGCGCTTGCCAGATACAGACGCGTCATCTCTGGATCAATTTGATCCTCTGTGGCAAAATCCTCCACAAGACCTGCATAAGTTTGAGATCAAAACCACTTTAAACCAATTTATTGTCAACAAATAAAACATCAGGTTGTTGGAATGGTGGAGGGAAGAAAAATTATTTTGCATTATATATTCACAACACTCTTGCACAAATCCACACAAGTAAAGTTAGACCAGCTATTAAAATATAGGCTGCTCCTCTGTTTTACCTTTTGCCTTGTGCACTCATACTTTCTGTCAACCTGGTCATTTCACCTCTTGTCCCAAGGAATGTACAATTCCAATCTTTGATTTTGAGATACCTCCACCACCTCTGGGACCTCAAAGAGGTCTACCAACAGTCCAATCAATCTGAACGTATTACAGAGGGCCCATTACCTGTTTTAGATTGTCCATGCAGTTATGTTACACACAGTGCCTAAGAGTGGGAAACTAGTACAAACCCTGAGTTTTTTCCTTGATCCAGTGGTTGATGGTGTCCACGGCTGTCTGTGGCTTGCCAAAGTCCACAGTTAAAGGCACGGAGTTAAAGATTTTCCGAGTCACAGATTCAAACCGCCGTGTAATGTTGAAGTCGTCTTGCAGGAACATGGCAATGGCAAAACTTAATGGTGCTTGTTCAGTTGGCACTGCAAGCTTGCGGAGGACTTTTCGAAGAGCCAGACGAACTGTCCGATCTGCAAGAAAATGAGTTCTTATTTTGCAACTTCGTCCTTTTAACTTCACGCTTTCAAGGAACAAAAAAAACACTCAGCAAATATTGACAATGACACATGACTATCGTATAAATGTTTTTTTTTTAAAATAATGTTTATGAGACTTATAAGCCGAAAAAAATAATTGCACAAACTTGGCATTACAAACAGCATATCAATGAGATAACAAGACAGACGCATGGTAATTTGTCCTTTGTGTAATCACTTACTCTGCATGCTGTAACCAAGTACAGCTTCGAGTTGCCGCCCTGTCTCACCACGTGCCCCGCTCTGCACAAGCGCCAGTGTTGTAGCCACACCCATTGGAGAAAGGACCACATTTTCCTCTTCACCATACAGCAGCGACAACCCCAGAGACAAGTCACGGCTTTGGGACGCGATCGTCGTGGCAGACAGCAGCACAAAAAGTGGAGCAAATCCAAGCATCGTGATGGCAAGCACACTGGGGGGTTCTGTCTGCTGCGACTCGATCTAGCCTGGCATGAAGGGAGCACAGGAGTGTCATGGTTAAGGTGCCAGTTTTCAACAAACTACCCCATTACATGCGAATCAGAACTTGATCAGAGCCAATGGCATTTGGTCATTTGCAATTTTCACTGCTGGATTCCACGACGGCACACTCGGTGTAAGCAATGAAAGCAAGTAAATTAGCAAGGAATTCACAAGATAACGGAGCATTGCATCAGCTCAAATAACTAATTGTTGTGTTCGCAATACAGGGTTAACCCGAGTACGATATTCCAGCCGACATAGACTTGTCTCCTTCCAAGGAGGAGGTAATTATATTCAAATCACAAATGCCATTAATTATTATTCAAACCGGAAACCCAACAAGTGACACCTCAGAAACTCAACAAGCTCGGCGTTAAAACAACAACTTGTTATTGCGTTGGGGAGGGGGGGGGGGATGGCAAGCTCACAATTGTCTAATTTAATATTTTGACATCTCTAAGGATGAATATTGTTGGATTGTCAGAAGAATCAAAGCAAGATGTGGTACTAAGACTAAAAGCAGTCACATCCAACATTGTAACCAACCTAAAAGGTGACAAAGAACTCACACCACCAACTCCAACATCAATGGCTAACTCTTCCCATTGCATTGGCAAAGGTTGACAAAAATCATTCAAATCAGAAAGCAATCTCTGAAGGAATTACCCTACAGAGATGACCAGCCAGTTTGAAATGTTGCAAACGATGGCTTATGATCGCTCATATCTTTGCTTGAACCATCATAAACACAATTGTCTGACAAATACATTCAGCAACAGCTGCCAGAAAGCTATGTTCCAAGTTCAGAATACAATGAAAGAACTCCAAGCTGTAAATACATGTATAGTAATCCTTGTTATCTGGAGGAGCAAAAGAATGAATGGCCACATTGCGTTGACATTTGGTTTCATGACACATGGCCAGGGATATTATGTCTGCATTTCTTGCTTGTTCACATTTAAATGGTCACTATACCGCTGAAGGAATGCTTGGCAAATATGATGACGTAACTGGGTCTTACAACATCACTTCCTTCATGTTGAGCTGTTACTGAAGGTGCTTCTAACATGGAAAATATTTAGTTTGCCAGGCTTTTGCAAGCAGAACAAGAAGGGCACTCGTTAGAGTGCATACCTCCACCAGGCTGATTAGTTTACGGTTTGTATCCCACTGATGAGCGGGATCTGGATTCAGACCTGAACCAAAATTTAATCGGCTTGTTCTCATCACCGAACCCACTCATCCACCATGTTTCATCTGAATCCGTCCTCCACAACTTTTTCAGATATTAAGCTATATATCGTTTTGGCTCTATCACTCAATGGTGAAGAATCACTTACAAAATTCTCGGACCCGGATCCAGATTCGGATCTTCACCAAAATCTAATCATTTAGTCTGTTTCACATAACCAAGCACTCCAGCAAATTTCGTCTGAATCTGTCCACAACTTTTTGAGAAATCCTGTTCACAAACAAAGACAAAGACAGACAGACCACACAGGGGTGAAAACATAACCCTCCCATCCACCTTCAGTGGTGGAGGTAAAAAGGATGAGAAAGAGTAAGACGAAGAGCAAGTAATGATGATAAGCAAGAGGATCCCATAGAAGTCCAAGTGTCCCAAAATTGATCATTTTGCACATCTATTTCTTGCACCAGTGGATTAAAGCTGGCCTAACATTACAGTAACTTGATTCTCTCACAAAAGCAACCCACGAATCATGCATGTTAAGGCAGCCCACCTCTTTCTCATGACCCAAAGAAAAGCTCAAAGTAAAGAAAGGTTTGGCAAGATCCTCCTATCCATGAACCCCCCCCCCAACCACCATTAAAAAAAACAAAAAACATGGAATTCTCAGCTGAAGATGGTAAGGAGCCCTGTGCTGGAAGCTGTAGACTTATTCAAGGATGTTGTGATCTGAAGCTTATCACCTGAGATAAGGTCATTCCGAAGGAGTTGTTTGAGAAGTTTCAGAAGGAGCAACTAACACGATACGAGGGGACGAGTTTGTCTCAATAAGTCGAGTCGTGCAACGGAATGCATCTTCAATCTGCAGAATCATATTACCCAAACAACACAGTCTTGCTGAAGCTTTAGACTGACAAATGGAAACTATATCTGTGAATATTCTTCAAATGCAAATGCCAACATTTTCGAGGAAGTTCAAGCTGCTGCAGGGCAACAACAGACACAAGAGGTCCAATTGCAAAACTCCTGAAAGAATGAAACCCGTTGAAGAAAGACATTCTGAAGTACAACCTCCCACAACACAAGCAAACTCTTTGCATTTATGAAACGAAAAACCTCTGGAACAAAAGAAAGAAAGAAAACGAAAGAAAGGAGACCATGGGATCTTTCATGTCCATCAGCTTACGCCGGCAGATAAGTCCACAGCTAAGAGGGATGGTACACTCATTGAGGCAACGCTATCTTCGAAGCCTTAATCCAATGGTTTATTGTCAGGCCGAGAATTTTACCCAGACTAGATAGTTCAAGGCCAAATGAAAGCCTCTGAACCATCCCCTATACCAATCTTCGACATTATATACTACTAGCAATTGGCCACTGACCCATAAGGTCATTCCGTGCCAACTCACCTAAATTTCAAAAACTCCCCAGGTCACCTCCTCAGATTTTGCTGGAAAAATTCTTAAATGTAGATCTATATGGCTCTACCCACCAAGCAAAAGATTAGCTTTCAATTCCTCATAGTTTAAAAAATATCTATCTCTAGAGACCTTTGAAATTTGGCCCTAAAAATGCCAAATGTGAAAACGCATTTTTTTTCAACTTCAGGGCTTATAATTTTATAATGGACTCCTCTAGAAAGTTAATATTGCAAATATTTACTAATTGGCATCCAAATTTTTCAATTGTGCATCAGATGCCTCTGGGATGCATATTTCTCACTCTATAGGAAGCTAAAAATTGCTTTTGGGCCAAACGAGCTAAAATAGGGTGAAACTATAGAGCCCTCCTAAAAAATATGGACAACTTAAATTTTTTCCTCATAACACAGTGATTATAGGGTCATTATCTATCCATAGATACATTTTTGTTGGGATAATACAGTTGGGGATGAATTATAAAAGTTTTACCATAAGCCCTTGCTCCGAGGCTCTAAAATGGACCATTTTTTGTCCCTGGTTTGACCATGTGGCTAGGGTTTAGGACTTAATTTTTTTTTCCAAAATTGCTCATATAAGATGTGTCTACTGACGAATAATTTTATCTAACGCCCATGGCTTCATAGTAACATAAATTTTTATTTACATGCACGTTTTTAATAATTATTCACTTTTTTCATATTCATGAGCTTATAAATCTGAAACTGCACTCTAGCAATGATACTGCAGATATTTATAAACTGGATATGAAATTTAAGGATCTGTTATAGAATCCTGATAAATGCATTGTTTCTATCTGTAGGAAGTTGAAAATGCCACTTTGACCAAAAATGGTGAATATGCAGGGGGCATTAACTGAGGTTATGTAACAACTTAGATTATTCTTTCATAAATTAATAATTATAAGTACATTTTTTATTCAAAAAAAAATTTTGAATGATAATCCAAACAATGCTTGGGTTTTAATTTTAAAAACATGTCCTACAGTTCTTATTTGAAGTCATTAGTTATGACATACACCACTAGATGGAGTAATGGTCTGTCACAACACTAGGAGCAGCACAGTCAACCTGTCTGTCTGTTTGTCTGTTTGGAGAACAAAGGAGAGAAGGAAACAAAGGAAATGATGCAGAAAAACCTGGGCCCAGTGGCACAAGTTTGACAAGTAGTGCACTGTTGGAACCAAATTAGACCAGGAGTGTCACAAGCCCTATTTAACAAGGAAGGTTGGGCTAAACAAGTTGCTGCTTTGGAGAAGAAGTCACAAGAATTGATTTCATGGAGATCAGGAATTACTTAAATATTACTAATATTCATCGTTCTGTATATCTGTAAATAAAAAAGCTGCTACGAAACTAATCAAATTTGTTCTAATTGGTTCACGAAAAAATAAGTGACCACTATATTCGTTATGTGTGTGTCCGTCGTCTGTCTGTCTGTCTGTCCCAGCATAGCTCCGTGAGTTTTGATCGATCCTGACAATTTTGGTGGGGGTTTATATCATGATCTAGTTGTGTTTTCCTGAAAATGGGCGTGGTGGCACATTATGGGCGGAGCCACGCCAAAAAATGTGTTTTTAGGGGTAGCCGATTTCAATTTGCATCTTCTCCTAGGGGGTTTGTGAATCTGACAGGGTTTCGGTATTTGGTTAGCCATGGCACCTGCATAGCCCCACGGAGCTCGATTTTTCATTTTCGTCCCAAGGTCAAGGTCACAGGTCACGAACTTAGAAAATTGCGAATTTTGACTAAAAATTTCTTCTCCGAGGGGTTTGTCGAATCTGGCAGGGTTTCGGTATTTGGTTAGCCCAATGGCACCTGCATAGCCCCACAGAGCTCGATTTTTCATTTTCGTACAAGGTCAAGGTCACAAGGTCACGAACTTAGAAAATTGCGATTTGACATAAAAATCATCTTCTCCGAGGGTTGTCGAATCTGGCAGTGGTTTCGGTATTTGGTTAGCCCAATGCACTGCATAGCCCCACGGAGCTCGATTTTTCATTTCTCCAAGGTCAAGGTCACAAGGTCACGAACTTCGAAAATTTCGAATTGAACAAAATCATACGACCGCCCAAACTTTGAAGCTAGGATGACAATATTTTTATGCATAATCTTGGTCATTCCCACCTAAAGTCTTGAAACCATTTTTCTATCTCAAACACCTTGCCCGTGGCCCCCTTCAAGTTTGTTTTTACGCTGATTTCATCAAAGTATGGATAATCCGTGAGTGCGAAATGCCATATAGCCTATATGACGTTATATTTCCTGGAATGTTCCAGAGGAAGTTTTGCACACAAAGGTCATAATCCTTGACCTTTGACCTTTAAAGGTCACAAAGGTCAAATTTTCAAAGTTGTGGAATCGAACCGGGTTTTCGACCTTCGACGAACTAACTCCAATAAGCTATAGCACGTATCCTGTTTCCTTATTTTAATGTCCACAACATTGTTTTGTGACCTTTAAAGGTTATGCAAAGGTCAAAGTTTTAAAGTTGTTGAAGAAACCGGGTTTTCGACATTTTGCAGATAATAACCTGTCACTCGTACCACATCTGTTGATCATTTTTATAACTTGGTCAAACATTATCACATTGATCCACTTGACTTCTGAAACAATCTACATCGTCAAATACCGCTCGTGAACCATCGTCGTCTTCAGACTTGTTTATAATTTACAATCACTTATGAAAGGAATCATTAGCATGTATTTATAATAAATAACATCCTTATCACTAATGTCTAATAAGAAGCATAATTTAGCCTCATGCGCACCCCTGCAAGTTCACCTTGTTTTGTACCAAGTGGGCCAAATTGCCATATTTGGCTCCTAAAACTAGGATATGTGCTTTCTAGAGACATTCTGTGCCAATCTGAAATTTTGTATACCAGTTTATAAATTCTGCAGTAACTCTTTCCTGGATAGTTCCATTTAAGATTTATAAACTTCTGAATATGAAAAAAGTGAATAATTATAAAAAGTGCATGTAAATAAAATTTTATGTTATATGAAGCCATGGGGTTAGATAAAATTATTCGGTCAGTAGACACATCTTACATGAGGCAATCTTTAGAAAAAAAATGAAGATCCTAAACCCCTAGCCACATGGTCAAACCAGGGACAAAATTGGTCCATTTTAGAGCCCTCGAGGCAAGGGCTTATGTTAAAACTTTTATAATTCATCACCTAACTGTATTATCCCAGCAAAAATGTATCTATGGATAGATAATGACTATAATCACTGTTATGAGGAAAAAATTCTAAGTTGTTCCATCCATATTTTCAGAGGACTCCTATAGTTTCACCTTATTTAGCTCGTTTTGGCCAAAAAGCCATTTTTAGCTTCCTATAGAGTGAGAAATATGCATCCCAGAAGCTATCTGATCCACAATTGAAAAATTTGGATGCCAATTAGTAAATATTTGCAATATTAGCTTTCTAGAGGAGTCCATTATAAATTATAAGCCACTGAAGTTGGAAAAAAATGCGTTTTTCACATTTGGCATTTTTAGGGCCAAATTTCAAAGGTCTCTAGAGATAGATATTTTTTAAACTATGAGGAATTGAAAGCTAATCTTTTGCATGGTGGGTAGAGCCATATAGATTACATTTAAGAATTTTCCAGCAAAATCTGAGGAGGTGACCTGGGGACCCTAGGTGAATGTTGGCATGGAAATGACTCTACCTGTCTTCTGCACAAATAATTGTTTAATAACTGGTGCTGTGGTGCAGTTTTACAATTGGCTAATGCTTATGGAAGAACATTTACACAACAATCATGAGGAAGGACATTACGCCAACTCTGACGTTACGACAAAACCTTGTTCCTCTTAAGTTGATGGGTTAAACCACACATATCAACCAACCCTTCACATCAGTAGACCATTGTTCATCATCCGACATGAAGTATATTGGATTGCAAAAAAAACAACAAAACAATGAACTCATCTGACTGAACCTGAGGCTGTTCGTCTTTGCCTGAATTGCATCATAAGCACTACCTCATAAAGGTCATATCACTTAACTCAACTCATCAAAAAAGATCTGTTATGATAAAATTACAAAAGCATGAACACAAATAATATCTATACTAATAAAAGGCAATGTGTGAGTGAGCATGTGTGTGTGTCTCCTCCATAACTCCAAAACTATAAAACCTAGCAGCCTCAAACTTTGCATGCATTCCAAGAAAACTCCAAGGAAGTGCAAGAGTGAAAATTGTATGTTTGGGTTAATTAAAACACCCCTTTTGAAGATAATTAATGGCCTTATTTAATTATATCCCTCATCAGGTGATTCTCGGCCACCTCACTGTCCGGGGTCTTTTGGCGTTTCCTGGGTAACCTCACTGTGGTCCGAAGCCGCCATGTTTTTTGCCCTGCTCAACCATGGTTTGACTTGGAACAGGCCACAACGATTTCTTAACGATAGTTTTTTTTATTTTTTCCACTTTCCTCACTCATATTATTGAATGCCTGTTCATCATAGCTACGAATCCCTGGGTACATTGCAATGCTTTTAAACGCCCGGAGACGTCAACGTTCGTTGTTTTATTTAATTTCAGCACATGCGATCGCCACGAGTATCTCTTAAACTCAGAAGAATTCCAAAATTTAAGCTCCAGAATCGAACTTACAAGCAGTTCCGACTCATAGAAAAGTGTTCATTTGTCCAATTCGGATATATCTGACATTTTGGGCATCTCTGGGAGGTGTATGTTTAATTTGACAGTTCGGTGATTGCCAAATGCGTGCCAAGGGAGCCGTTTCTTATTAACTGTTTCATTGGAGTGCTTGCCTGAGTGCTTAAGCCACTTGGCAAGCGCTCTCCAAGCCGATTGGTTGTTCGTTTCAGGAAAATGTAACCGTGCTTTAAATCTCACATCAATTTCAATCTCATATCGTACGTTTCCCCCTTTGTTGTGTCCCACGGTGCCATGCGGTGGGTGCCTAGGGAGGCGTCTCCATCCATTGAAAATGTGCAATTTTGTTTTTACAGGACATCGCTTTGTTTAACCTTTTTGTGCAATCTCTTTGTGATAATCAACTTTCACTTCACATCGATACATATTAAAAACAATAAGGTCCATCCAACCAGGTGTTCTCACCATGTTTGTTCGAGCTGTGAAGGCAGAGAGTATAGATAGACATTTTGTTTTCTGTGGCTTGATAAATTTTTTGATTGAATTTTGCTAGTTACCACTTTAAATCCTCTTCAAAGAACGTTGTTTCAAAGTAACTCTTTGCGTTTGTAGTTTATATTTACTTGATATGCGTGTACATTTGCACTTGCGTGTATGTATATAAACTGTAATATGGAATAGCAAAGCCTAGAAGCGAACGTAGAATTCTCTTACATTCGCTTCTGACTTTACCTATAAGTGTTCACAACTGTATACTTGCCAACTATACCGTGGTACGTGTAAGCGCCGCACAGCTGATGATTTTGACGCAATTTCCGGTTACTTCGCCTGGATTCGGATCAGCGATCAAATAATGTAAATCACGATTAAAATTATTTTTTGATGATGCGGGAGATATCTTTATTAAAATTAACTTGGGAAAAAAAATTGAAAAAATAAATAAATAAACAATCACTTCTGGTCAAGAATAAAATAAATTAAAAGTTCCGGAAAGAGTTTCAAAATCACTCCCGGTAATGTTAAATACAAAATAAACACTTCCTGTCATGAAAAAAATCACTTTCGGAAGTATAAAATTAACTTTGGAAAAAAATAATTGAATAAATAATAAATAAACACTTCCGGTCATGATCTCCGGCATGCATCATTCCCCATGCCAAAAACCGGAAACAAAAAAAAAAACCAGAAACAAAACAAAAACGGAAGCAAAAGGATCATAGCCAACGACACGGATTCACAATTGCCAGGGTATTGTGTTGTTTGTTGTTTCCTATTCTCTCATGTGCACGCGTTAAGTAATATTCGCAAGATAGAAATAAAACCCAATCGTGTTTAACACCGCACAGCGTTTAAAAACAACCGGAAGCAAAAGGTCATATCTAACGACACAGATTCCAAATAGCTAGGGGTATTGTGTTGTTGTTGTTGTTGCCTACTCTCTCACGTGCACGCATTAAGTATTAAGCTCACTTCGTTCGCTATTACCACAATGGCATTTGGCACCGGTGTGTGTGTGGGTGTGTGTGTGTCGCTATGGTCGTTGGTTGTTATCTTCATATGTGGGTTCTAGAAAGAGGAACGGAGCCCTCCAAGTCTCAAAGTATCCGTGTGTGTGTGTGTGTGTGTGTGTGTGTGTGTGTGTGTGTGTTGTGTGTGTGTGTTTGATTTGAGAAGGAAGAATTGATTGTATTTTGGTGAACATCCGGATCCGGATCCGACTACTGGAATTTTAAAGTGATTCTTCATCAGAGAAGAGAGAGAGGTACTAGTATAGCATGATATTTCAAAAATGTAATGGGCCCGATATGCTCTCATTGATCAGGCATTGCGTGGCGGAGGAATGCGCTTTACCCAGTGCCCTTCTAGTGTATTTATGTTTTCATTCACAAACGCTTTCAAATGGTTCTGTGATCGGCTTCGATGTCCATTGGCACGCAAAATTTCAGCTTACTTCATCACCGGGGAGGTACCGATCTTTAATATCAGTGAGTGGGTGAGTGGGTTGAAATAACGTTATACAGTACCAATAGAAAGTCCACACCCCCTTTTCAAAATTTTCAACTTTTGTTACCTTACATCCTGGAATTAAATTGCATTAAATCAGACTTTTTTCCACCTTAATTTACACATCGTAACCCACAACTTCCAACTGAAAAACAAGTTCCACAGATTCCCGAAAAATATAAAACTACAATGTCTTGGTTGGATAAGTATCTACCCCCCATATAATAGCAATTGTAAGTTAGCTCAGGTGTAACCAATCACCTTCAAAATCACACACAAAGTGAACTGACCTCCATCTGTGTTAAATTGTAGCGATTCTGATTATTACCTCCGCCACCGAAGGTGAAGGAGGTCATGTTTTTCACCCCTCTTTGTCTGTTTGTTTGTTTGCAGGATATCTCAAAAGGTTGTGGACGGATTCGGATGAAATTGCGTGGAGAGGTTGTGTGTGTGACAAGGACGAACTGATTCGATTTTGGTGAAGATCCGGATCCGGCTACTAGAATTTAAAAAAAATGATTATTCACCAGATAGATTGGGCCAAAAATGATAAAAAGCATGACATCTCAAAAAGTTGTGGGTGGATTCAGAAGAAACTTAGTGGACATGTTGGGTGTGTGACGAGGAAGAATCGATTCAATTTTGGTGAAGATATGAATCCGGTTCCAGATCTGATAATTTTTCTAAATGATTCTTCACCATTGAGAGATAGGGCTAAACCGATATATAACAGGATACCTCAAAAAGTTGTGAACGGATTGGGACGAAACTCGGTGGACAGGTTGGGTGTGTGGAAAGGACGAATCGATTCGATTTTGGTGAAGATCCGAATCTGGATCCGGATGCAAGCTTTATTTAATTTTAAGGGATTCTTCACCATTGAGAGATCGGGCCAAAAACTATATATAGTATGATATTTGAAAAATGTATTGGGCCGGATAAGTTCTTGTGCATCAGGCAGTGAGTGGCGGAGGTATATGCTCTACCGAGTGCCCTTCTCGTACCAGTATAAAATCAGCTGTTCCTATAGGTTTCCTCTTTTGGGTAATGCATTTCACTGTAAAGACTCAGCCTTGAGCACCAAGGAATTTTCAAAAGACCTCTGGGATAAAGTTGGGGAAAGGTACAGATCAGGGAATTGATATAAAAATATTTCAAAAGCCTTCAATATCCCTTGGAGCAGTCAACACAATCATTACGAAGTGGAAGGTGTATGGTACCACCAAGACCCTGCCTAAATCAGGCTGTCCCTCCAAACTGGATGACCAAGCAGTTGTAGCCTGATCAGAGAGACCACCAAGGGGCCATTGACAACTTTGAAAGAGCCACAGCCTTTATGGAAAAGACTTGTCACTGTGTGCATGTGATAACAATATCCCAAGCACTCCACATGTCTGGCCTGTACGGTAGGGTGGCAAGAAGGAAGCCATTACTCAAAAATTGCCCAACTTGACTCCCATTTGAGGTATACAAAAAAAAACCATTCCAGAGATTCTGAAGCCATGTGGCAAAAAGTTTTGTTGTCTGACGAAACCAAGATGTAACTTTTTGACCGAAATGCAAAACATTATGTTTGTTGCAAACCCAACACAGCACATCACCCAAAGAACACCATCCCGACTGTGAGGCATGGTGGTGAAAGCATCATGTTATGGGGATGTTTCTCATCAGCAGGGACTGGGGCACTTGTCAGGATAGAAGAGGAAAATGGATGAAACAAAAATACGGAAAAATGCCAGAGGAAAACCTGCTGCCCTCTACAAGAACTGAAATTGGGACAAAAGTTCACCTTTCAGCATGACAATGACCCGAAGCACAGAGCCAAAGCTACACTGGAGTGGCTAAGGAGCAAAAATATAAATGCTCTAGAGTGGCTCAGTCAGAGCCCCGATCTAAATCCAATCGAAAATCTGTGGCATGACTTGAAGATTGCTGTCCATCCAACACTCCCCACACAACTTGACTGAGCTTGAACAGTTTTGTACAGAAGAATGGGCAAGTATTGCCAATGAAGGTGTGCCAAGTTGGTGGACCTATCCCAACAGACTCACACCTGTAATTGCTGTCAAAGGTGCTTTCTACCAAGTATTAACTCAGGGGGGTGGGCACTTATCCAACCAAGATATTCTAGTTTTGTATTTTTAATTAATTTTCTGAAATTTGTATAATTTGTTTACATATACCCACACAAAAACGTACAAGGTACTGGGCAAAAGCTTGGGTTATTTTCACTTTTGGGGTGCAATCCCCCTTTCAACATAGGTAGATAATAATTCAAATTTCTATGAAATA
>CM068960.1:56635127-56652964 GCA_035128595.1 Eptatretus atami | reverse complement strand
TTTGAAGTATATGAAATACATTGGGAAATAGTTTTTTTTTAAAAAGTTTGATTTTTGCTCTCCATATTATATTATCACGTGGTTGTAATATCCCCTAACCACAATGAAAATATGCAGGAAACAGTTTGTGGATTTTTATACAGTAAATAATAATAATAATAATAAAAATTATCGAATAATCAACACCAATTACATGAAACTATTTTGGATGAAAGCAGCAAATGAGTGAATATGTGAAATTGGTTTTCATCATCTTGTTCCCTTGCTTGAAAGTCTACGAGTGGGTTCAGAATAGCACCCCCCAGGGAAAAATCCCTTTATTATAGTTTTTCTTTGCAGACTAGTTTAACTAATTATGAAATATGAGAGTACTACTCAAATATGCCATAGTTCTATTCAAATTAAAAAAAGAAGCAACTTTCAACAGAACAGTGTGTGAAGATCCAAACTCTGTGAGAAGGGCACACTATGAAGAAAATAGCAAAACAGATGATGATCTCCTACAATGGTGTGAGGCACACTTTGCAACGTCTGAAATAAACTGGCTCAGCACAAGAACACAACCTCCTTCACCTTCGGTGGCGGAGGTGACAAGTAAAGGCAAGGAAGACCCAGAACAACCTCCCCAAGGAAAGACAAGCACTCACTGAAGTTGCTCAGCTTATGGGATAGAATAAAATGAAGTCAGTCGGTGAGAAATGAAATGAGAGGAAGCCTGAACATTACTTCTCATCTCGCACTGTGTGCAGAAGGCTGATGGCAGCTCAGGCCTCCATGGCAGAGTTACAGGAAATAAACCAATGCTGAGACTACATAATGAGGTGAAAAGACTGAAGCTTGCAAGGAACCACAAACATTGGGCGACTGAACAATGGAATAGGATACTCTGGTCTGATGAATCGAAGTTTCAACTTTGTGGATCTATGAGACAACAGTTCAGACACTGAAGAGAGGTTACAGAACAAACGAGAGAATAGAGGTTTGGGAAGTGAAGGTGGGGGGAGGGGAGGTTTGGAGAAACAAGTTGTAGGGGAGAAAGCCAAATTCCTCAAAATCACCCTGGGTGGTCTAAACTTCCAAGTCCCCAAATTACAAACTGTTCTTTATACGCACAAGTCACCATGCATGACTCACCACTGCTTATCACAAGCATTCCCTGGTGGTCTTTTGAGAATAGCTATAGCCTCATGGCCTGGTAGATTGCCAACAAAGTAGTGACAAAGAGTTGGGATAGAGGCCAACAGAGTACAGCGATGCTTTGTTCTCAAACACTTGCCTTTCAGTAAAGGATAATAATAATATTATTACCTACATCACCAAAGGTGGATGGAGGTTGTTTTCACCCAATTGTCTGTGAACAGGATATCTCAAAAAGTTGGACGGATTTGGAGGAAATTTGGTGGAAACGTTGGGTGTGTGACAAGGACAAAATTATTAAATTTTGGTGAAGATCTGGATCCGGATCGGATATATTTAAAGTGCTTCTGCACCGTTGAGAGATAGGGCAAAAAAAAAAACGATACATCGCACGATATCTCAAAAAGTTGTGGACGAGTTATGACGAAACTTGGTGGATGAGTTGGTGACAAGAACAAGCCTATTTGATTTCAGTTCAGGTCTGGATCCAGAACCGACCTATCAGTGGGATACAAAACGTAAACTGTTCAGCCTAGCGGAGGTATGCGTTCTACCTAGTGCTGTTATATATATATGTTATTATTATTAGTTCCCAACCAAGGAACTTGAATGCAGGAAGAGGCCATGAGACCAATCAAAGTCTGCGCTATTTATCATTACAAACCTATGGTTGTTTGGCTGTACTCTCTACTTTTAAATGCTGAGCATCAATTAAGGAAGTAGCATGTACCATTTTAAATCTTTAGTACGACTTGGCCAGGGTACAAACCAATCTCCAAGACTCAGAGTAGATGCTCTAACCATAACACCACTGAGTCTGGAGATGAACAAAGCCAATCAAGTTATTGCTTAATGGGAATAATTTAAACAAATGTTAAAATCTACCAAATGACCTCCTAAGCATTCACGTCACAAAAATTAGTTTAGCTCATTACATCGGAGTCATCGCGTATACGATGTTGATCTTCCATCGTCTAATGTCCTTGCATGCGACGTGAATACGTACGAGAAACTGCTCCATGAGCCTTGGGTTACTGTGGGAATAAAAGATTTAAAAAAATAAAAATAAAAAACGAAAACAAATCTGTATACTGTTGACTGTCGATATCAAATTTAGGTAATTAGGACCAAGAAGACAACCACAACCGGTGGTTCACACTACGATGTGACGATGTGTAGCGACATGGACAAGTAGAGGAAACCAGCATGCATTGGGACATCCTCTCCAGCAGCCATTCTTGGCTAAAGACATCTAATTCCAATGTGTTGTTCATAATACAAGTACCAAAACAATGGCACTTGCAAAATTATGATTCAAGTGCCAATGTATACTGTTGGCATCAAAATTCCATCGTTTTGGGCAAGAAGCTGCTCGACTCTCGAGGGAGTGTCCCAATGCACCTCGATTTCCTCTCCAGATCAGGGACGTTATTTTGGGCAATCACTGCGCAGAAATTGGGGATAAAATCATAAAAAAAATAAAATCATGAAAACTATAAAATCACAACATTTTTAAACTTACCAGAGATTCACGTTGGTGACGTTACCAATGCAAGTTCCTCTCTCTATATATACAGTATGTACATAATACAAAACAGACTAGATCGTTACTCGGTAGAGCACATCCCTACGCCAAACTGAACAGTTCACATTTTTTTTAATCCCACCGAAAGGCTGGATCTGGATCTGGATCCGGACTTCAACCTAAATCAAATCAGTTTGTCCTCGTCACCTACACAACTCATTCACCAAGTTCTGTCATAATCTTTTGACAGCCGTTTGAAATATCATGATATGTAATCATTTTTTTGGCCACATCTTCCAATGGTGAAGAATTACTTTAAAAATATTAAAAACAAGGACAAATGTGTCCAAGAGCAGCGTCCTAAAGGTTTTGTTGGCTAAAAAAACAAACAACGAAAACAACAACTTCCGATATTTCGTCACGTGCCTTGATTAAGCCAATAGCGAGACCCGTCATAATGTATTTACGTATTTACGATATATAGTGTATTTACGAAATAAATAGTGTATTTACGAAATTACAACACATGAAATGGAATAATCTTTAAATAGTAACGTGAACTTTTCGAAACTTTAAAGCAAATGTCCGAATATATTTAAAAGTTCATGATAGACGCTCTCAAAAGGCACCGTCAATGTGAGGATGTGTACAGGTGTTTAGTATTTAGGGAGATCCGGATCCTGTATATAAAAGAGCCGAGTCCTAATATAAAGGTTTTGTCTTCACAAGAAGAAGAACAACGCCGAGCTCTCTTAGAGCAGCGTTCGCTACTAAAAATTATTGTATCCAGACTCGGATCTTCACCAAAATCGAATCAATTTGTCCTCACCATACAGCCTACCTGTCCAGCAAATTTCGTCCAAAACTTTTCGAGATGTCCTGCTCAGACAGACGGACAAACAGCGGCGAAAACATCACCTGCGTCCACCTTCCAAAGCAATACGTCCTTCTCCATGTAACGTTAAACGCCTAGTACGTGCTTATTCACTTATTACGTACCATCGAATCAAACTGACGTACTACTTACTATGTATGTGCACCATGTAATCAAACCTCATGTCCGGTATTAAACCTTATATACACCATTGTGTACACTGTAACTCACGCAGGATCACGGGCTTGGTTCTCAACGCAGCAACGACGAGTACAATTCCCGGGGTGTCAATGTTCCGGTGAGCTGTCTAAGCCTCGTGTCACCGTCCTGACCAATCACACCTCCAACGCTCCACACAAAGCAACGTCAACACAGCAACACTCAATGGCACGACATCGACAGCGTAGGCGGAGCCAGTTGCCAGTTTCCAGTCACGAATGTTACGTCTTCCCAAACATGCGAAGCCACGCCCACTTCGTCTCCATTTACGCTCTCGCACATATGTTGTTGTTGTTGTTGTTGTTGTTTTAAAAGACTTGACAACAAACTTGGAGAGGTAATCTCGCGTACGCTCTTCGAAGGGAACGCTATACAATCATCACGATCATATTCCTGGGATCTGACTACATTTAAAATTCTGACGACGTATTAAAATTAATCTTTTTTTTTTCCTTAAATCCTCTCTAATTACCTAAAGATCTCCTTGCTCATCTTCACACGTCAGATTTTTTTTTTTTTTTTACGTTGCTCTCCTTCCGCTTTGTTCATTGTTTCTCCCTTTACTTCGATCGTTATAAATTTGGCGGTGAAGCAAGTGGTGTCTCGAAGAGCGGTGTATAACTTCAGAAGCGCTTGCATGGGATTGATAAATAATGCTTTGATTTACAGGATTTTTTTTTTCAGTCAACATCACATCATACGTAGTGTTCAATTAATGAGCACTGTCGATAAGAGACGATTAAACTTGATCAGTTTCAACCAATCGATGAACAGCCTCCTCCACTGCACTCCCTCCCCCTCCTTCGCCCCCTCCTTTCCAAGTCGGCGACTCGCGGTGGGTCTTCGATTTATTTCCCCCTTTTCGAGGCTCGTTCCCTCGTCCTAGAACGAAGCATCCTCATTGTGGGTCACTTATCATCATCATCATCATCATCATCCTCCGTATTTCATTAATGAACCGAATCTCTTATAAATACTCTCATTCATATGATGTATAATGTGATGAATCCTGACGGTTGGTCTCCCCTTGGTCGACATTTCTTGTTCTCTACTGTCCTACCGAGAGTCCACATGACGCACGATGCCCTGAGGATCCTGATCCTTGTGTGACACCCTCTGTTTTATTTACTAGTAAAGGTCAAGGTCGCATAAATTGACCTGAAATCGATACTATAATGGACATGAGTGTTTATTTATCTCCCCCTACAGATGAAGCATCAAGGGTCCACGAAACTCAGCTACATTGTACTGGGTATCCATGACTGGATCGCCATCGTTTTTCGCTCATGAGTGAAAATCTACATCCTCGCTCGTTATTTCCCGTTACTTTGTGCTACATTTTCAAAAAAAATTGCTCTGACAACATATTCTGCCAACACGTGACTATCTGTCTTCAGTTGTTACAACCACCGAATTGGTCCCTCAGGAATCAACGGCTCATTGGGGGGGAAAATGGCACAGAAAAAGGAACAAAATCATGACTGGAGATGTCGGGACCATGAAGGACAACAAAACCACGTGACCACCACCACCACCACCGCTGCCACCCGTCCATAGGACGGGTCATCTACTCGTTTTAACAATTTGCGTGTTAGGTCACTGAACTGGTTCACCAATCAAAAGGTAGAAGGGAATATATATATATATATTATTTTTTTAAGATCAAAAGGTCATGGTTGCAAAAAAAAATCGTCAATTTTCATCCGATTCACTTGAATTTGGAGCAGAGTTTGCATGTTGGGTCACTCAAGATCTTTTGAGGTCAAAAGGTCAAGGTCACCTAATATCGTCAATTTTTATTGACACCCTTGGTGCGGAGGCATTATGTTTCCGGCTTGTCTGTCCGTCCGTCCGTCCGTCCATCCGTATTTTCGTTTACGCGATAACTCAAGAAGCAAATTGTAGAATTTCATCAAACTTGGTAAAAGGGTAAAGTAAGACAGGGCAATTAAGTGATTAGATTTTGGGCCAGATATGATAAGGGTCAAGGGTCAAATATGTCAATACTCAAGTGCTTGTGCGGGAGAGCAGAGGCATACCCATCGACCGCGCGCAGTCAAATTATTTTTATGCCTCCGCACCAAAGTGCCAGAGCATTATGTTTCTGGGTTGTCCGTCCATCCGTATTTTCGTTTACGCGATAACTCAAGAAGCAAATTGTAGAATTTCATCAAACTTGGTAAAAGGGTAAAGTAAGACAGGGCAATTAAGTGATTAGATTTTGGGCCAGATATGATAAGGGTCAAGGGTCAAATATGTCAATTCTCAAGTGTTTGTGCGGGAGAGCAGAGGTATACCCGTCGACCGCGCGCAGTCAAATTATTTTTATGCCTCCGCACACAAGGGTGCCAGAGGCATTATGTTTCCGGGTTGTCCGTCCGTCGGATTTTCGTTTACGCGATAACTCAAGAAGCAAATTGTAGAATTTCATCAAACTTGGTAAAAAGGTAAAGTAAGACAGGGCAATTAAGTGATTAGATTTTGGCAAGATGTGAAAAGGTCAAGGGTCAAGTCAAGTCAACTGAAATTTTACTGTTTACGCCCTAACTCAAGAAATATTGGAGAATTTCATCAACTTGGTAAAAGGTAAAGTTAGACAGGGCAATTAACTGCTTAGATTTTGGGCCAGTATATGATAAGGTCAAGGGTCAAATATGTCAATTCTCAAGTGTTTGTGCGGGAGAGCAGAGGTATACCCGTCGACGCGCGCAGTCAAATTATTTTTATGCCTCCGCACAAGGGTGCCAGAGGCATTATGTTCTCGGGTTGTCCGTCCGTCCGGATTTTCGTTTACGCGATAACTCAAGAAGCAAATTGTAGAATTTCATCAAACTTGGTAAAAAGGTAAAGTAAGACAGGCAATTAAGTGATTAGATTTTGGGCCAGATATATGGGTCAAAGGTCAAGGTCAAACTCTGAAATTTTACTGTTTAGCCCTAACTCAAGAAATATTGGACAGAATTTCATCAAACTTGGTACAAAGGTAAAGTTAGACAGGGCAATTAACTAATTCGATTTTGGGCCAGATATGATAAAGGTCAAGGGTCAAATATGTCGATTCTCAAGTGTTTGTGCGGAGAGCGGAGGCATACCCGTCGACTGCACACAGTCGAATTACTCCAGTTAGTATATGTTATATTGTTACGGTTGTAGAAATTCGCATTACACATAAAGAGTCCTCAGGTGAGATATATCGATAAGTCCATGTGTAGTTAGCCCAAACCCGTTGTATAGAGGGAATTTATGTGATCCATCCGGGCTGCGACGCTTTGAGTTAGCCATTTTTCTGTTCTATATTTTATTTCAAACAACAGCGCATCTCAACAACCACGCCATCCCCACCACAGCGCCAACCACACTACAACCACGCCACCTCCACCACCTACGCTACCACATCTTCGCCACTCGCCATTCAATAAGCACCGTGCGGTCACGATCTCCGCGGAAGAACAAAAACCACCAACGATGCTTGTGGGCTTTTCCCGCCATTTTTCCCGCGCTTGGTGTGAAGGAAGGGAAAGGGCAGCTGCGCCCGATTGGTGGATGAACAGCGTGAGGCGGTCGGGGTGAGGGAACGCCCCTTTTCGGGAGCCTTCTCGAAGGAGGGTGGAGCCGAAAACGTGGCGGGGCGAATGGGCGGAGCCGGCCCCACAAAAGGGACGAACGAGTTGGTTCGGGGGTTTTTTGGTTGGTTGCTCGGTTGGTTCGGAGTTGTGTGGAGTTCGGAGTGAGCCTTCTGGTCGGGTCGCGAGCTCGTGGTTCCTGCCCTGTTCGGCGATCCTTGCGCGGGCCCTGGTACCCGTGCACGAGCGCGGGAAGTAGCGCCGAACGAGCCCCGTCCGTTCCCCCAAGAGCCCCGTCCGAGCTGTCGGCGGACGACGCGAGCTTCGCGCGGGGAAGGACTCGACGCGCCCAGGGAAGTCATGACTTCCTTTTCTTTTGGGTTTTTTGTGTAAATGTGTGTGTGTGTGGCGCCAGTCTGCCAAGTAGAATCGTATAAGTGTTCTGTGCTCGTGTAAATAATAATTATAGTCGGTTGTAGCTCTGCATTGTGTCCTTGCTTTTGTTCTTTTGTTTTTATGTGCATTTTTCTTTTGCTGTAATATACGTGCTTCCGTGTGTCGCGCAATAAAGTGCGGCTTGTTGAAATTGTTCCCCGTTTCGCTGCGTCCTTTCCTTTGTTTGAATTTCCATCTGCATCACGTAAGGGATTGGTGGTGGCTGTAAGTTCCCGGTAACTAATCTGAACCGTCAAGGTCGACGATAACTCCGCTCGGTTATCCCTGTAGTACGGAACGAGCCGCTTAAGCAGTTCGTGTCCGGAGTCGACCTGTGGCGAGGTATGATCGCCCGATTAACCATCCGCGTAGGTACTTAGGTAGGTCGAGTTTGGCGAACAACCCTATCCTACGCGGGTGGCCGATTGGCACGATTGTGGTGAGGTTAAACCCCCACCCGTGACTAGCTCCCGCGTTGTTCCGAGAGGGTCACAACTGAATTGTCCGTTCCGGTGGGCGAGGCGGCCGCCATTCGAGTCAAGCGGCCGATCGCACGCCGGCGGGCGCAATTCGCAACAATATATATATTTTTTTACCTGTTTTCGTCATGTATAGCATATGGAAGATGAAAAAGAATAAGAAGAATAAATTCATTATGGATGCTGGCAAGTTTTGCATTTTGAGATGCTTTCTAGTTATGATTTGTATTTGCTTCCACCATGTGGTGCTACAAGATACACACTGACATATCGAAACAGTTGGGGTCCTCCCAACACCTTAAACCTTTTGGAGTACGACTTTTTTGTTTTTTTACCCCCTAAAACTACCCCGTGTGCCTCCCTGAGTACAACCCCCAGTTTTCAACTCATTCCATCTGGCAGTTGAGTGCCTAGAAGACAAATATCCCACATGATATTTAATACACTAGACTTGGTAATATGGCTTTATAATACAACATTTGTGCATCACAGATTGAATGGATAACTCCTTAAACAATATGCTTCATTTTTATTACCGTTGGTGATTACAATAACCTTGTACATTTTGTTCTCAATAAAATGATGCCACTACTCCGTACTGTAAGCACTTGTCATCAAGGGTGCTCAGCCAAGCTCATTGATTAGGTCACTGAACTGGTTCATTTCACTCTGATACACAGTGCCGATAGAAAGTCTACAGCCCCTTTCAAAATTTTCACCTTTTGTTGCCTTGTAGCCTGAAATTAAATAAAATTAAATCAGGCTTTTTCCACCTTTATTTACACATCGTAACCCACAACTTCCAAGTGAAAAACAAATTCTACAAATTTCAAAAAAATAATTAAAAATAGAAAACTAGAATATCTTGGTTGGATAAGTATCCACCTACCTGAGAATACTTGGTGGAAGCAACTTTGACAGCAACTACAACTGTGAGTCTGTTGGGATAGGGCTCTACCAACTTGGCACACCTTGATTGGGCAATACTTGCCCATTCCTCTGCACAAAATTGTTCAAACTCAGGCAAGTTCCGTGGGGCGCATTGATGGAGAGCAATCTTCAAGTCATGCCACAGATTTTCGATTGGATTTAGGTCAGGGCTATGTCTGGTCCACTTTAGGACATTTATATTTTTGATCTTTAGACACCCAAGTGTAGCTTTGGCTGTGTGCTATGGGTTGTTGTCATGTTGAAAGATGAACTTCCGTCCCAAATTCACAAGAAACTTGCAGAGGGCAGCAGGTTTTCCTCTAGGATTTTTCTGTATTTTGCTCCATTCATTTTCCCTTCGATCTTGACAAGTGCCACAGTCCCTGCTGATGAGAAGCATTCCCGTAAGATGATGCTGCAACCACCATGCTTCACAGTCGGGATGGTGTTCTTTGAGTGTTCTGTGTTGGGTTTGCTCCAAACATAACGTTTTGCATTTAGGCCAAAAGGTTCCATCTTGGTTTCATCAGACAACAAAACTTTCTGCCACATGGTTTCAAAATCTATGCAGTGTTTTTTTGCATACCTCAAATGGGACTCAAGGTGGGATTTTTTTGAGTAATGGCTTCCTTCTTGCCACCCTACCGTACAAGCCAGACTTGTGGAGTACTTGGGATATCGTTTTCACATGCACACAGTGACCAATCTTTGCTTTAAAGGCACGTGGTTCTTTCAAAGTTGCCATTGGCCTCTTGGTGGCCTCTCTGATCAGTCTCCTCCTTGCTTGGTCATCCAGTTTGGAGGGACAGCCTGATCTCGGCAGGAGCTTGGTGGTACCATACACCTTCCACTTCTTGATGATCGTCTTGACTATGCTCCAAGGGATATTCAAGGCCTTTGAAATATTTTTATACCCATCCTATGATCTGTGCCTTCCCACAACTTTATACCGGAGGCCTTTTGAAAGCTCCTTTGTACTCATGGTTGAGTCTTTGCTGTGAAATACTCTACCCAGTCGAGGAAACTTTCAGGAACAGCTGATTTTATTCTGAAAATAATCAGAATCACTGCAGTTTAACACAGGTTGAGGCCAATTAACTTTGTGTGTGATTTTGAAGGTGATTGGTTACACCTGAGCTGACTTACAATTGTTATTTTTAGGGGGCTGGACACTTATCCAACCAAGATATTCTAGTTTTGTATTTTTAATTGATTTTCTGAAATTTGTCGAATTTGTTTTTCACTTTGAAGTTGTGTGTTACTGTGTAAAAAAAAAAAAAAGGTGGAAAAAAGTTTGATTTAATGCAATTTAATTCCAGGCTATAAGGCACCAAAAGGCGAATTTTTTGAAAAGGGGGTGTAGGCTTTCTATCGGCACTGTACCAAACCCAACTGCGAGGATACCAAACATTACTCCTGAAAATAGACAGCATCTGTAAGAGAGTCAGCCACCCTTCAATGCTAAAATAACAAGAGTAGGATGTATTAATGTACAAACAATATATCAAACAGGTAGAGCCAGTTTAGTAGCAGAAGTTAAGAAGCACAAATAGGATATTACTCGTGTTAGTGAAGTGAGGTAGCTGGGAAAATGGAAAGCTTTAAACAATATTTCATGATTAATACACCAAGAAAAAGGGCTGACAGGATGGTCTAGACTTCTAGAGGTACAAACATTCACCTCTAAGTTTAGCCTAGGATTGAATCCTGACCCAGATATTGCTAAACTGGAGGTTTTTGGAAGTGACAATAAGACAATTTGTGTTCTAATTCTCAAGTATATAATTAAATTTAAATGAAATATATGTTTTAAAGGCTGTAGAAAATAAAACAAACCTTTTTCAGAAGTTTACCACCATTGATGCACCCTCTTTTGCACCACATTATTTATTTGGATGCACCACACCACATTATCTGCTCTCCTTCCACATTAAATTAGTTATTCGTGTTTGTTGTTTGTGTCCTTTTAAGACATCCTAAAAACAGTAAGTTTCCTGTTTGGAATGATTTTCAATTTTGTTTGACTGCCAGATGGGCAGACAGACTTTAAAAAGTTACCCCTCGCTCCTCTGTGCGCATGCGTGATGAAGACACGATTTAGTCCGTACAATTTCAATTTACCAAATTCAGGGTCAAAGTACCGCTAAACTGTAGGTTCATGTTTCGATCCATGTTCATATTCGTGTTCCGCAGTCTTCAAAATGAAACCTTCAATTGAAATCAAGTTGTTCCTCGATCATAGACTGACGCCTGTAGACAGACCGATATACAGATAAAGTGGACCAATTGCTTAACCCCACTTTTCGCTTCGTGTGCGGGGTAAAACAATGCCTTGCGGGATACCTCAGAGGTAGCATACTTACTTTTGAATTGTCTACACTCAATTTGATTCCCGACCCAATTATAGAAACTGTCAATCCTGGTGCTTCGCAGGCAGTGCATTGGATCAATGAGTGTGCCGTCCTTTGAAGGGAACTGGTGGATCTTAAAGGTCAAAATATGCCATTGGATGCCTGTACTATGAACAACTTCCAAATTTGTGACTTAAACTAGAGCACCCTTTTCAAAGTTGGTTCAATTCCAGAAATGTTCTTGACTGCTGTGAGCAACCAGATGCTCTGTGAAGCATATATGGGTCCTTGGCTGGACTTAAAATGTACAAAAACTTTGTAAAGTTTAGTTGGATTAATGTTCATAAATGCATGTTTTAAGAGGCAACATTAATTTGTTAATATATTGACTTTGTTTGAAGTTGTATTCATAAAGCTGTATGATTTCAATCACTCTTGTATTTCTTTCCCAGCCCCTTTTCCGAGGCTCAATTACCAAGTCAAGGTCCTGCTGCATGAGGTCTCGGGCCCTCCTTGTTGGACTGGGACTGCAGTCACCGACTACGGCAACACGAGATATAGATCTGTCTAACGTTCCACTGCCGCCACCTCGTCACTCGCTGGTGGAACTTTTGCAGCCCTGTGCACCCCTCATCGCCTTAACTCGGCCTTACGGAGAGAGTGAAACAAACAAGGAGTCAAAAGAGCGAACTGAGGCTCCGTTGTCACCGTCACCCTCACGATATACATTGGGTGACGGGCGGGCGTGGGGTGTGAAGGTGAGACCGAAGGGTGTGGCCTGGGTGGTGGACACATCACCTTGGGTTAGACCGAAGCACAGGATTCGCCGAAGATCGATATCCGGTAAAGCTTTGAGTTATGATTCTATTGTTGTGCTAATTTTTTTTTCATTCATCATGAAATGCGAACGGATTTTATACTTCCTTTTTTCGTCAGAAATACGACAATGATATTTCTCAGTATTATAATAAAGTTATTGAGTTATGATCACCAAACTATCATTGTTAAATAACTCCACAGTGCATTTTTCATGTCATTGTGAGATGAATTTCTGTGTTGCGACAGATTGCCTGCATACCGACCGCCCATCGATAATGGCAGCCATTATGGATGCAAGAGGCTTGACCACGTGCCATAAACCTCAACACGTCATCTCACCAGAAGAAGTTCGACAGCGAAAAGTGCTGGATCTGCGGCGCTGGCAAGTCATGTCAATTGCAAAGTGATCTTAATCACCATCCTAGTCAGGATCCCCATGCAATTCAAAGCTAAAGATAAAGTGATTTCTTCCAGTCAAGGGCTACAAATGTTGACTTGTCATGATTTTTCTACTGTTGGAGGAAAACTTAGCATTCTGGTCAGTCCTTCAATCCCTGAGCTGTGTATATGGGCCTTGAGTGTTAATATAAGCAGAAGTCCTGATAGATTGATCAAAAGCAGTTTTCCCCTGTTTTCCCCTCCCTGCAGGTACTGTATAAGTCGACCACAGTACCGACGATCATGTGGCCTATCTTCTGTCATCTCATGCTGGAATTTCCTGTACAGCAAATTGGGTGCTGGCAGGCATGTAAATGCACATGCACAGCACACCAGTTTGTAATGTGTGCCTGTTCGGTTTGATATTTAAAAAACAACATTATCCATCTGCATGCTTTGTAGCCATCAGAACAGCCAGAATAGCTTGTGTTGATGATCCATTAGCCACTGAGCATTGAGGGAACAGTGTCTAAACTCTATCATTGTTAGCCCGTCCACCCATGCAGCGGGTGACAAGGGTGTGTGGGGTGTTGTTGTGTTGTGGTTGTGTGGTGTGTGTGGTGTGTGTTGTGAGAGATAAATCTGTGCATAAGAGAGAGAGAGAGAGAGAGAGAGAGAGTAGTTTTCTGTGGAATAATTCCCGGGATAAATTAATATCAGTGGCCGTGGATAGAGGAGACCAGTTCTGAAGTGTAAAAAAATTAAGAAAATTAAAAAAAAAATGTAGAAGCAGATCACACTTTATAACCCATGAAGAGTAGGACCATGAATGTCGAGGTCCGACAGTATTAATATTCCCAAGGATGTTGTTTTTTTAAGATCTCTGTAAGGTTCTTCTTCATCATTTGCGAAGCTCCAATTATCACTGGCCCAATTTTGGCACTCTTCAGATTCTAGGGTCTTTTCACTTAATAGCTGAGATCTTGGTAGTTGGTCATTTTCTTGATTTTGGACGAAGTTGGAGGATGACGACAGCAATGCATACCAATGAAGCTCCCAAGCATTTACCACGTTGGTATGCATTGCTCTCTACGCTATCGCTGATGATTCGCCAACAAGTGATGAAACTGGTCCGGTAGCTGAGGGGGTGTATAGCATTGGGATCCTCATGTGTGTACTACGTGTGAACGTCTGTATAGTTGTTGAGGAACTCTGGGAAGGGTTCGAAACGGCGTAGTGCTTACCTTGTGTAGGTATTCTTGGGTTGCTTTACACAGCTTATTCGGCTAGAGGAGTGTGGGAGGGGTCAAATATATATATATACACTATATATATATATATTATTTATATGATTATATCTGTACGAATGGCCGAAAGAGCATTCACCTCGAAGCTGTCTTTCCTGGGCTTGCATCCTGACCCAGTTATAAACTGTCATCCCAGTGATTCATAGGCAGGGTGATTCACCAATGTGTGTGCCATCCCTCGGATGGACATGACACTAGTGTCCTGTCTGCCAGCAATAGTTGGTGGACATAAATATTCCACAGTGTCCTTTACGAAGATTAGGCGAGGCATCGCCAGCATCCTGGCCAAATTCCAAATTCATGTCCTAACTACTTCTGGCAGAGGGATGGCAAACCACCCAGTAAGACCCTGGCCTAGAAACTTATTCGGTAGAACCACCGCTATGTAACATAGAGTCTGGTACATCGGATTGGGATATACGATACACATATCGTACGCTAGTACTGTACTCCATATGTACATGTGGAGGGATGGTATTTATTAGGTATGCATGGCTTTTAATTTTAAGCAAACTTTATCTCACTTTACCACCCTACATAATACGCCACATTCATTGTGCATTAATTGCGCCACAGCTGTGCTAATGGAGATGAGGCACAAAATCAGTTCATACTTCTCGTGTCTTCTAAGATATTTTTGTACTGGTAACTGTTATACTACTACTACTACTACTACTACTACTACTACTACTACTACTATTACTACTACTGTCATGATCCTCATTACTCCCACCTTCTTGTGGGTTCGGCCAAGAAAAAATTTCAGTCCAAGACTCACAGTACAGTTGACCAGGCCTACCACTCGGCTGAAGGTGGTAGGAGTTTGGAATTTGGTCACACTGACAGAGATAGCTTGCCTACTCTTCATGAAGGGCACCATGGGATATTTAACGACTACCAACTAATACTAGCAGACGGGACACCCAGCCTAACATCCATCTGAGGTACAGCACGTTGCAACGCCTTCTGGTAGCTTGTACGTGTTGCTGCGTTTGAGCCCGGGGAGTAACTTCTGAAATCTATCTATCCGGCTTCTTCCCCACATCTTTGTTCTTTGTTCCTTTCACACTTCTTTCTATTTTTTTTTTTCACAATTCTCTTTATTCATTCTAATTCTTGCTTTTTCTTCTCTTTCATCTCTTTTACTCTCTATTTCTCTCTTTTGTTATCTATCTCTCGAGGGAAAAGTGAGTTCTTGCATAATTTTTTTCTGTAAGACTCACTTGGCTGCGCCTGGATGGGTTTGCAGGTTAGAGGAGTAGTGACTGAAACCCGAATCCTATCCAGGTTCCTCCTGACGACTCCATCTTTGCTCTTTACTTCATCAGGTTCCTTCTTTGTCTTCAGTTTAATTTCCTGTGAAACACCAATCAGTTTATAGGAGGCGATTTCCGGGACCATACTCTTGCAGAGCGTTGGTGCTGCTAAAGGCCAGTCACACCTTGACATTTTAGCCAGCAATGGCAACGTATCAAAATGTATGTAAAACGCTGGCTTACGTTGAACTTTTGATGTTTTTTTTAAAAGATTCGGACGTATTCATAACGAGTTGGGCGAATGCATAACATATTAGTAACGGACACAGAACGTTTCGTTGTCTTATAGATAACTTATACCAACGAATGCTTAGCCTCGTTGTCAGCGTTCACAACCTATGCCCAACGATAGTCTAACTTATGCATAGCGCCTGCACGTATCGCCGACGATCACGTGGCGTAGCCTATTAAAAGGCTGCCGCACAACGATTCAAATCATAACCGCCAGAGAAATAGAAGTGTCAACATCGCAGTCACACCTTGGCGATCTTGCCAGCGTATGCCGACCTCTGAAAAATGCGTCTAAAACGCTGGCGCACGTCGAATACGGTATGGGTAAGTTTGGTATACGTGAATAGAACGCTAAAGTACGCTATCATACGTCGTAGTAAGTGGAGTACGTCTTGTAATTTTAAACGGTTAAAAATTTTACGACGTACTTGCCGTATGCCTCACACGTTCCGCATGCGATGGGAATAAGTTGTACGCACGATATGCGAACGTTGGCAGACGTCGACAAAAGTTACTTGTAATACTCATAAGTCGAAACATGTCGAGCTAATGTCTAGCGTACCCGAAAGTTATTCTAACTTATGGATAACGTGGTTTGAACCAATCCTTACCTATTTCCAACGCACATTGACGTATGTAGACGTATTTGATTGACGTCTTCCGGATGATCAAATAACTAAATGAACGTGTTTCTAACTTACAACTACCATATAATGGCGTATTGGCAGCGTTTAGGGGAATTGGTATATAAAAATGGGCTTCACACAGGAGGAACCCGTCAGTGTTCCAGACTCCATGGTTTTTTTTATTTTTTTTTTCTTCGGCATGACGGTGATGTTGACACTTCGATTTCTAGTGCGATTATGATTTAAATCGTTGAGCGGCAGCCTATTAATTATATTATATTATAACCGCCCTAGAAATCGAAGTGTCAACATCACCGTCATGCCGAAGAAAAAAAACCAAAAAAAAACAAAGAAAAAACAGGGAGTCTGGAAACACTGACGCTAAACATTACCTCGACGTGTTTCGACTTATGAGTAACTTACAAGTAACGTGTGTCGACGTGTGTCAACGATCGCACAACGTACCTAAAACTTATGGCCAGCGTAGCGAACTTGTGAGTCATACGCTGGCATAAGTCGTAAAATTTCAAGCATGCTAAAATTTGAGGACAACCGCAAAGTACAACGATGAAAGCCAGTACTACGAGTATGGCAGTGTTTTTCAGCGTGCTCTCAATGTTTCCAAAACTTACCCATAACGTATTGGACGTGCGCCAGCATTTTAGACAAATTTTTCAAATACGGTATAAGCTGGCTAAAATGTCAAGGTGTGACTGGGCCTTCAGCAGTTTCCTTGCTATTGGGTACAATCCTCGACGGGTCGCCACTCCGACACAGGATACCAGCATGCTGCACTCATTTTTGCCGACCTGGAAGGATGACAGGCGAGGTTAACCCCACCTGGTATTAATTCAACAGCTGAGCGGGATTTGAACTCAGGACCCGAGGATCCAGGGCCCACCACCCTAACCATTAAGACAACACCAGGCATAATCAGTTTATAGTTGGTCAGGAATCAAACCCTAACTAGACAGCTCAAAGGTAAGTGCACTACCTCTGCACCATCCTGTCAAACCCTATTTTTGTATATTGTGTAAGGTTAATTGAATGAGTGATAACAACAATGCTGCTCAGATGATGATCAAAGAGTCTGTGAACTTGTGTGTGTTCATGTATATGAAACAGCTTACCCGCCATCACACAGGAGCAGGGTCTGGCAATCCTGGGATTCCAACCACCGTATGACAACATTCGATTTGGACCCTTCACCGGAAACACAACACTCTTGCGGTACATTTACCATGGTTTTAATTCCCCTTAAACCATGTCTGAACCCTGGCCACACCACACAGCTGTCTCACCGTTTTTGCATCAGAATCCATTTTTGTTTCTTTCCAATAGTTGAGGATATGGTTGATTTATTGTTAACCCTCATCATACTGTATAAACTACATGTTGATTTTGATCATTCACCTCCATGTGTCATTGATGGTATCATCAGAGCAAAGCCTTCCACCTGATGTTGCGTGCACAATTCCTTCCGATATTAGTCACTAGCAGGGTGACCCGGTGTTGCCTGGGTGGGGGGGTATTGAGAAGTGGGAGAAGCAGGAGAGCTGGCAGGGCTGAGAATGGGGTAGGCAGATCAGGGACAGGAAAACTGACGGGGTGGGGGGACTGGAGGGAGCAAGAGAGCCAGAACACCAG
>CM068960.1:56617070-56635117 GCA_035128595.1 Eptatretus atami | reverse complement strand
AGTGGGTAAAGGGGTCTTAAGGGAACACCAGTGGGTAAAGGGGTCTTAAGAGTATTTAAGGTCGAAAAGTTTTACAGGTCATTGGGGTATTAAGGGTGTTTGAGGTCTTAAAGGGTCTTTGGGTTCTTAAGGATCTTCGAGGTCTTCCAGCTGTAAAGGGTCTTAAGGGTCTTCAAAAGTTGTTAGGGTCTTGGGGGTCTTCAAGAGTCTTGGGGATCTTAACCGTCTTTGGGGTCCAAAGGCTTTTTGGGGTATTCGGGGTTTTAAAGTGTCTCAATTGTGTTTGAGGGATTAAATGGTCATAAGGGTCTTATGGGTCTTTGCATCTTCGGGGTCTTAATTCCCAAGCATGCAAAAAGTCTTCTCTGAAGCATGTAAAAAAAGGTCTTATGGTTTTTCGGGTTCTTTAAAGGCTGAGGTTGTGGATGAAAATACACGAAGGACAACCTCCGGGTTGGACTTGGTCTGTGTGCCAAATTTGGTGGTTGTCGGTCCAGCGGTCCTTACAAAAAACGCGAACAAACAAATATACAAACAGACATGTGATTAATCTTATTTATTCGATGTTGCAATGTTATCATTGTTTTTGTTATTTATTTTGTAATTAGAATGCCACGCTGTGGTAGAAGGACACATTAAGCTGCTTCATATACCTTAACATGGTGTGCGTTTAAAACATGGGAATTCCAACGGATTTTTTGAAGTACTAGTATGTGCCCGTACGTGCGTGGCCGTACGTGCAAAAAAAAAACTTTCAAACTGCGTGCCAGAAACACCAACCACATAGGCCGTTCCTTCGCTCTCGCGTGCCCGTACGTGCGTGGCCGTACGTGCAAACGAAAAAAAAAACAAGCTGTTAGCAAAACAAGCAAAAAATCCAACGGATTTTTGAAGTACTAGTATGTGCCCGTACGTGCGTGGCCGTACGTGCAAAAAAAAAAACTTTCAAACTGCGTGCCAGAAAACACCAACTCCACTGGCCGTTCCTTCGCTCTCGCGTGCCCGTACGTGCGTGGCCGTACGTGCAAACGAAAAAATAAAAACTTTCAAACAACCACACAGGCCGTTCCTTCGCTCTCGTAAATTACGACTGGATTGGGGCATTATGTTTATCTATAAATGCGCATAAGAAATCGAGAAATTATTAGAATACAGTAAGTCACACTATCCGGAAGTGGTGCGTGCCCGTACGGAATGTTCACATGCATTCCATGAATTGTCGCTTGCATTGAAGTAACAACTGCTGTGATACTTCCACACACAGAGTTAATTAAAATCCAAATTAAAATCAGGTTTACCTCCCTGTCTTTGCTTGCCATGACATTCGCTGCCATTGACCATTGCCACTCCTACGCCACGGTAACTAAATGGCGCCCTTTCCCATTAGCCACGCTACGCAGCAACGTGTCTTGTCATTGGTTTGGTAAATAAATGGCCAATACTTGGGAAGCACTTGTCCGATTAATATCAAACCTTGAAAAGGCACATACTCAGGTCCCAGCAATATACCTGGCAAGTTTCATTAGATCGGACCAGTGGTTGTCGAGAAACGCGGTACACACACACACACACACACACACACACACACACCACACACACCACACCACACACACACACACCTCATGCATTTATAGTAGATACATATTCAATGAACGGGCATGGCGTGGTGATTTCGGATAGGAAAGGACTGTACACCACTGACCGTAGCAGATAGCTTTGGCTTACCACAGCACGAAAACGATGAATGTATTATTTATTTAGTTAGGTTCCAATTGTGCGTGGAGTCAGACCAGCTGTGCAGTGAGCCAATGGGTGGAAGACACGGCTCGACTAATTAGGTGTGCTTGCCTTTGGCCGTGTTATATGTCACGTGATGTCTGTTAACCAATGAGAACCATAAATGAAAAGGCCAGAAAAGTGATCTTTAAAGACTCAGCTGGTGGATGAAAATACCTTTCGGACAATCACCGGATCGTGCTGTGTGCCAAATTTGGTGGTTGTCGGTCCAACAGTCCTTGCAAAAAATTCGAACAGACAGACAGACAGACATCCAATGAATCTTATTTATTAGATTTATTTGAGAAACATACAAAAGTTTATGTGTGGCCATTATTTCAACCACAAATTCCTTGCTGTATCCACAACAAATCCAACTTTCTTTCTCCTCTCCTGTTTTCCATTATGAATGGCAAGCAGTATGGCATTCAAGCACTGACGCAACTATGATGGCCTAAGTGGTATTCGTTGTTTTGTTTTTCTCCGAATCAAAAAACACCGATTTTATTTTTTTGGGTAACTTTGCAGGAATGTCTTAATTTCAGGCTGTGGTTCTTGTTGTTTTAAGTTGATCGAGTTCACGTCTCTTTCTGTCCGGCCATTGTTCTGTGCAGTTGGTTCAGGCAGATTGGCGATTACTTCAATGTCCGAGGTTCCTCATACTTCTTGTACAAACCACATGGACGCAACCGTACTCCCGGGGAAACAGGTACTCCTTGTCGATATTCCGACAGTATCCTCATGTATTTGGCATTGCGTATTTGGCATTGAATTTTATTTTCTCTAAAAGATCGAGACTCATGGAAGAGCAAGGTAATTGAGGGTATGAATTGAATGCAGAGCAGCAGGGCAACTGTTGGACACAATAAGCAAGGAAATGAATGAACAGGGAAATAGGAGAGAGGAGTGGAGGAAATGCTGCAACCTGCAAGTCAGAGGGTTGGTGAGGAAGGGTTAATGAGGTTAATGAAGATTGTGGGTAAGGATGGGTGGTGACCTTCGATGGTAGTGCACCACCTGCTGTTACACACTTATTATACGCTAACAAGCGTCCTGTTTTCTTACTTTGTTTTCAAGCTCTGCAATGAGAACAGCCTTTCTTGCTTCGCTTACATTCATTATATTTTATGTGTTTGTACATTTAGTTTTCCCATCTGTACCTGTGATTAAGAATGATGTGTTGATTTGTCCATTGTCTGCTCACATTCTTTTAATATTTACTATAAAAGAAGCCATGCGTCCGTCTGGCAGTCTGTGCATCCGGATTCCACCCGTTGGTTGGACAGTTCGCTGACTCCACCCACAATTTCTAGATTACTGCTGCTATGTTGGTGATTACTGCTATGCCAAGTCAGACGTCATATTCACAATCGCCGTGCCCTCCCTATAAGTTTTCCTTTCAGTGTGTGTGGGGGGTGGGGAGAGGCGAGAGGGAACCATCGCAAATCCCACGCTTCCCACCTTAAGCAAAGTTGAAAGATGGTAAAAGCTTCCACCAGGAGTGGCCTAATATCAAATTTTGAGTAATTTTTTTCACCCATTTTGACCCCTGTGGACCCTGTCTCCACCCCCTGGGGAATGAACCAGGGATAAAATCAAAAAATCGTTACATATTTCATGCGTCCCCACAATGTTGATTGCATATACAAAGTTTCTTTAAATCATGTTGAAAAACATTTGTTGTTCTTTAATGCCCATTACATCATATCATACCCATCTTTCATTCCAAGAGAATACTTCCTTCCTTTCATATAAATGCTACTTCATCAGGATGAAGATTACCGCACTGTGGTTGTGCGCTGCGGTTGTGCGCAGGCGTGGAACATCGCTGATACAACCAAATTGTGCAAATACATGCATGTGCGAGTAAAAATAAAGGCCAGATGTAATCTTATCCCGCTAGCCCCCTGCAACGCGGTTTTGAAGGCATCAAGGGAGAATGAAGTGGCAGGGTCCTTTTCCAGGTGTTTCCAATCCTTGTGTTTGAGGGGGAAAGAAGGATGAGGCATATACTTGAGTACTGCTGCTCGGTATCATGAAGCGGGATCCATGTCCTCTGGTATGTGATGATGTTTCAGTGAGGTATGCACTCCACCTGATGTACATCAAGGCAAGATGACTTTGGAGTCGTATACTCTCCAAGGTGGGCCATTGTAGTTCTTCAAGCATAGCCATCACACTGCTGGTACGACCATAGTTACCATTAGCATAACGAGCACCTCGATGCTGGATCATCTTGAGGTTGTTGATGTTATGCCGAGTGTGAGGATCCCATGCTGTTGCAGCATATTCCACAATTGGTCGGACTTAAGTTGTGAATGTGGTCCTCTTAATTCTACGGCTGAAGTTTCAACGCAAGAAAGCATTGGTGGAGTTAGCTTTTCTGACAGTTGCATCCATGTGGGTGTTGAAATTCAGCTTTCAATGTATGTGGACACCAAGGTAATTGGCTGAGTTAACCTCTTCAAGGGTGTGGTCATGAATGTTATAAGATTGGAGGATGGGTTTCCACTGGAGGATTGGAGGATGTTGGTGATGTAAATGACCTGGTATTTGGAGGGGTGAAACTCCATCAACCACTTCTTCTCCCACTCCTGTAACATGTCAAGATCCATCTGGAGACGAGTGCAGTCCTGGGCAGATGTAATACACCGGTAGAGGACACAGTCGTCTGCGAAGAGACGTGGTGTGGAGCCTGAGATGCTATCTTGTAGATCGTTAATAAAGATGAGGAAAAGAAGTGGGCTGAGCACACTACCCTGAGGAACTCTGGATGTTACTTGGACTTCAGAGCTATGTTGGCCATCAATCAAGACTTGCTGGGTGCGGTCATGGAGGAAGTTTTTTTTATCCACTCCAAAGTGCAGCCTCGAAGTCCGTAGAACTCCTTCAACAGAAGTCTTCGTGGTGGGATACCTTTTCAAAGGCTTTCACGAAGTCCAGCAAGATGAGGTCTATTTGTCCCTTCTCTTCTAGTCCTCTAGCAAGGTCATCTGTGGTGAGGATCAATTGCGTATCGCAGGATCTACGTTTCCTAAAGCCATGGTGTGCATCTGTGAGTATCTGATGTTCGATGAGATGACGTATGATGGCACAATGCACGACATGCTCACACAGCTTGCAAAGGACTGATGTAAGTGAGATAGGCCAATATTTTGAAGCAGATGATCGGCAGCCCTTCTTGAAGATAGGGATCATGGTTGCTTTCTTCCAAGAAGATGTACACTGCCCTGATTCAGGGATGCCTGGAAGAGTAAGGTGACTGCAGGTGAGACTTCCTCAGCCGTTTCCTTCAGCAGTTTCACAGAGATACCGTCAGACCCAGCTGCTTTGTGTGGTTTAAGGTTTCTGAGAAGCTTGGTCACTCATTTGCAGCCAACAGTGATGTCATGCATGGTTGGATGAAAGCTGGAGCCGGGATGAGGAAGTGAAGAATCACTCTTATCAGTAAATACTGAAGAGCACTGCCTGTTCAAGATGTTAGCTTTATGCTTGGGATCGCAGTGAAGAATATTTCCCTCCTTCAGCGGAGCAACTCCCATTTGATAACAGCGTTTAGATTTTACCAGTGCTCCCAACTTCTTATTGCCATCTGGGTCCCTACTGATGATGTCAGACAGGTATTTGTTATAGGTCTGGCAACAGATCTTCTGAGTTTTTCTTCTTGATGTTGTGGTAGTGACGCCAGTCTCTTATCTCTGTTGTTGCGCCTAGCCTTCTTGTAGGCGCGGGCTTTCTTACGGCACACGCATTTAGTTGATGTGTCAAACCAACATTGGCTGAATCTGGATGAGCTAGTTTTGGAGGGTACATTGTCTTCAACGATTTTTTTTCCCAGTGCAGCCTGCATTTCAGTAGCCAGAACCTCCACTGGTGTTAAGGTAGAGTAACGGTCAATTAATTGATCTGCCCATGCTTTGGCATCAGAGCGAATGTTTACTCGGTTGGCTTGTTTCCAAAGAAGAATTTTACTTTGCTATTCTGTCGTACTCTGCTGCACTGTTGGACTCTGCTATGCACGGGGGATACGTTCCTGGAAAATGGCACGAATGTCAGGGTCCGCGAATGTCGGGGCATTGTTTTATTTGTTTGTTTATTTATTTAATGTGGTCTAGGCTCGTGGAAAGGCGATTACACAGAACAAATCTGGACACAACATAACAAAGGGAACAGCAAGAGAAAGGGGAAAACCAACAGCAGGGCGGAGGGAGAAAGTAGTTGGAGAGGGACAAACAAGGGATGCAGGTAAAGATGAGGGTAAGGGAGAACGCAAAGGGTGGACAATATGTATGTATACATTCACAAAATTGTGTTTGACCAGTTAGTGATTTGGTCAAGGTCTGAAGAGAGGGAAGAGGCTGCTGCTGTCTGTCTGTCAGAAGGATGAGAGATGTCACGGCAGAGAGTGGAAGCATCGGCAAAGAGATAAAGAGGATTTTCCAGAGTCGGTGAGATATTTGATGAAGATTAGGAATAATATGGGGGAGGGGGCTAGAAAACTGCTTCGAGGTACTCCAGCCTTGACATGGAAAGGAGATGAAAGGGTTCCATTGAGAGCCACACATTGTCTACGAGAGTGGAGGAAGTCAGTACGGTAATCCAAGAGTGGAGTTGTCCTTGGATTTCAAAGGCAGACAGTTTCGAGAGCAAGACAGGATGCCAGGCTGTATCAAAAGCTCGAGATATGTCCAGAGAGACGGCCAAGATCTCATGTCTGATATTGAGGGCCTCCACCATTGTTGGGAGAGTAGAAGCAGCATGTCCAAGGTAGAGTGACCGGGTCTGAATCCGAATTGATGATCTGAGATGAGATTGTAGGAGAAAAGGAATGATTTTATATCAACTGCGATGATAGATTCCATAACCTTGCTGATGATTGAAAGTTCATTGACCATACTCTTGAACAGAGCATTGGAACTGCCAAAGGAGTTTTTCCTTGACTATTTGGCACAATCTTGGACGGGTCGCCACTCCGACCATTTATTGGAGCACAGCTGTGCCCCTCTACCAGTACACTGGGTACTCATTTCGCCGACCTCAGGAGGATGACAGGCTGAGTCAACCCCACCTGGTGTTAATTCAACAGCTGACAGGGGGCTCAAACTCAGGACCCTTAGGTCCCAAGCCAGTCACCCTAACCACTAAGCCAACACCAGGTTTATATGATTGGAAGTACAATAAGCTAATTGGGCTGTAGTTAAGTGGATCCATTTTTGCACTTTTTTTATTTTTTTTTGTAATGCTGTGATGTTGACTGATTTTCACTTTCCCAGGTGGATGTAGGAGAACAGTCCTGAAGTGTAAGTTAAAATATAATTATATACACATATATATATATATATATATATGTATTAAATAATACTTTAAAAATCCATGAATGTAGAAGCAGGTCACACTTTATGACCCACAAATACATGGAGTCTGCAAATAGCGGGGTCTGACATTATAGGAAAATTGGATTTTGGATGTTGGAAGACCGGGCCATAGACAATGACTTTGTTCATCACAAAGTCCCATGGACTGCACTTTGGAAACCCCTGGTATAGAGTTTTTAGCAGAATGGCAGAAAGTAGTGTGGGTGATGTGAGGAAAGGAAATGTTTGATAATACCAAGCATCGTGAGTGCAGTAGTGAAGAGGTGCTGGTAAAAGTGAGTGATACAAAGTGCAGTGGTGCCAAATTCATTGGTAGCGAGAGCGTTATATTCATCTTTACCTCCACCACCGAAGGTGAAGGAGGTTTTGTTTTCACCCCTCTCTGTCTGTTTGTTTGTTTGCCTGTATGTCTGTCTGTCTGTGACTGTGTCCAGTATATCTCAAAAAGTTGTGGATGGATCCAGATTAAATTTGGTGGGCAGGTTGGGTTTGTGACAAGGAAGAATTTGTTCAATTTTTGTGAAGATTCAGACCTGGATTCGATGATTTTTTTTATTGTGATTCTTCACCATTGAGAGATTGGGCCAAAAACGATATATAGCATGATATTTCCGAAATGTATTGGGCCCGATTATGTTCTCGTGGATGAGGCATTGCATGGCGGAGGTATACGCTCTATCAAGTGCCCTTCTAGTTTATTCTGTGTTTACAGCGGAGAGTGCACGAGGGAAGCTGACGGCAGGCCTGCGTGAGGATTCATATGCGTTCGTGTACCACTGTCAGAACCATTACTTCTGTCCCATTGGATACGAGGAAACGCCATACCGTGCCGCATCTGCATACAGGTACACTGATTCCTGTGTGCTTATGCAAAAAGCTTCTCTTTCTGGTTCTCCACACACTAAACCTTGGCACCGCATAAGTAAAATGAGAAATCACAAGAGAAAGACAAATGGCAATTACACACGCCAATCAAGATTCAGGAAGAGACTTTTGCTTGTCACTTCCCTGTCACATCCTTTATTTTCGTGAATAACTTCCGTAGATCTTATTTTCTTGATCTGCCATTAACTTGCATATGAAATTATGTGATGTATTTGGCATTGTTAATGATCTAAAGGCTTAGAATTATAATAGTTGCTTCGGATCCTCTTACGTACGCGAGAACAGCTTACTTTAGAAATCCTTCATATAATTCACCCCGCCGGCTTTGCTCTATAAAAGCAGTTTTATATTCATTCAGAAATTCCATCAGAAATTGCACCCAGAATACGATAACTCATAAGTGAGCATTTTCACCCTTGTCAACAGATCCCCGGTATATAATCTGTAAGAGATCCACATTATAGTGTAATACGAGCTGGGATACGTGTTCTATGAACGAAAAGAATTATAAAGTATTGATGTGGCCTTTTGTTACAAAACTCCACCACAGCACAATATTCATAACTTGTGAAAACCTGTTGTAGCTTTACCATAGAAAGTTTAATTGAGAATTCTGTTCAATGTAAGTTTTCTGTTGCGACTGTTGAGATCTCTAGTTTTTTTTGTAATTGAGGCCCATCACAAAGAGGTAGATGTCTCAAGGAACAGCCGCACAAGATGGGGAGAGCCAGAGGTGGGGGGAGCATGAACATGGAGAGTGTTAAAATAAAATTTGCATACATAATTAACAGCTTTCCGTTCAAGTTTGACATGAGTTTTCTCATCACCATCCACCAAAAATCAAGACTGAAAAAGAAACAGTTTCCGTCACCAAATATTTTCTTGACGAAAAAATCTCATTGTTCACCACCAGTAAAAATCTCCGATTGTTCGCTCAACCAGTGATCACACGAGGTCACCAGAGTTGAGGCTGCGGAGCTTCCGCGCAATAGGCATGGGGGTTTGGAGGTGGGGGGAGAAATTTGTCAAGGGAAAATGGTCGCTCCCAGAAAAAAAAGACCCAGGCAGTGTATAAGCATGAACCTCGCTCGAGGGCTGAAAGCCAAAAGTATGAGGTGTATACGTGCGAGAGCTTTCTCAAGGGCCGTGAAACCCACCATGCATCGATAAATATTGGCTCGTGCTTGCTTTACAATGAAGGAAAGACATAGGGAAGGTATGGTGATTGCGAATACTGTGCAACACTTACCATAGCAGACGGCTGTGGCTTACTGCAGCACGACAATGGTTAGCTTATAATTGTGGGTGGAGTCAGGCCAGCTGTCCATCCAATGTGTGGAAGACACACCTCCGCTATTCATATATGCTGGCCTTCACCCGTGTTATGCGTCACGTATTAGCTGTTAGTCAATCAGATTGTATATTAATAAAAAAGAGAGAAAAGTGGCCTTTAAGTGGAAAAGTGGCCTAGGTGGTGTACGAAAATACCCTTAGGACAATTCCTGGGTTGGACTTTGTCTGTGTGCCAAATGTGATTGTCCTCAGCCCAGTGGCAAACATTGTAAAAAATGCGAACATAAGGACAGACTTGTAGACAGACTTGTTCTTCTCTTCCTCTTCGCTTTATATGGGGTGAGGTCCGAAGGCACCATACTTCTACCCTGCCTTGATCACGATACTCCTCCACCTCCCTCTGTCCATAGCCAACTATCTCCACTACCCAGCCACCCCTACCTTACGGATATCCCTTCTCACACAATCCTCTCATCTCAACCACAGTCTACCTCTTTTCCTCCAACCTTGCACCCTCAACCTACCCGCTGTCCTTGCTATTCCCTCTTCTCCCATCCACACCAAGTGTCCAGCCCATCTCAGCAGGCATTTCACCAATCTTGCCATCAAACTCATCTGCATACCAATCTCCTCCCTCAGTTTATCCATCCTCCTTCTATCCACCCTCTTCACTCCTGCAATCCTCCTGACCCAGTTGTTCTCGCAAACGTGCAGCCTCGGTTGTTGTCTCTCTGTCAGTGCCACCATCTCCAGACCATAAAGGTAGGCCGTTGTTGCACACGACATCAGAACCTTCCCTTTCAATTTTCTTGATATCTTTCTGGCTGCCATTATTCCCTCCACCCTCCTCCACGTATTCACCCCCACCTGAATCCTCATCTGCACCTCTGCCTCGAACTTACCATTCCCGGTCACTGTTACTCCCAGATACGCAAACCTATTTCCCTGCCTGATCTTCCCCTCCAATCTGATATTCATTTATTTTCCCTGCGGCCCGATCAACATCACCTTGGTCTTCTCCATACTCATCTTCAGCCCATGCTTTCTAAATGCCTCCATCCACTCCCCTAGTACTTCCTGCATCTCCCACCCACTCTTCACCACAAGAGCCAGATTGTCTGCATACAGCATCCTCTCCATACTACCCCTCAAGCTCACCTTCCTGCTTACCAGCACCATCACCATGATAAACATGAGTGGGCTGAGAGTGCTTCCCTGCCTCAAATCAATGTTCACGCTGTTCTGTTCTTGCGTTTGGCAGCTTGGATCCTGGGTAGCTATCATTTCTTGGAGTACTGCTGTGCCGCTGATGCTGTGCCCCTCCACCAGTACACTGGTACTCATTTCGCCGACCACAGTAGGATGACAGGCTGAGTCAACCCCACGTGATGTTAATTAAGCAGCCAATGGGACTCAAACTCAGGACCCTAGGATCCTAAGCCAGCCACCCTAGCCGCTAAGCCAACACTACGCTGCTAATGTTCATGCTGAATTCCTTGGACATCCCAGGATCAACCAAAACTCTTCCCTTCGTTCCCTCCCTTCCACCAACCTAATTTCTGATTCTGGCACTCCCATCCATGTCAGAGGTGCCATCACCATCTCTCTCGGGACAGTGTCGTAGGCCTTTTCCAGGTCCACAAATCCCAATTCCATCTCACCTTGCAACTCCAAACCTCTTCTCCACCAGCTGTCTCAACACGAACATCCCATCCGTCGTCCCCCAATCCTTTCTCAACTCCTGTTGTTCTTCTCCGATCTCCATCTCCACCTTCTTCCTTATCCTCCCGTCCATAACCCTCTCCAGCACCTTCATTACATGACTGAGGAGGGTAATGCCCCTGCACTTCCCCAGATATTGAACATCGCCCTTCCCCTTCAATTAATTATTGGCATAATTAACCCCGTCCTCCACTCCACTGGAATTGAACCCTCTCTCATACATACACTCAACAGCCTGCTCGTCCAACTGACTCCAACTTATTGCGCTGCAATTATCATCTCTCTACATACCTCATCAATGTTTGTCACTTCCTTTCTTCATCCTCTTCAATGCCGTCCGCACTTCCTCCTCTGTGATCTCCACCAATTCCACTTTTCCCTCTCCATAACTCAGTAGCTCCAGCTTGCCGTTGCTTCCTTCCCAGTTCAACAGCTCTTTTAAATACCCTTCCCACACCTTCAATACCACCCCCCTCTGTGTCACTAGCCTCTCGCCACCATCCTTAACCACCCACCCCCCCCTTTCATGTCCTTCCCATCCTCATCCCTGTCACGAGCCAATTTATATATTATCTTCCTCACACCATCATCTTCCAACTTGTTGTACACCTCTTCTATATTATCCCTCACCTTATCCACTGCACTCCTTTCTGCTTGACTTTCTCTATCCTCTTACAACCTCCTTTTTTACCAACTGCCTTCGCGACTTCCTCTGTCCACCATACGTGGTCTCTGTCCCTTGCCGATGCACCCTTAACAAAATCGTTCCGTTGCACGATGCATCCTCAAAATCGTTCCTAAATAATTTATATACAGCCATATTGCCAAGTATACAGGCAAAAATTGCAAGTCGTCTCACCACCCTCACGGGGAAGGGTGGAGGGATTATTTCATGCCCCTGATCTGACACTGGGTACGATGAGCAATTGTGCAAAATTTGAATGAAATTGGCCAAGCAGTTTTCGATTCGATAATGTTCGAATACATGGAGAAATGTCAAATTTTAAAATGATGATTCTCACAAACCTTCATTGCACCTAACCCATGCCCCCTCTCTGACCGCGCCCCTCACCGACCCGTGCCTCTCACCCGAACCCGGCGCCCTCTCCCGAACCCATGCCCCTTTCTATAATCCTCACCCCTCTTCCTAACCCATGCACCCCTCTAGAGCCCACGCCCCCTTTCCATAATCCCCGCCCCTCTCCTACCCGCATCCCCTCTCGAACGCCACTCCCGAACCCGCGCCCCTCTCCCGAACCCGCGCCCTCTCCCGAACCTGCGCCCCCTCTCCGAACCTGCGCCCCTCTCCCGAACCCGCGCCCTCTCCGAACCCGGCCCCCTCTCCCGACCACCTCTCCTAACCGCGCCCCTCTCCCTACCGTCCCCCCCTCTCCCTAACCCGCTCCCCTCTCTAATCCACGCCCCCTCTCCTAACCCACCGCCCAACATGAATGTAAACACATTAAACCCAACTTAACAGTCTCACAAAATGATTATCCATCCGTGCTCTATGGCACTGTATTTATAAAATCCTAAATAATATTCCACAGCAAACTGTTGGTAATAAATGCCAGTAAAAAACTGTACAAAAAAAAATCACTGCTACATATTTTATAAAATCGTTCTCAAATAATTTATTTTACAGCCATATTGTGTGTTAATTATATTAATCACATTTGCCATCAGTGCGGTGTTATTTATTAATCGTATTTTGGTTCATTTTTATCACGACATAATTTGAAAGTGGGAGAATGTACAAGCGAAACCTGAATGACATTTTCTTCTGATTTAAACAGAACTGAGTCCACTTCAAATTCTAAATAACTTGTTAAATCGGATGATTTAAAGTATGAAATTCAACGTTTCATTCTTGCGTTCATTTGACATTTAAATACCTTAAAGTGAATGTAAATCAGTTGTGTTCGTGAGTGGCACCTCAATGTGCATAGTGCACTCGGTCAATGTATATTCATATCTTCCACCATTATTTACTAATTTTATTATTTACACACCCATTATTTACTAATTTTATTATTTACACAGCCATTATTTACTAATTGTATTATTTACACACCCATTATTTACTAATTGTATTATTTACACACCCATTATTTACTAATTTTATTATTTACACACCCATTATTTACTAATTGTATTATTTACACACCCATTATTTACTAATTTTATTATTTACAGACCCATTATTTACTAATTTTATTATTTACATACCCATTATTTACCAATTTTATTATTACACACCCATTATTTACTGATTTTATTATTTACACACCCATTATTTACTAATGTTATAATTTACACACCCATTATTTATGAAATTTATTATTTACACACCCATGATTTACTAATTCTATTATTTACTGATTTTATTATTTACACACCCATTATTTACTGATTTTATTATTTACACATCCATTCCCATTATTTACTAATTTTCTTATTTGCATACCATTCTGTGATCAAACGGAAGGCAAATCTTGTTCCATTTTGTTGGCTAAAAAAAACGGACATTTTGCTTTTGTCATACGTACAATGGCCTCCGTCATCACGTACTCCACTGCCTGTGCAGTTTGCGATGGAAGCACCGACAGAAAAATCTGGCTGCATGGTTAGTGCGAGTCTGGCTGCACAGCACTGCTCAAAGGGTCACCCACCTTGGCATGGCATTGCACGACAGTATGAATGAGGTGTAAGAGTCTTTTGCACCGAATTGTACATTATAAATTAATAGGTAATTGGATTCTTGCACATTGATTAAATAAATATAAAAATCCATTGTAATACTGTACTTCATGGTACCATTCCTCCATTGTCAATGAAGAGATTTAAATAGAAATGTCAAACTTGCTCAATTCTCAGAAACCTGCCCCATAATCTATTTCAAAGATTATTCCGAGTAGGTCGAGAAAAACACCATGATGATTCCAGATTCGTGTTCTCGGAGGGGTGTTCTCTTCGTTTTAGCTGTACAACCATTTAAATAGTGTTGAAGAAGTAAATAAAATGCTGAGATTATTATTTAAGTCTCCATTTAAGTATATACGGTGTCTCAGTGCTCTACGAGAATGGCACTCAGTAGAGCGGATACCTCTGCCAGGCTGAACATTTTACATCCCACTGATAGTCCGGATCTGAATCTGGACCTCAATTATAATCGAATCAGCTTGTTCTTGTCACCTACCCAACTCATCCGCATAGTTTTGTCATAACTCGTCCGCAATTATTGAAATATTGTGCTATATATTGTTTTTGCCCCCTCTCTAAATGGTGAAGAATCACATAGAAAATTCTGGTGTCAGGATCCGGATCTACACCAAAATCTAATCAATTCGTCATTGTCACACACTCAATCAGCATCTCAAGGAGATAGGGATGGGCCTGGCATCTGCCTGGGGGATGGCCAGACGGAGACCCCTGGAGTACCAGGGGAAAGTGGATGCAGCGACGCACTGCTCCGGTGCATGCTCCCATACCTCACCTGACACACACAACCTGTCCACCAGGTTTCCTCCGAATCCATTCAAAACTTTGTGAGATATCCTGCTCACAGACAAACAGCCAAACAAGGGTGAAAATATAATCTCCATCCACCTTGGGTGGTGGAGGTAACAACTATTTTAAATTATTACTGACTAGCAAAGGTACCTAGCGTTGCCAGGCAACGCCAGGTCCCTACTCACACCCATTCCCCTCCCTCATCCCACACCACCCCCTTCCTCCGAACTCCCACCGCACCCCTCTCCCTGCCTCCTCACACGCCACGCCCCCCTCTTTCCGGATTCCCACCCCTTCCCTTGTCTCCTCCCATCCCCACTCCCTCCCTCCGGAGTCCTCATCCCACTCACCCCACCCCCTCTCCCTCCAGACTCCCACTCTTCCCAATCTACCTCCTCCCTCGAACTCCCACCCTTCCCTCCCTCCCTCATTCCCCGATCCCCCTCTCACCTCACCCTACCCAATTCCACCTCCACCCTTCCCCCCTTCCTCTAACCTTCCCTCCTTCCTCACCCTTCCCCTCCTTCCTCTACCCTTCCCCTCCCTCCTCCCACTTCCACCCTTCCCTTCCACTTCCACCCTTCTCCTCCCACTTCCACCCTCACATCCCTCCTCCACCCTTCCCCTCCTCCTCCACCCTTCCCCTCCTTCCAAATCCAGTTCACATTCCCTGCTCGTGGGCAACAATCCAACGCTTGGCAAATCGGTAATGCTCCAAATTTTGAGATTCACCTGATTTCGACACTTATGTAGTCAACGAAATTCGATTTTCTTAAATCCGAAATAATGTTTCAATTATATAGGTAATTAGTCTGTGAGAGTAGATCATGTTTCCAAGGCAAGGCATGTTTGAATAGGATGAATCAAAATGGCAGCTCCGACCCCTGCGAGGCGAAGTTGGGCTTATCGAGGATAACCCTTTCATGGAGATAAGCCGTTAATTATCTTCAAATAGGTGTTTTAATTAACTCAAACACCCAATTTTTATTCATGCACTCCACTGGAGTTCCCTTAGTCTGCATGCAAAGTTTTGGGCCACTAGGTTTCATGATTTTGGAGTTATGGGAGGGGAGCCACACACACACACACACACACACACACACACACACAACACACACACACACACCACACACACACACACCACACACACACACACACACACACACACACACACACACACACACACACACACACACACACCACACACACACACACACACACACACACACACACACACACACACACACACACACCACACACACACAACACAACACACACCACCCACACAGCACACACACACACCACACACACACAGTCATTGATTATTTAATTCGTGGAAATCATAATGGTTGGTAAATTGCCCATGCTTTTTACTGCCTCGCCTCTGGACTGGCTCCCTCTGCTCTCTTAGTCCTGTTACCCACCACCCCCCTCCTCTCCATTTTCTCTCCAGTAACTCAATGATGCACATGTTCTTCCAGTAATTGAATATTCCTTAAACTTCCAGAATCCAGACTTGATGCATAGCTCAACTTTTTGATCCTCTTTTCTCACGTTTGTGGAAATCCCTTCCATAGGCAGTTCTATCCCACCCTTCCCCCAAAGCTTCAGGCAAACGGTGCACTACCATCTCTGGGCATTCCTCATCCCTGCCCGCAATCTTTCATTTCAATTGATATATTTGAACACTAAAACACAAATCACCTTCTTGGCACTTCCAAAAACCTTCAGTTTAGCAGTACTTGGACAAAATATTACACCATTTTATGCCATCTCGACCAATCAAACCAATCGCTCGTGCTCTCAGCATTGGGGAATATCGAGATTCAAACAAAATGGCAGCTCACAAGAAATATAGACTGTGCTCAGAAACACAAAGCAAGAGTTCAAAAGACCATTCCTATGTCCTTTTTCTGAAGACTGCTCGGGGTAAGGTGTTCTATGAAATCTCCAGTTCATTCAGTATCCAAATGCTCGATATCCTTCACTTTGATGGTAATTTCCTTCCCAGAGCCGAACGTATTCATCTCTTTCCTTGTGTGCGACCAACAGAGGCCTGCGACATTCTGAGGAGAGTGAGTTCTGGATTCTGATCGGAGATCCAAGCCAGAAGCACCCTGCCATCCACTGCAAGAGGTGAGCGAACAATGCAGGCTTCTTATCACATGAGATGAATACACAGTTGAAAGTATTTCTGCTTTCATCGCTTTCATCTTCATTTATTTTTATATGCACAGGTCTCTTTATATTGTTTTGTGGAAGGCTGGTATCCACAGCAAGATTGTGGTAAGAATAATATGATCCATATGTTCGAGTAGGTTAGATGACTCTTGTAACAGCGAACATGTCAGTGACAGTTGTATTGTAAAACGTGCACCGAGGGCGCAGTGATTGTTAGCTTTAAGACAGTGTCGCGTACGTTTGCTGCATAACCCCTCCTGTAAATCAGACGAGGCCACATGAGGTCTTGTGGCACCAGGCATTTAACACGAAAGACAGTGAAAAGCGCATTGCGCTTTCAGAGGAACGAGCATTCCAAACAGATGTGTGTATATATACACATATATATGTAGATACGTATGTACAGTGGCTGTATAAAGTCTACATCCCCTTTCAAAATTTTCACCTTTTGTTGCCTTATAACTTGGAATTACATTCCTTTAAATCAGACATTTTCCACCTTTATTGGCACATCGTACCCTTCAACTTCCAAGTGAAAAACAAATTCTACAAATTTCAGAAAAGTAATTAATAAAAAATACAAAACGCGAATAGCGGAACAACGGATGTCGAGATGCGACTATTAAACACACACACACACAAAACACACACACACACACCAACACACACACACACACACCACACCACACACACACAACACACACACTATACACGCGCACCGGGCCAAAGTCTGTCAGGAGCCCAATCTTTATTGAGCGAGGCAAACCGATGCGGCAACCTACCCAGTCAGATTCGTGGTAGGTGCTGCCGGGCATTGGTGCTGAAGTGTCGTCCACCAGCGGCGTCCCTTGGTTACCTGCAGGCGTCCCTTCATTGGGTGGTCCTGGACATGTCTATCCCTAAGAGAGATGATCACCTGTCCCTGTTATCACTCTGAGCTCAAGCGTTGGACATCGGCTATGCAGAGCACCTGAGGTGCAGAAGACGCGGATTGCGGCGAGCACTCATGCGGGTGTTTCACACCTACTATTGTTGTAGCTCTGAGCGTCCCTGCCCAACGCAGTGTTGTAGCTGTAGTCCAGAAGCTGACCAATGAGAATCTGAAAGTACATGTTGAGACGAGGATATAATAACACTAGGATTCGGTCACTCTTGGTGTCAATTTCCCTGGTCTCTGTATATGCTCCGAATGAGGTGAGTGATCTCACCATGAAGGACACATTCTATGCCACGCTGGTTTCTGTGGTTGATCAGTGCCCCAGGCAAGATACTCTTCTCGTCTTGGAGGATTTCAATGCATCA
>CM068960.1:56588272-56614789 GCA_035128595.1 Eptatretus atami | reverse complement strand
GGCCATCCCCAGGCGATGCCTTTGGCCCCATCCCCATCTCCTTGAGATGATGATCAACCTGCTGCAACAAAGGCACGTGGTCGACCCATGGCCCTCATACCACTCACGAGGCCTCCATCACTGAAGAGAATTGGTGAGCAGGATCGCGTCAGGAAAACGAGCCACATGTCCCATACAGCGCAGCTGATGCTTAGAGGCTTATTGCAGATCACAAATCTCATTGAGTCTTCTCTCAGGAACCGCTCATTGGGACCCACAATCCGACCAGCGATTGCCAAGGATTTTCGAAGAGACCTGGTACCAAAGGATAATTAAGTAAGCCATCTCAGATCCGTGGTCAAGAAGTCCATCTCACAATCCTAGAGCAAGACATGGAAGCAGCCAAGGACCCTGAGGACTCCAGACTTTCGTCCTCACGCACAGGTCCTGCAGCACCACCCATGATCAGGTGAATCATGACTCTCCCCACGGCGCCGACCCAGCTGTCTTGTTGACCTCTGGCTCACAGCGAGCAGAGACGTGAATATCACTGCCAAGGTAAGTGAAATATCTTCCGTGACCTCAACATCCTCGCATCGAACAGGTAACAGACAAGATATCAGCATCCAAGATGTCATTGAAGCCTGGATCTTTAGATTTGACCGGAAACCCGTAATCCCAGTGGTCGAACTCTTCCTTTAGGCACCTGAGGGCCCCAAAAGGGAATATCATAGCCTCCGCAAGATGAAATCAAGGTCAGAGATGTTGACATTCCAAACGATGGTAAAAAAAAAAACACCGGCAGCTTGATCTCTCCGACATCCTCCCCAGAATCCAGTCCATACAAGCGCTGAAAGAGTGGGGGCAGTAACACACCCCTGACGCAACTCCAGTAACAACTGGAATAAGTCAGAGATGGTAATCACCATATCGCACAGCACGCTCAGTACCAGAGTCGAGGTCAGACATCAGACTTGATCATTTTTGGTGGCACAGCCAACGAAGACTCAACAACCTCCAGAGGGCATCAATTCACTGAAATCGAACGGTTTAACAGAGATCAACATAGGCTGCAAGCAGCCCCCTGTCGATAACTCTCGTCTGGCATTCGTAAGGACCGAAGAGCAAACGATAAGGTCATCGTTGACCTCTTTGGTGTAAAGGTTTGACTCTCTAGACGCTGTGCTCAGCAGATGGTGGGAACCCATCATGAATTATCCGAGCAAAGAACCTTGCCCGTCAGAGAGCACGTCACCCCTAGGTAGTTGTTGCAGTCTTGGCGATCACCCTTCCCTTTCCCAGAGAGGGACAAACAAGGCCTCTTCCAGTGAGTTAGGATGAAGCCTGTGGTTCCAGGCAGAGCACAGAAATCGCTGCCGTGACACGAGTACACGCAGTTCACACTGAGAAGTTCGCCATGGATGCCACAGATCCCCTGGAGCTTTACCCCATTGCAAACCGGTTCACCACAGCATGTGTTTCCAAAAACGAAGGGTGTTTCACAAGTTCATTGGAGGTTCAGCATAGCGGATAGTAACAGCCCTAACATTCAACTCGACAGCTGGTGCATCAGCCTGGTAACAGCGTCAAAGTAACCGGCCCAGCGGGCTTCAACTTCGACTCCTCTGTCAAGAGTCCACCACCTCTGCTCTAACTGCAGTAACACGAGGTGATGGGCCTTGGATTGAACGCAATGGAAGCGAATTCCCCTGTAAGCAGGATGCCGAATCACTTGATTCAGCCAGGTGATGCTCTAACCCTCACAGATTCCTCGCACAAGGCCTCCTTGTCCACACTTAGCACACGAAGTTTTATCGCTCAGCTCCATGAACAGCTCGGCTCTACCCTTAGCCCGGCCCTGCGACTCTGGTCAATGAATCCAGTGTCCCTTGAGAAACAAAATTCTTTTTCGCCAAACGGTGAGTTACAAGACATCCAGTGCAACATCATGGATGGTGGTGTTTAAAGGCCACTCCAACAACTCTTGAGGATTCCAAGCCCGCAGACCCCCCAATCCCTCTCAGCCTGTTTCGCAAACCACGACCCTCTATCCTTGCGCGTTGCTCAACATCTAGCCTAGACTGGGATGGAACTTCTCCTGCAATTTAAGCTGCAACTTCAGAAGTTGCTACAAACAAGCCTGTGGTCATATTGAAGGAACTGAACATCCGGTAGAACCTCAGTTCTGGATCACACCTTCCAGGGACATCAACGAGCACATGGTCAGTATCTTTGCCAATCACCAGCATTGAATACCAAGTCCAGCGATGAGGCTTGTGGGTGCTGAAAAATGAACCAGCCCCCTAAGTCCTATGACTTCTTGCAAAGTCAAGGAACTTACGTGCTATCTGGTTCACAGTTGCCAGACCTATGGGGACCAACACATCTCAAAACCATCCCAATGAAGCTCCGTTGATGCCTTGAAATCTCCAAGACGAGAAGAGTATCTTGCCTGGGGCACTGATCAACACAGAAACCAGCGTGCTATGAATGTGTCTTCATGGTGAGATAACTCACCTATTCGGAGCAATCAATACAGAGACCAGGGAAATGAACACCTCAAGGAGTGACGAATCTTAGTGTTATCATACGCTCGTTCACACAGTGTACTTCAATTATCATTGGAGTCGAGCTTCTGAATACAGCTAAACAACTTCGTTGGGCATGGTACCTCAGCAGCTACCAAGACCAATGTAGTGTGAACACCCGCCATGATCGTCGCCGCAAATCCGGTCTCTGGAACCTCAGAGTGCTTGCAATACCGATGTCCAAACGCATTGAGCTCAGAATGATAAAGAGAAGGTGATTCATCTCTCTTAGGGATAGGACATTCCAGGCACCCCACCTGAAGGGACGCCTCAGGTTAAACCCAAGGAGACGCCGTCTGGTGGACGACACCTCAGCACCATGCGGCACACACTAGCCACAATCTGACCCAGGTAGGTTAGCATGTTTGCCTCGATCATCAAAGATTGGGGTCGCTGAAGACTTGCCCCCAGTGTGTGTGGTGTGTGTGTGTGTGTGGTGTGTGTGTTGTGTGTGTGTGTCGTGTGGGTGTGTGTGTGTGTGTGTGTGTTTAATAGTCGCATCTCGAAATCCGTTGTTCCGCTATTCGCGTTTTGTATTTTTTTTATTAATTACTTTTTCTGAAATTTGTAGAATTGTTTTTCCTTGGAAGTTTGAAGGGTACCTAACGATGTGCCATAAAGGTGGAAATGTCTTGATTTAAGGAATGTAATTCGAAGTTATAAGGCAACAAAAGTGAAATTTTTGAAAGGGGAGTAGACTTTATACGGCCATGTACATACGTATCTACATATATATGTGTATATATACACCATCTGTTTGGAATGCTCTTTCCCTGAAAGCGCAATGCGCTTTTCACTGTCTTTCGTGTTAAATGCCTGGTGCACAAGCACCCTCATAGTGGGCTCGTCTGATTTACAGGAGGGGTTATGCCCAGGCAAACGTAACGGACACTGGTTTAAGCTTAACAATCACTGCGCCCTCCGGTGCACGTTTTTACAATCAACTGTCACTGACATGTTCGCTGTTACAATACAAAAAAAAGTATACAAAGAGTTCATCTAACCTACTCGAACATATGGATCATATTATTCTTACCACAATCTTGCTGTGGCATACCAGCTTCCACAAAACAATATAAGAGACCTGTGCATATAAAATAAATGAAGCTGAAAGCATGAAAGCAGAAATCTTTCAACTGTGTATTCATCTCATGTGATAAGAAGCCTGCATTGTTCGCTCACCTCTTGCAGTGGATGGCAGGGTGCTTCTGGCTTGGATCTCCCGATCAGAACCAGAACTCACACTCTCCTCAGATGTGCAGGCCTCTTTGGTGCACACAAGGAAAGAGATGAATACGTTCGGCTCTGGGGAAGGAAATTAAACGCATAATCAGTGGAAGGATACTCGAGGAATTGGATACTGAATGAACTGGAGATTTCATAGAACACCTTACCGAGCAGTCTTCAGAAAAAGGACATAGGAATGGTCTTTTGAACTCTTTGCTTTGGTTCTGAGCACAGTCTATATTTCTTGTGAGAGCTGCCATTTTGTTTGAATCTCGAAAATATTCCCCAATGTGAGAGCACGAGCGATTGGTTTGCATGGTCGAGATGGCATAACATGGTGGTAAATTTTGGTCCAAGTACTGCTAAACTGAAGGTTTTTGGAAGTGCCAAGAAGGTGATTTGTGTTTTGTGTTCAAATATTCAATTGAAAATGAACAGATTGCGGGCAGGATGAGAATGCCCAGAGATGGTATCAACGTTTGCCTGAAGCTTTGGGGGAAGGGGGGAATAAGAACTGGCTATGGGAAGGGATTTCACAAAGTGAGAAAAGAGGATCAAAAAGTTGAGCTATGCATCAAGTCTGGATCTGGATTTTAAGAATATTCAATTAACTTGGAAGAACATGTGCTCATTGAGTTAACTCGGGAAGAAAATGGAGAGGAGGGGGTGGTGGGTACCAGGACTAAGAGAGCAGAGGAGCCAGTCCAGAGGCCGAGGCAGTAAAAAAGCAATGGGGCAATTTCACGCAACCATCTAATTTCCACAATTAATCAATGACAGTGTGGGTGGTGTGTGTGTGTGTGTGTGTGCTGTGTGTGGTGTGTGTGTCGTGTGTGTGTGTGTGTGTGTGTGTGTTGTGTGTGTGTGTGTGTGTGTGTGTGTGGTCTCCCTCGCATAACTTCCAAAATCATGAAACGCTAGTGCCAAAATTGCATAGCAGACTAAGGGAATCTCCATGTGGAGTGCATGAATAAAAATTGGGTGTTTGAGTTAATTTAAAACACCTATTTGAAGCATAATTAAACGGCTTATCTCCATGAAAGGGTTATCCTGATAAGCCAACTTCGCCTGCAGGGGTCGGAGCTGCCATTTTGTTCATTCCTATTCAACATGCCTTGCCTTGGAAACATGAATCTACTCTCACAGACTAATTACCTATATAATTGAACCATTATTTTTCGGAATTTAAGAATGAATTTCGTTTGAACTACATAAGTGTCGAATCAGGAGTGGAATCTCAAGAAATTTGGAGACATTACCGTGGCCAAGCGTTGGATTGTTGGGCCCACGAGCAGGGAATGTGAACTGGGATTTTGGAAGGAGGGGAAGGGTGGACGGAGGGAGGGGAAGGGTGGACGGAGGAGGGGAAAGGGTGGAGGAGCGGAGGTGACGGGGTGGAAGTGGGAGGAGAAGGGTGGAAGTGGAAGGGGAAGGGTGGAACGTGGAGGAAGAGAGGGGAAGGGTAGAGGAAAGGAGGGGAAGGGTAGAGGAAGGAGGGGAAGGTAATAGGAAGAGGAAGAGGGGAAGGGTCGAGGAAGGGGGAAGGGTGGAGGTGGAATTGGGGTGGGTGAGGTGAGAGGGGATCGGTGGAATGAGGAGGGAGGGGAGGGGTGGGAGTCTCGAGGGGAGGAGGTAGAATTGGGAAGAGCGTGGGAGTCTGGAGGGAGAGGGGTGGGGGTGGGAGTGGGATGAGACTCCGGAGGGAGGCGAGTGGGGATGGAGGAGACAAGAGAAGGGGTGGGAATTCCGGAAAGAGGGGGCGTGGCGGTGAGGAGGCAGGGAGAGGGGTGCGGTGGAGTTCGGAGGAGGGGGTGTGTGGGAAATAGGGAGGGGAATGGGTGTGAGTAGGGACCATGGCGTTGCCTGGCAACGCTAGGTACCTTTGCTAGTCAGTAATAATTTAAAATAGTTGTTACCTCCACCACCAAGGTGGATGGAGATTCATATTTTCACCCTTGTTCTGGCTGTTGTCTGTGAGCAGGATATCTCACAAAAGTTTTGAATGGATTCGGAGGAACTGGTGGACAGGTTGTGTGCTGTCAGGTGAGGTATGGGAGCATGCACCGAGCAGTGCGTCGCTGCATCCACTTCCCCCTGGTACTCCAGGGGGTCTCCGTCTGGCCATCCCAGGCAGATGCCAGGCCCATCCCCTATCTCCTTGGATGCTGATTGAGTGTGTGACAATGACGAATTGATTAGATTTTGGTGTAGATCGGATTCCTGACACCGAATTTCTATGTGATTCTTCTCACCATTTAGAGAGGGGGCAAAAAAGCAATATATACACAATATTTCAATAATTGCGGACCGAGGGGTTTATTGGAAACCCAAAAAAAAAAAACTGCGGATGAGTTGGGTAGGTGACAAGAACAAGCTGATTTCGATTATAATTGAGGTCCAGAATTCAGATCGGACTATCAGTGGGATGTAAAATGTTCAGCTGGCAGAGGTTCCGCCTCTACTGAGTGCATTTCTCGTAGAGCACTGGAGACACCGTAATATACTTAAATGGAGAGCTTTAAATAATTAATGCTCAGCATTTTAAATTTACTTTTCAACACTATTTAATGGTTGTACAGCTAAAAGAAGAGAAACCCTCCGAGAACACGATCTGGGAATCCATCATGGCTGTTTTTTCTCGACCTACTCGGAATAATCTTTGAAATAGATTATGGGCAGGTTTCTGAGAATTGAGCAAGTTTGACATTTCCTATTAAATCTCTTCATATGACATGGAGAATGGGGGGGGTGGGGGGGTTAACATAAGTACATGTATTACAAATGGAATTTCTATATTTATTTAATAATGTGCAAGAATCCAATTACCTATTATTTATAATGTACAATTCGGTCGCAAAGACTCTTACACTCTTCAACTGTCGTGCAATGCCATGCCAAGGTGGGTGACCCTTTGAGCAAGTGCTGTGCAGCCAGACTCGCACTCACATGCAGCCAGAATTTTCTGTCGGATGCTTCCATCGCAACTGCACATGGCAAGTGGAGTACGTGAATGAAAAGGGGAAAAAAAAAAAAAAGGGGGCCCATTTTGGGTTAACGGGTAAATGAAAAAGCAAATGTCCGTTTTTTTTAAGCCAACAAATCGGAACAAGATTTGCCTTCCGTTGATCACAGAATGGTATGCAAATAAGAAAATTAGTAAATAATGGGAATGGAATGTGTAAATAATAAATCATAATAATGGGTCGTGTAAATAATAAAATCATAAAATAATAGATTAGTAATCATGGGTGTGTAAATAATAAATTTCATAATAATGGGTGTGTAAATATACATTATAAATAATGGTGTGTAAATAATAAAATAGTAAATAATGGGTGTGTACATAATAAATTGTAAAAATGGTATGTATATAAAATTAGTTAAATATGGGTCCTGTAAATATAAATTGTAAATAATGGTGTGTAATAATACAATTAGTAAATATGGGTGTGTAAATAATAAAATTAGTAAATAATGGGTGTGTAAATAATAAATTAGTAAATAATGGTGTGTAATAAACAATTAGTAAATATGGCTGTGGTAAACTAATAAATTTAGTAAATAATGGGTGGAAATAATAAAATTAGTAAATAATGGTGGAAGATATGAAATATAAATTGACCGATGCACTATGCACATTTGGGTGCCACTCACGAACCACAACTGATTTACTTCACTTTAAGGTATTTAAATGTCAAATGAACGCAAGAATGAACCGTTGAATTTCATACTTTAAATCATCCGATTTAACAAGTTATTTAGAATTTGAAGTGGAACCAGTTCTGTTTAATCAGACGAAAAATGTCATTCAGGTTTCGCTTGTAACATCTCCCACTTTCAATTATGTCGTGATACAAAATGGAACAAATACGATAAAATAAAAAAATTAACAACCCGCACTGATGGCAAAATGTGATTAATATAAATAACACAATAGGCTGTAAATAAATTTATTTGAGAACGATTTTATAAAATATGTTAGCAGTGATTTTTTTTTTGTACAGTTTTTTACTGGCATTCTATTACCACAGTTTTGCTGTGGATATAATTTAAGGATTTATAAATACAGTGCCATAGAGCACGGATGGATAATCATTTTGTGAGCTTTAAGGCTTGGGTTAATGTGTTTACATTCATGTTGGGGGGTGGGTTAGGGCGGGGGCGTGGATTAGGGAGAGGGGAGCGGTTAGGGAGAGGGGGAACGGGTTAGGGAGAAAGGGGCGCGGTTAGGGAAGAGGGGTCGCGGGTTCGGGGAGAGGGGGCGGGCGGGTTCGGGAGAGGGGGCGCGGGTTCGGGAGAGGGGGCGCAGGTTCGGGAGAGGGGGCGCAGGTTCGGGAGAGGGGCGCGGGTTCGGGAGGAGGGGGCGCGGGTTGGAGAGTGGCGAGGGTTTCGAGAGAGGGGATGCGGTTAGGGAGAGGGGGCGGATTATGGAAAGGGGGTCGTGGGCTCTAGAGGGGGTGCATGGTTAGGAAAGAGGGGTGGGATATAGAAAGGGGGGCATATGGGTTTCGGGAGAGGGCGCGGGTTCGGGTGAGAGCACGGGTTCGGGTGAGGGGCGCGGGTCAGGGAGAGGGGCGGGTAGGTTGGCAATGAACAGGTTTTGTGAAGAATCATCATTTTAAAATTGACATTTCTCCATTGTATTCGAACATTATCGAATCGAAAACTGCTTGCCAATTTCATCTCAATTTTTGCACAATTGCTTTCATCGTACCGCAGTGTCAAATAGGGGCATGAAATAATCCTCCACCTTCCGCCGTGAGGGTGGTGAGACGACTTGCAATTCTTTGCCTGTATACTTGTGCCAATTGGCTGTATATAAATTTATTTAGACGATTTTTGGAGGATGCATCGTGCAACCGGAACGATTTTGTTTAAGGGTGCCATGGCAAGGGACAGAGACACGTATGGTGGAAGAGGAAGTCGCGAAGGCAGTTGGTAAAAAGGAGGTTGTAGAGGATAAGAGAAAGTCAGCAGAAGGATGCAGTGAATAAGTGAGGGATAATATAGAAGAGGCTGTACAACAAGTTGGAAAGATGATGGTGTCGAGGAAGATAATATATAAATTGGCTCGTGGACAGGGATGAGGATGGGAAGGACATGAAAGGGGGGTGGTTGGGTGGTTAAGGATGGTGGCGGAGAGCTAGTGACACAAGAGGGGGGTGGTATCTGAAGGTGTGGGAAGGGTTACATTTAAAGAGCTGCTGAACCTGGGAAGGAAGCCAACGGCAAGCTGGAGCTACTGAGTTATGGAGAGGGAAAGTGGAAATTGGTGGGATCACAGAGGAGGAGTGCGGACGGATTGAAGAGGAATAGAAGGAAGTGACAAACATTGAATGAGGTATGTAGAGAGATGATAATTGCAGCGCAATAGTTGAGTCAGTTGGACGAGCAGGGCTTTGAGTTAATGTATGAGAGAGGGTTCAATCCAGTGGCAGTGGAGGACGGGGGTTATTATGCCAATAATTATTGAGGGGAAGGCGATGCTTCAATTCTGGGAAGTGCAGGGCATTAACCCCTCTCAGTCTGTAATGAGGTGCTGGAAGAGGGTTATGGACGGAGGATAAGGATAGAGTGGAGAGGAGATCGGAGAAGAACAACAGAGTTTGAGGAAGGATTGGGGGACGACGGATGGGATGTTCGGGTTGAGACAGCTGGTGGATGAAGGGTTTGGAGTTGCAAGGTGAGATGGGAATTGGGATTTGTTGGACCTGGAAAGGCCTACGACACCTGTCCGAAGAGTGGTGAGCACACCTCTGACATGGATGGGGAGTGCCAGAATGCCAGAATTAGGGTTGGTGGAAGGGAGGAACGAAGGGAAGAGTTTGTTGAATCTGGATGCTCCAGGAATTCAGGCATGAACATAGCAGCGTAGTGTTGGCTTAGCGGCTAGGCGTGGCTGGGCTTAGGATCCTAGGGTCCTGAGTTTTTGAGTCCATCTGGCTGCTTAATGTAACCATCACGTGGGTTTTGATCCAGCCTGTCATCCTACGTGGTCGGCGAAATGAGTACCAGTGTCACTGGTGGAGGGGCACAGCATCAGCGGCACAGCAGTACTCCAGAAACAATGATAGCTACCCAGGAATCCAAGCTGCAAACGCAAGAACGAACAGCGTGACATTGATTGAGGCAGGGAAGCATCTCAGCACACTCATGTTTATCATGGGTGATGGTGCTGGTAAGCAGGAAGGTGAAGCTTGCAAGGGGTAGTATGGAGAGGATGCTGTATGCGACAATCCTGGGCTCTTGTGGTGAAGAGTGGGTTTGGGAGATGCAGGAAGTACTAGGGGATGGATGGAGGCATTTAAGAAAGCATGGGCTGAAGATAGTATGGAGAGACCAAGGTGATCGTTGATGGCCGCAGGGAAAAATAAATGAATATCAGATTGGAGGGGAAGATCAGGCAGGGAAATAGGTTTCGTAATCTGGGAGTAAATGACCGGGATGGTAGTTCAGGCAGAGGTGGGCAGATGAGGATTCAGTGGGGGTGAATACGTGGACGGAGGGTGGAGGGAATAATGGCAGCCAGAAAGATTCAAGAAAATTGAAAGGGAAGGTTCTGATGTGTGGTGCAACAACGGCCTACCTTTATGGTCTGGAGATGGTGGCACTGACAGAGAGACAACAACGAGGCTGCACGTTGCGAGAACAACTGGGTCAGAGGATTGCCGGAGTGAAGAGGGTGGCATAGAAGGAGGATGGATAAACTGAGGGAGGAGATTGGTATGCAGATGAGTTTGATGGCTAAGATTGGTGAAATGCCTGCTGAGATGGGCTTGGACACTTGGTGTGGATCGGGAGAAGAGGGAATAGCGAGGACAGGGGTAGGTTGAGGGTTGCACGGTTGGAGAAAAGAGGTAGACTGTGGTTGAACTGAAGAGGATTGTTGTGAGCAAGGGATATCGTAAGGTAGGGGTGGCTGGGTAGTGAGATAGTTGGCTATGGCACAGAGGGAGTGGAGGAGTATCGTGGATCAAGGGGCAAGGGGTAAAGTATGGGTGCCTTCGACCTCCCCCATATAAAGAAGGAGGAAGAGAAGACAAGTCTGTCTACAGTCTGTCTTAATGTTCGCATTTTTTACTGTTTGCCATGGCTGAGGACAATCACATTTGGCACACAGACAAAGTCCACCCAGGATTGGTCAAGGGTATTTTCGTACACCACCTAGGCCCACTTTCCATTAAAGGCCATTTTCTCTTTTTTATAATATAAATCTGATGACTAACAGCTAATACGTGACGCATCAGGGTAGGCCAGCATATATTGAATAGCGAGGTGTGTTCTTCACACATTGATGGACAGCTGGCCTTGACTCCAACCCATTATAAGCTAACCATTGTCGTGCTGCAGTAAGCCACAGCCGTCTGCTACTGGTAAGTGTTGCCACAGTATTCGCAATCACATAACTCCCTATGTCTTTCCTTCATTGTAAAGCAAGCAGCAGGCCAATATTTATACGATGCATGGTGGGTTTCACGGCCTTGAGAAAGCTCTCGCAACGTATACACTCATACTTTTGGGCTTTCAGCCCTCGAGCGAGGTTCATCGCTTATACACTGCTGGGTCTTTTTTTCTGGGAGCGACCATTTTCCTTGACAAATTTCTCCCCCACCCTCCAAACCCCATGCCTATTGCGCGGAAGCTCCGCAGCCTCACTCTGGTGACCTCGTGTGATCACTGGTTGAAGCGAACAATCGGAGATTTTACTGGTGGTGAAACAATGAGATTTTTTTCGTCAAAGAAAATATTTGGTGACCGGAAACTGTTTTCTTTTCAAGTCTTGATTTTTTTGGTGGATGGTGGATGAGAAAACCATGTCCAAACTTGAAGGAAAGCTGTTAATTAATGTATGCAAATTTTATTTTAACACTCTCCATGTTCATACTCCCCACCTCTGCTTCCCATCTTTGCGGCTGTTCCTTGAGACATTATACTCTTTGGTGATGGGCCTCAATTACCAAAACTAAGACTCAAAGCTCGCAACAGAAACTTACATGAACAGAATTCTCAATTACTTTGTATGGTAAGCTCAACAGGTTTTCACAGTTATGAATATTGTGCTGGTGGTGGGAGTTTTTGTAACAAAAGGCCACATAATACTTTATACATTCTTTTCGTTATAGAAAGTATCCCAGCTCGTATTACAACTATAATCGTGGATCTCTTACAGATTATAATACGGGGATCTGTTTGACACGGGTGAAAATGCTCACTATGAGTTTCATGTATTCTGGGTGGCAATTTCTGATGGCAATTTCTTCTGAATGACATATAAAACTGCTTTTATAAGAGCAAAGCCGGCGGGGTGAATTATATGAAGGCATTTCTAAAGTAAGGCTGTTTCTCGCGTACGTAAGAGGATCCGAAGCAACTATTATAATTCTAAGCCTTTAGATCATTAACAAATGCATTACATCACCATATTTCATATGCAAGTTAATGGCAGATCAAGAAAAAGATCTAGGAAGTTATTCACCGAAAATAAGGATGATGACAAGGGAAGTGACAAGCAAAAGTCTCTTCCTGAATGCTTGTTTGGGGTGTGTAATTGCATTTGTCTTTCTCTTGTGATTCTCTTTTACTTATGGGTCAAGGTTTAGTGTGTGGAGAACCAGAAGAGAAGCTTTTTGCATAAGCACACAGGAATCAGTGTACCTGTATGCCAGAATGCGGCCGTTGGCGTTTCTCGTATCCAATGGGACAGAAGTAATGGTTCTGACAGTGGAAACACGAACGCATATGAATCCTCACGCAGGCCGCCGTCAGCTTCCCGTCGGGCCTTCGCTGTACAACAACGAATAAACTAGAAGGGCACTTGATAGAGCGTATACTCCGCATCAATGGCATCATCCACGAGAAATAATCGGGGCCAAATAATTTCGGAAATATCATGCTATATTATCGTTTTTGGCCCAATCCTTTCAATGGTGAAGAATCACAATAAAAAAAAATCATCGAATCAGGTCCTGAATCTTCAAAAAATTGAACAAATTCTTCCACTTGTCAAACAACCCAACTGCCACCAATTTAATCTGGATCATCCACAATTTTTGGAGATATACTGGACACAGTTCACAGAGACAGACAGACAACAGCAAACAAACAAACAGAACAGAGAGGGGTGAAAACAAAACCTCCTTCAACTTCGGTGTGGAGGTAAGATGAATTAACGCTCTCGCTACAATGAATTTGGCACACTGCACTTTGTATCACTCACTTTTACCAGCACTCTTCACTACTGCACTCACGATGCTTGGTATATCAAACATTTCTTTCCCAACATCACCCACACACTTTCTGCCATTCTGCTAAAAACTCTATACCAGGGGTTTCCAAAGTGCAGTCATGGGAGCTTTTTGTGATGAACAAAAGTCATTTGTCTATGGCCGGTCTTCCCACATCCAAAATCCAATTTTCCTATAATTGTCAGACCGCCCGCTAAATTTGCAGACTCCATGTATTGTGGGTCATAAAGTGTGACCCTGCTTCTACATTCATGGATTTTTAAAGTATATTTACATACATATATATATATTTATATATGTGCTATATAATTATATTTTTAACTTAACAACTTCAAGGACTGTTCTCCTACATCCACCTGGAAAGTGAAAATCAGTAACTCAGCATTCAAAAAAAAATAAAAAAAGTGCAAAAATGATGCACTTAACTACAGCCCAATTAGCTATTGTACTTCAATATATTAAACCTGGTGTTGGCTTAAGTGGTTTTAGGGTGACCTGGCTTGGCCTAAGGGTCTGATTTGAGCCCTGTCAGCTGTCGATTAACACCAGGTGGGGTTGACTCACTGTCATCCTCATGAGGTCGGCGAAAATGAGTACCCAGTGTACTGGTAAGGGGCAAGCTTGTGCTCCAATAAATGGTCGGAGTGGCGACCGTCCAAGATTTGGGTGCAATAGTCAAGGAAAAACTCCGTTGGCAGTTCCAATGCTCTGTTCAGAGTATGGATCAAATGAACTTTCAATAATCAGCAGGTTATGGAATCTATCATCGCAAGTTGATATAAAATCATCCTTTTTCTCTAAATCTCATCTCAGATCATCAATGTGGATTCAGACCCGGTCATCTACTTGGAATGCTGCTTTCTACTCTCCCAAACATGGTGGAGGCCTCAATATCAGACATGAATCTTGCGCCGTCTCTCTGGACATATCTCGAGCTTTTGATACAGCCTGGCATCCGTCTTGCTCTCCGAAACTGTCTGCTTTGAAATCAGGACAACTCCACTCTTGGATTCCGTACTGACTTCTCACTCTCGTAGACAATGTGTGGTTCTCATGGAACCCTTCATCTCCTTTCATGTCAAGGCTGGAGTCTCGAAGCAGTTTTCTAGCCCCTCCCCAATTTTCCTAATCTTCATCAATATCTCACGGATCTGGAAAATCTCTTTATCTTCTTGCCGATGCTTCCACTCTCTGCGTGACATCTATTCATCTTGCTGACGACAGACAGCAGCAAGCCTCTTCCCTTCTCAGCCTTGACCAAATCACTAACTGTCAAACACAATTTTGTGAATGTATACATACATATTGTCCCTTTGCGTTCTCCTTCCTCATCTTTACCTGCATCCTTGTTTGTCCCTCTCCAACTACTTTCTCCTCGCCCTGCTGTTCGGTTTTCCTTTCTCTTGCTGTGTCCCTTTGTTATAGTGTTGTTCCAGATTTGTTCTGCTGTGTAATCGCCTTTTTCCACGAGCCTAGACCACTTAAAATAAATAACAAACAAATAAAACAATGCCGACATTCGCGGACCCTGACTTCGTGCACATTTCCAGGAACGGTATCCCCCGTGCATAGCAGAGTCACATGCAGCAGAGTACGACAGAATACAAGTAAATTCTTCTTTTGGAACAAGCCACACCGAGTAAACATTCGCTCTGATGCAAAGCATGGGCCAGATCAATTAATTGACGTTACTCTACTTAACACCAAGTGAGGTTTGGCTATGAAAATCAGGCTGCCACTGGGAAAAAAAAATCGTTGAAGACAATGTACCCTCCAAAACTAGCTCATCCAGATTCAGCCAATGTTGGTTTGACACATCACTCAAATGCGTTGTGCCGTAAGAAAGCCGCGCTACAAGAAGGCTTAGGCGCCACACACAGAGATACAGAGCTGGCGTCACTACCACAAATCAAGAAGAAAAAACTCAGAAGATCTGTTGCCAGCCTATAACAAATACCTGTTCTGACATCATCAGTAGGGACCCAGATGGCAATAAGAAGTTGGAGCACTGGTATTAAACGCGTTATCAAAATGGAGTGCTCGCTGAAGGAGGGAATTTCTTCACTGCGATCCCAACATAAGCTAACATCTTGAACAGGCAGTGCTTCTTCAGTATTTACTGATAAGAGTGATTTTCACTTTCCTCATCGGCTCCAGCTTTATCCAACATGGCATATCACTGGTTTTGGCTGCAAATGAGTGAACCAGCTTCTCAGAAACCTTACACGCACCAAAGCGCCTGGGTTGCGGTATCTTGTGAAATGCTGAGGAAACGGCTGAGGAAGTCTCACCTGCGTCACCTTACTCTCCGGATCCCTTGAATCAGGCAGTGTACATCTTCTTGGAAAAAGCAAACATGATCCTAATCTTTCAAGAAGGGGCTGCCGATCATCTGCTTCAAATATGCCTATCTACTTACATTCAGTCCTTTGCAAGCTGTGTAGCATGTCGTGCCATTGTGCCATCATAACGTCATCTCCCCAAACATCGGAACATCAGATACTCACAGATGCACACCATGGCTTTAGGAAACGTAGGATCCTGGGCCCCGGATTTTAAAAAACCATTGATCTCACCACAGATGACCTTGCTAAGAGGACTAGAAGAGAAGGGACAACTGAGACCTCATTTGCTGGACTTACGTGAAAGCTTTGAAAAGGTATCCCACCACGAAGACTTCTGTTGAAGGAGTTCTAACGGACTTCGAGGCTGCACTTTGGATGGATAAAAAAAATTCTCGCAGAAACGCACCAGCAGTCTTTGATGATGGCCAACATAGCTTCTGAAGTCAAGTAACATCCAGAGTTTCTCAAGGGTGTGTGGCTCGCCACTTCTTTCTCATCTTTATAAACAAATTTCTTACAAGATGCATCTCAGCTCCAACCAACGTTCTTCGCAGACGGACTGTGTCCTCTACGCGGTGTATTACATCTGCCCAGGACTGCACTCGTCTCAGATGATCTTGACATGTTTACAGAGTGGGAGAAGAAGTGGTTGATGGAGTTTCACCCCCCAATACCAGGTCATTTCATCACCAACATCTCCAATCCTCCTGGAAAACCCATCCTCCAATCTTATAACATTCATGACACACCTTGAAGAGGTTAACTCAGCCAATTACTTGGTGTCAACATACTTGAAGCTGATTTCACCATCCCATCCAAACCCCCATCAAACATCACAACAGAATCCAATTCCCAACATCACTCCCCACTCCACACAATCAAAATCCAATCACCCAACCTCAAAACATCCATCATATCCACAATCACTCATCCAAACCAAAAATCCACAATCAGACCCAATTCATTCCCCCCAAAACTCCCATCCTCCAAAATCAAATCCCCAACACCAAAATTCAAACAAAAACACAAGCCATTTCATCACCCATCCCACAATCCGAAAAACACCCATGGATGCACTGTTCAGAAAGCTACTCCACAATGCTTTCTTGCGTTGAACTTTCAGCCGTAGAATTAAGGAGGCCACATTCAAACTAAGTCCGACCAATTGTGAATATCTGCAACAGCATGGGATCCTCACACTCGGCATAACATCAAAACCTCAAGATGATCCAGCATCGAGGTGCTCGTTTATGCTAATGTAACTATGGGTCGTACCAGCAGTGTGTGGCTATGCTTGAAGAACTAAATGGCCCACCTGGAGAGTAATACGACCAAAGTCATCTTGCCTTGATGTACACAGGCGTGGGAGTGCATTACCTCACTGAACATCATCAACATACAGAGGACATGGATCCCGTCATGATACCTGAGCAGCAGTACTCAATATATGCTCTCCTCTTTCCCTCAAAACACAAGGATTTGGAAACACCTGGATAAAAGGACCTGCACTCATCTCCCTTGAATGCCTTCAAAACCGCGTTGCCAGGGGGCTAGCGGGCATAAGATTACATCTGGCCTTTATTTTTACTCGCAATGCATGTAATTTGCAGCATTTGGTTGTATCAGCGATGTTCCAACGCCTGGCGACAACGCAGCGCACAACCACACGTGCGGTAATTTCATCCTGATGAAGTAGGCATTTTATAATGAAAGGAAGGAAGTATTCTCTTGGAATGAAAGAATGGCGTATATATGATGTAATGGGCATTAAAGAACAACAAATCGTTTTTCAACATGATTTAAAAGAAAACTTTGGTATATGCAAATCAACATCTGTGGGGACGCATGAAATTGTAACGATTTTTTTTGAATTTTATCCTCTGGTTCATTTCCAGGGGGTGGAGACAGGGTCACAGGGGTCAAAATGGGTGAAAAAAATTACTCAAAATTTGATATTAGGCCACTCCTGGTGGAAGCTTTTACCATCTTCAACTTTGCTTAGGTGGGAAGCGTGGATTTGCGATGGTTCCTCTCGCTCTCCCACCCCACAACACTGAAGAAAACTATAGGGAGGGCAACGGCGATTGTGAATATGACGTCTGACTTGCATAGCAGTAATCACCAACAATTAGCAGCAGTAATCTCTAGAATTGTGGGTGAGTCAGCGACTGTCCAACCAAAACGGTGGAAATCCGGATGCACAGACTGCCAGACGGACGCATGGTTTATTTTCTAGGTTAATACTAAAAGAATGTGAGCAGACCAATGGAACAATCAACACATATTCTTAATCACAGGTACGATGGGAAACTAAATGTAAACAACACATTAAAATATAATGAATGTAGGCGAAGCAAGAAAGGCCTGTTCTGCATTGCCAGAGCTGTGAAAACAAAGTAAGAAAACAGACGCTTTGTTAGCGTATATAAAGTGTGTAACAGCAGGTTTGGTGCACTACCATCGAAGTACCACCCATCCTTCCCAAACTTATTAACCTCATTAAGCCTTCTCACCAACCCTCTGACTTGCAGGTTGCAGCATTTCCTCACTCCTCTCTCCTATTTCCTGTTCATTCATTTCTTGCTTTGTGTCCAACAGTGCCTGCTGCTCTGCATTCATCATACCTCAATTACCTTGCTCTTCCATGAGTCTCGATCTTTAGAGAAAATAAAATTAATGCAAATACCAATGCCAAATACATGAGATACTGGTGAATATCGACAAGGAGTACCTGTTTCCCCGGGAGTACGGTTGCGTCCATGTGGTTGTACAAGAGTATGAGGAACCTCGCGACATTGAAGTAAATCGCCAATCTGCTGAACAAAACTGCCAAACAATGGCCGGACAGAAAGAGACGTGACTCGATCAACTTAAAACAACAAGAACACAGCCTGAAATTAAAGAATTCCTGAAAGTTCCAAAAATAAATATCGGTTGTTTTTTTGGATTCGGAGAAAAACAAAACAACGAATACACTTAGGCCATCATAGTTTGCGTCGTGCTTGATGCCATACTGCTGCCATTCATAATGAAAACAGGAGAGGAGAAGCAAGTTGGATTTGTTGTGGTCAGCAAAGGAATTTTGTGGTTGAATAATGGCACACATAAACTTTTGTATGTTTTTCAATAAATCTAATACATTAAAGATTCATTGGATGTTCTGTCTGGTCTGTCTGTTCGAATTTTTTTGCAAGGATGTTGGACCGACAACCACAAATTTTGGCACACAGCACGATCCGGTGATTGTCCGAAAGGTATTTTCATCCACCAGCTGAGTCTTTAAAGATCACTTTTCTGGCCTTTTCAATTTATGGTTCTCATTGGTTACAGACATCACGTGAACATATAACACGGCCAAGGCAAGCACACCTAATAGTTCGACGCCGTGTCTTCACCCATTGCTCACTGCACAGCTGGTCTGACTCCACGCACAATTGGAACTAACTAAATAAATATACATTCATCGTTTTCGTGCTGTGGTAAGCCAAAGCTATCTGCTTACGGTCAGTGGTGTAAGTCTTTCTATCCGGAAATCACACGCGATAGCCGTTCATTGAATAATGTATCTACTATAAATGCATGAGGTGTGTGTGTGTGTGTGTGTGTGTGTGTGTGGTGTGGTGTGTGTGGGTGTGTGTGTGGTGTGTGTGTGTGTGACGCTGTTTCTCGACAACCACTGGTCGATCTATTGAACTTGGCCAGGTATATTGCTGGGGACTGAGTATTGTGCCTTTCAGTTTGATATTACGGACAAGTGCTTCCCAAGTAGGCCCATTTATTTACCAAACCAATGACAAGAACGTTGATGCGTAGGCGTGGCTTAATGGGGAAGGGCGCCATTTTAGTTACCGCTGGCGTAAGGGAGTGGCAATGGCTAATGGCAGGATGTCAAATGCAAAGCAAAGACAGGGAGGTAAACTGAAATTTAATTTGGATTTTTAATTAACTCTGTGTGTGGAAGTATCACAGCAGTTGTTCTTCAATGCAAGCGACAATTCATGGAATGCATGTGAACATTCCGTACGGGCACAGCACCACTTCCGGATAGTGATGACTTACTGTAATTCTAATAATTTCTGATTTCTTATGCGCATTTTATAGATAAACATATGCCCCAATCCAGTGTAATTTACGAGAGCGAAGGAAGCGGGCCTTGTGGTTTGTTTGAAAGTTTTTATTTTTTTTTCGTTTGCAGTACGGCCACGCACGTACGGGCACGTCGAGAGCGAAGGAACGGCCTATGTGGTTGGTGTTTCTTGGCGCGCAGTTTTGAAAGTTTTTTTTTTTGCACGTACGGCCACGCACCGTACGGGCACATACTAGTACTTCAAAATTTTCCGTTGGATTTTTTGCTTGTTTTGCTAAAGCTTTGTTTTTATATTTTTTCGTTTGCACTACGGCACGCCAGTACGGGCACGCGAGAGCGAAGGAAATCGGCCTATGTGGTTGGTGTTTCTGGACGCAGTTTGAAAGTTTTTTTTTTTGGCACGTAGCGGCCAAACGCACGTACGGGCCACATACTAGTAACTTAAAAAAATATCGTTGGAATTCCTGTTTACAACGCACACCATGTTAAGGTATATGAAAGCAGCTTTAATGTGTCTTCTACACAGCGTGGCATCTAATTACAAATAAATAACAAAAACAATGATAACATTGCAACATGAATAAATAAGATTATCAATGTCTGTTTGTATATTTGTTTGTTCGCGTTTTTTGTAAGGACGCTGGACGCGACAACACCAACATTTGGCACACAACGACGAAGTCCAAACCCGGAGGTTGTCCCTTACGTGTATTTCATCACAACCTCAGCCTTTAAGAACCCGAAAAACAATAAGACTTTTTTTAACATGCTTCAGAGAAGATTTCTTGCATGCTTGGGAATTAAGACCCAAAGATGCAGACCATACACCTTATGACCATTTAAATCCTCAAAACATGAGACACTTTAAAACCCGAATACCCAAAAGCTTTGGACGCCAAGACGGTTAAAGATCCCCAAGACTCTTGAAGACGCCAAACCTAACAACTTTTGAAGACCCTTAAGACTTTTACAGCTGGAAAGACCTCGAAGATGCCTTAAGAACAAGACTTTAAGACTCAAACACCCCTTAATACCGCCAATGACCTGTAAACTTTTCGACGCTTAAATACTCTTAAGACCCCTTACCATGGTGTCCCTTATGACCCTTTAACCACTGGTGTTCTTAAGACCCCTTACCACTGGTGTTTCTGGCTCTCTTGTCCTCCAGTCCCCGCACCCGTAGTTTTTCCTGTCCTGATCTGCCTACACATTCTCAGCCATGGCCACTCTCTGCTCTCCCACTCTTCAATCCGCCCACCCAGGAACACCGGGTCACGCCTCGCTAGTGACTAATATCGGAACGGAATTTGCACGCAAACATCAGGTGGAAGGTCTTTTGCCTCTGATTGATACATCATGAACACATGGAGGTGAATGTCAAAATCAACATGTAGTTTACTACAGTAATGATGGAGGGTTAACATAATCAACGCCTAATCCTCACTATTGGAAAGAAAAAAATGGATTCCTGATGCAAATCGGTGAGACAGCTGTGTGGTGTGGCCAGGGTTCAGACATGGTTTAAGGGGAATTAAAACCTGGTAATGTACGCGCAAGAGGTGTTGTGTTTCCGGTGAAGGGTCCAAATCGAATGTTGTCATACGGTGGTTGGAATCCAGGATTTGCCAGACCTGCTTCCTGTGTGTGGCGGGTAAGCTGTTTCATAATACTGAACACACGACAAGTTCACAGACCTGTTGATCACATCATCCTGAGGCAGCATTGTTGTTAATCACTCATTCAATTTAACTTACACAATATACAAAAATAGGGTTTTTGATCAGGATGGTGGCAGGGTTAGTGCACTTCTACTTTGAGCTGTTCTAGTTAGGGTTTATTCCTGACCAACTATAAACTGATTATGCTGGTGTTGTCCTTAATGGTTTAGGGTGGTGGGCCCTGATCCTCGGGTCTGAGTTTCAACGCCGCTCAGCTGTGAATTAAACCAAGGTGGGGTTAACATCGGCTGTCATCCTTCCAAGGTCGGCAAAATGAGTGCCATCGCATGCTGGTATCCTGTGTCGGAGTGGCGACCGTCGAGATGTACGAAAAATAGCCAAGGAAACTGCTGAAGGCCAGTCACACCTTGACATTTTTAAGCCAGCTTATACCGATTTTTGAAAATTTGTCTAAATGCTGGCGCACGTGCCAATAACGTTATGGGTAAGTTTTGGAACATTGAGAGCACGCGCTGAAAAAACACTGCCATACGTCGTAGTACGCTGGCTTTCATCGTTGCTACTTTGGCGGTTTGTCCTCAAATTTTAAGCATGCTTGAAATTTTTAAAACGACTTATCCAGCGTATGACTCACAAGTTACGCTAACCTGGCCATAAGGTTTTAAGTAGTTGTCGATCGTTGCACATCGTCGACACATCGTTACTTGTAATGTTTACTCATAAGTCGAAACACGTGAGGTAAATGTTTAGCGTCAGTGTTTTCAGACTCCCTGTTTTTCTTGTTTTTTTTGGTTTTTTTTTCTTCGGCATGACCGGTGATGTTGACAGCTTCGAATTTCTAGGCGGTTATAATATAATATACTTATAGCTGCCGCTCACACGCATTTAAATCATAATCCGCACTAGAATCTCGAAGTGTCAATCCCGTCATGCGAAGAAAAAAAAAATAAAAAAAACAATGGAGTCTGGAACACTGACGGGTTCCTCTGTGTGAAGCCCATTTTTATATACCATTCCCCTAAAACGCTGCAATAGCCATTATATGGTTAGTTGAAGTTTAAACACGTTCATTTAGTTTTTGATCATGCGGAGACGTCAATCAAATAGTTCTCATACGTCAATGTGCGTTGGAAATAGGTAAGCGAATTGGTTCAAACACGTTACTTCATAAGTTACGAAATAACTTTTCGGGTACGCTAGACATTAGCTCGACATGTTTCGACTTATGAGTAACTTAACAAGTAATTTTGTCCGACGTCTGCACGTTGCATATCGTGCGTACAACTTATTCCCATCGCAGCGGAACGTTTGTGAGGCATATCGGCAAGTTACGTCGTAAAATTTTAACGCGTTTTAAAATACAAACGTACTCCACTATACTACAGTATGATGCGTACTTTAGCGTTCTAAATTCACGTATACCAAAACTTACCCATACCGTATTGACGTGCGCTCAAGCGTTTTAGACGGCATTTTTCCAGAAGGTCGGCATACGCTGGCAGATCGCCAAGGGTGTGACTGGGCGATGTTGACCACTTCTATTTCTTCTTGGCGGGTTTGATTTGAATGTTGTGCGGCAGCCTTTTAATAGGCTACGCCACGTGATTTCGTCGGCGATACGTGAGCGGGCTAATGCATAAGTTAGACATCGTTGGGCATAGGTTGTGAACGTGACAACAGGCAAGCAATTCGTTGGTATAAGTTATCTATAAGACAACGAAACGTTCTGTGTCGTTACTAATATGTTTATGCATTCGACCAACTCGTTATGATACGTCGAATCTTTTAAAAAAAACATCAAAAGTTTCAACGTAACGCGTTTTACTACATTTTGATACGTTGCATTGCGGCTAAAATGTCACGGTGTGACTGGGCTTTAGCAGCAACAACGTTCTGCCAAGAGTATGGTCCAATCGCTTCCTATAAACGATTGGTGTTTCACAGGAAATTAAACTGAAGAAAAGAAGGAACCTATAAGTAAAGAAGCAAAGATGGAGTCGTCAGGAGGAACTGGATAGGATTTCGGGTTTCAGTCACTATCCCTCTACCTGCAAACCCATCCAGCGCGGCCAGTGAGTCTTACAGAAAAAAATTATGCAAGAACCTCCTTTTCCTCGAGAGATAGATAACAAAAAGAGAGAAATAGAGGTAAAGAGATGAAAAGAGAAGAAAACAAGAATTAAATGAATAAGATTTAATTGTGAAAAAAAAAATAGAAGAGTGTGAACAGGACCAAGAACAAAGATGTGGGGAAGAAGCCGATAGATAGAATTTCGAAGTTACTCCGGGCTCAACGCAGCACCACGTACAAGCTACCAGAAGGCGTTGCAGACGTGCTGTACCTCAGATGGATTGTTAGGCTGGTGTCCGTCTCGCTAGTATTAGGTTGGTAGTCGTTAAATTCCATGGTGCCCTTCATGAAGAGTAGGCAAGCTATCTCTGTCAGTGTGACCAATCCCAAACTCTACCACGCTCAGCCGAGTGGTAGCTGGTCACTGTACTGTGAGTCTTGGACCTGAAATTTTTCTTGGCCGAACCCACAAGAAGGTGGGAAGTAATGAGCTCATGACAGTAGTGTAATAGTAGTTAGTAGTAGTAAGTAGTAGTATAGTAGTAGTAGTCGTATACAGTTACCAGTACAAAAATATTTAGAAGACACGAGAAGTATGAATGATTTTGTGCCTCATCTCCATTAGCACAGCTGTGGCGGGCTTAATGCACAATGAAGTGGGTATTATGTAGGTGTAAAGTGAGATAAAGTTTGCTTACAATTAAAAGCATGCTACCCTACTAAAATACCATCCCTCCACATGTAATATGGAGTACAGTACTAAGCGTAGATATGTGTATCGTATTATGCAATCCGATGTACCAGACTCTATGTTAATAGCGGTGTTCTACCGAATTAAGTTTCTAGGCAGGGTCCTTTATTCTACTGGGTGGTTTTTTGCATCCCTCCTGCCAGAAGTAGTTAGGACATGAATTTGGAATTTTGGCCAGGATGCTGGCGATGCCCCTCGCTATCTTCGTAAAGGACACTGTGGAATATTTATGTCACCAACTATTGCTGCAGACAGGACACTGTGTCATGTCCTCCGAGGGAATGGCACACACATTGGTGATCACCGCCTATGAATCACTGGGATGACAGTTTTATGAAACTGGGTCAGGATGCAGCCAGGGAAAGACAGCTTCGAGGTGAATGCATACCTTTCCGGCCATCGGTACCAGATTATAATACATATAAATAATATTTATATATGTGTATATATATATATTTGACCAACACTCCCAACTCCTCTAGCGAATAAGCTTGTAAAGCAACCAAGATACTACAAAAAGGTAGCCATTTACTCTTTCTTCTAACTCCTTTGCTCTTCTCTTACTTTGTCTTCTTACTAATCTTCTTCTTCTTGTGTGTTTTGTCTTTCTCTTTTTTTTTTTTCTTGTGATCTTTCAGCTATTTTACTTATCTGCTCTTTTCTACTCTTCTTTTTCTCTTCCTCTTTTTTGCTTTATTTAAACTCTCTTTGTTCTTCTCTGCTTCTCTGCTTGTTTTCTTCTTTTCTCTTTCTTCTCTCTTTTTGTTTTACTGTTTTTTTTTTTCTATTATCATTTCTTTTTCTTCTTCTGCTCTCTTTTTTTTAACTTACTTTTCTATACTTTTGCTCTTCTTCTCTTCTTCCTTCTTTCTTATCTTTCTTTTTTCTTGTTTTGTGTTTCTCTCTGCTTTACTGTTTCTTTTACTGACTTTAATACTTTACTTTTTTTCTTATTTTACTTTGTATCACTCTCTCTTCGTCTGTTTACTTTTTGTTACTTCTTTTTCTTTCTTACTTGTTTTTCTTCTCTCTTTACTCTCTTTTCTACTTTTTTTTCACTTTCCTACTTTTTACTCTTTTTTTCTTTTTTACTTACTTCTTATCTTCTTTTTACTCTTTCTCTCTTTACTGATCTTTCAATACTTTTTCTTGTTATGTGTCTTTTTCTGTTCTTTTACTCTTTCTTTGTCGCACTTTTTACTTTTCTACTTCTGCTCTTTTCCTTCACTTTACTGTTTGACTGCTTTTTCTTTTCTTCTTCTCTACTTTTCTAGATTTTCTTTTCTCTTTTCCACTTTCTTCTTTCTAACTCTTTTTCTACTTTTCTCTTCTTTTTCTTTTTTCTTTTTATTTTCTGCTTTATCTCTCTCTCTCTTCGTTCTTCTTCTTTTTTTTTTGTCTTCTTTTTAGTTTTTCTTATCTTACTGACTTTCTCTCTTTCTGGCTTCTCTCTCTTTTTTTTTTTTGTTCTCTCTCTCGTCTGTTCTTCTTCTGCTTCTTTATTTATCTTTTTATATGTCTCTCTTTTTTTTCTTTGCACTACTAGAGCACTCTTGTTTTTTTTCTTTATACTCTCTTTCTTTCACTGTTCTTTTCTTGTCTTTCCTTCTTTACTCTTTGTAACTCTTTGTCTGATGCTTACTTTTGTACTTGTCTACTTTTTTTTTTCTTATCTTTTTTACTATTTTTTTTTTTTTACTTTTTCTCTCTTTTTTTTTTCTCTTCTCTTTTGCCTCTTTTTTTTCTCTGTTTTCTCTTTATTGCTTGTATTTCTACTGAGTTATTTTTCGCACTTCTTTTTTTTTGTTTTCTTCGTTACTTTTACTCTCTTTCTTTAACTTTTTTTTTCTTTTTTTGTTCTCTCTGTATTTTTACATCTTTTTTCTCTTGTCTTTCTTTTACTTCTTTAGTTTTTCTTAGCACTTTACTCTTTTACTTCTGTGTTTTTTTTTTTTGTTCTTTGCTTTTTCTTCTTCGTTGCTCTCGTTTTTTTGTATCTTATGGCCAGACAGAGGCCCCTGGAGTACCGGCGGAAAGTTGATGCGGCAACGCTCTGCTCCGGCGCATGCTCCCATACCTGACCTAACCCGATGGACATCGAAGCCGATACACCGGGAAAAATTACAGAACTGTCGGAAAACATTTGAAAATGAAAATATATATAAATGAAGAAATGCAGATGAGCAACCCGAGACAATGGGGAAGCACGGTAATTTTGGGTGCCAAGGGGGACATCAAAGCAAATACACCAGGAAAAATTACAGAACCGTTGGAAAGTGTCTGTATATGAAAATATAAATAATTGCAAATAAATAAATACATAAAAATAAATGAAAATAATAAATGCAGGTGAGCTACCCAAGACAATAGGGAAGCACGGTAATTTTGCGAGCCGACGGACATTGAAGCCGATACACCAGGAAAAAAAATCACAGAACCATTGGAAAGCATCCGCAAATGACAATATAAATAAATGAATGAAAAATCAAATGCAGGTGAACGACCCGAGACAAGGGGGGAAGCATGGCTCGCTATTGTTTACAAT
>CM068960.1:56538795-56556068 GCA_035128595.1 Eptatretus atami | reverse complement strand
TCCAGTTAAATCAGGTACATCATTAAAGAGTACATCATTAAATCAAACATTCATTAATAAGTACATCATTAAATGAGCTTACATCGTTTAAGCATGCTACATCAATTAAATAGTAATCAATTAAATTGAGTACATCATTACATGAGTACATCATTAATGATGTACTCTTAAATCAGTACATCCATTAAATGAGTACATCTTTAAATCATGGTACATCATGAAATATAGACATCGTTAAATCAGGTAATCATTAAATCATACATCATTAAAAGGTACATCATTAAATCAGGCACTCATTAAAATGAGTTACATCGTTAAATCACGTACACCTGAAGTGAGGTACATCATTAAATCATGCGTACATCATTAAATCAATACATCTTAAATGAGGTACATTCTTAAATGAGGAACTCATTAATGTGAGGAACATCATTAAATCATGTTCACGTTAAATGAGTCATCGAAATGATACATCGTTAAATGAGGAAATCATTAAATCACGGTACATCATTAAATGAGGTGCATCATTAATCAGGTTCATCGTTAAATAGGAGCATCATTAAAATCAGGTACACATTGAAATGAGTACATTTTAAGAGTACATCATAAATGATGTACATCATTAAATGAGACATCATTTAAATGAGACTTCTTTAAATCATTGTACATCCATTAAAAAGATGTACATCGTTAAAATCATACATCATTAAATGAGTACATCGTAAATCAGTACATCCGAAATGATGTACATCATTAAATCAGACATCATTAAATGAGTTACATCGTAAAGCAGTACATCATAAATGAGGACATCATTAATCAGGTACATCATTAAATAGTAACATCATAATGAGGATACATCGTAAATCAGGTACATCATTAAATGAGTACACGAAATCAGGTTCAATCGTTAAAGAGTACATCTTAAATGAGATACATCGTTAAATGATACATCTTAAATGAGTACATCGTAAATCAGGTACATCATTAAATTCAGGTTACTTATCATAAATGGTACATCAGAAATGAGGCTACATCATAAATCAGATAATCAATTAAATAAGCGTACATCATTAAATGAGTTACATCGTAAACAGTACATCTTAAATGAGAGACATCATTAAATGAGTACGATCGTTACATGAAGACTCGTAAATCGTACATCATTAAATGAGTACATCGTTAAAAGTACATCATAAATTGAGTACTACATCTTTAAATACGTACATCATTAAATCAGTACATCATAAATGAGTACATCGTTAAATCAGTACATCCTAAATGACGGTACATCATTAAATCAGTACATCATTTAAATCAGAACCATCATTAAAAGTACATCATTAAATAGGTACATCATTAAATCAGTACATCAAAAATCAGGACATCATTACATGAGACATCGTTAATCAGACATCATTAAATGACGGTACATCTTAAATGATACATCGTAAATGAGGGCATGCATTAAATGAAGCTACATCGTTAAATCAGACATCATAAAGAGGACATCATTAAATCAGTACATCATTAAATCAGTATCATCATAATGAGTACTTCATTATAATGAGTACTCGTTATAAATCAGACATCATAAATATAATCGTTAATCGGTTACATCATTAAAGAGGTACATCGTTAAATCAGGTACATCATAAATCAGTAACATCATTAAATCAGATACATCATAAATGATGCATCGTTTAAAGCAGGTAACATCATTATGAGTGTACTCATTAAATCAGGACATCATAAATGAGATTTACAAAAATCATACATGAGGTACATCGTTAAATCAGGACATCATTAAATAGTTGTACATCCCATTAAATGACTTCATCATTAAATAGGTACATCGTTAAATCAGGTACATCATTTAATGAGGTACATCATTAAATTATACATCGTTCAATGGTACATCATTAAATCAGTACATCATTACATGAGGTACATCGTAAAATCAGGTACATCATTTAATGATACAATCGTAAATGAAGGTACATCGTAAATGAGGTGATCAAATCAGTACATCGTTAAATGAGGTTCATCGTTTAAGATGACATCGTTAAAGAGGAAAAATCATTAAATCAGGTTTCATCGTTAAATGAAGGTTCATCGGAAATTAGGTTCATCGTTAAATGAGACATCGTAAATGAGGAACATTCATTAAAATGAGAACATCGTGAAAATCAGGTCATCGTTTAAAGAGACCATCGTTAAATGATGGTTACATCGTTAAATGAGTACGTTAAATGAGAACATTCATTTTAAATCAGGTTCGATTCATTAAATAAGTTACATCTAAATGAGTTCATCGTTAATAGTTACATCGTTAAAGCAGGAACGGATCATTAAATAGAACATCATTAATCAGGTTCATCGTAAATGAGTACTCGTTAAATGAGGACACTCGTTAAATAGGTTCATCGTAAATGAGACATCATTAATCAGTTCATCGTTAAATAGTTCATCGTTAAAGACGGTCATCGTTAATTGAGTACATCTTAAATGAGAACAATCATTTAAATGAGTAATATCATTAATGATGTGCATTATTAAATCAGGTTCATCGTTAAATAGTTGCATCATTAAATGAGGAACATCATAAATCAGATACATCGTTAAATGAGACATCGTTAAATAAGTTCATCGTTAAATGAGTTCATTTATAATGAGTTCATCGTTAAATGCGTGTTCTCGTTAAATAAATTTATTCATCACTCGCATTTTCACCACACAGGGTGAGGAACCGTCAATGGGACAACACTCGACACGTTCTCTCCACCATGATCTGCACAAACGGAATTTGGTTCAGTGATGCTTCAGACCAGCTCAGCTTCTCACGTAAACATCCACTAATGACGTCGAGGTCGCGAATACTACGTAATACGGGAAACTCTTTAAAAGCCCGCAGCCACCCATCCACAGTTGTGGATGTCGACGATGCCATGATGACCCCCACCCTCCAGCGTTTCCACCCGAAAGCTTCAAAAAGCGATAATATTCTGTGATAAATCAAATCGGAGCCCGAAAACACACTGTGTCGTGACGTCGAGCTTTCGCTTTCCAGCTCGTGGACAGCATCGGTGCACGAAACCCGCGTTCGGGATTAACGATGCAGACCATTCCGATGATTCTGTCTTGTTAAAACTTACCTAGAGAAGATCGTATCAGAGACTTGAGCAGGATATGCAGCCGCCAAAAGTAACAACACGACACAAAACGTCCGCATGACTCGCTCGTTGTCCAACACTGAACGTTCTTTTCAAGCAGCAGATTATGACTAACAAGCGAGGATCTTTTTTTTCTTCCGTTAATCTTCTTCTCTCCTCCTTTATGCCTCTTCTCTTCTTCTTCCAACTATTATGCTTCTTCTTCTTTCCTGCCAGTCGACATTGTGATGTTAGTTAATAAATAATATAAAGGCAAGCCGAGAAGGCGAACTTAGAATTCTTCTTACATCGCTCTGACTTTACAAAAACTGTTCAACAACTTATACTTGCCAACTATACCTGGACTGTAACGCCGCCACAGCGATATTTAAACCTAATAATAACAAAAAACATTTATAAATATAAAAGGATTTCGGATTGGTTATCACTTATGTTATTGGAAATTCCCGTTACTTATTATTTTTCAATTATTAAACAAATACAATTACCAATTACGCCCACGCTATTGTGATTGGGGATGAAAATTGCAGAGGGCATTGAGCTTTGGTGAGGTTGCAGGGGAGTGCAGCTGTGGGGAGGTTTCAGGCGCGGAGTTGCAGGCGAGTGCAGGCGGCGCACTGCAGGCGAGGTTGCAGGGGTGCGATGCATGGGGAGGTTGCAGGGCAGAGTTGCAGGGCGGAAGTGCAGGGAGGCGAGTTGCAGATGCGCAGTGCAGGCGAGTTGCAAGCGGAGGGCAGGGGCTTAGGTTTCAGGCGGAGTTGCAGGGGCTGATGCAGGGGCGGACGTGCAGGGAGCGATGTGCATGGAGATTCAGAAGGGCAGAGGTTGCAGGGGGAGATGTTGCAGGGGCGATGGTTGCAGGGGGCGGAGGTTGCAGGGGCAGGGCGGACGGTTGCCACAGGGGGGATGGAAATGCAGAGGGTTAGGCTGTGTGAATCAGGGGCGATGTTGCAGGGCAGGTTCATACGGGCGAGGTTGCAGATGGGGCGAGTTGCAGCGGGGCGAGCGCAGTTTGCAGCGCGGGTGTGAGGTGCAGGAGGATGAAAAATCAGAGGTTACGCTTGGTGGAGTTGCAGCGAGAGTATGCAGTGGGGTTGTTTGCATGGGGGCGGAGGTTTTGGTCCAAGTTTTTCACGAACCGGTTGGCCAGGCCTGACATTCGACTAAGTACAATAGTTGGTGCAAGAATTTGTAATTTTTTTGTGGTGCCGGTGATAGCTCGCCGACTCTTCATGAAGGACACCGTAGGATATTGAACATCCACCAACCAACACTGGTAGACGGGACATCCAGTTTAATGTCCATCAAAGAGACGGCACATACCTTGATGAATCACCCTGCTACCTGTGAAACACCAGGATGGCAGTTAATAGCTGGGTCAAGATTCGAACCCAGGCGAGACAGCTTGGAAGCGTGTGGGTACCTCTCGTCTGGGCCATCCTGCCAGCCTCAATAACGATCACTATTCACTAGTGATGTTACAATATAAATGAGACCAGGTTTCAGACCAGGTCACTCTACCCTGGATATGCTGCTTCTGCTCTCCCAACAATGGATGGAAGTCCTCAATGCAGACAGGAAATCCGAGCCGTATCCCTGGACATATCACGTGCTTTTTGACACGGTCTGGCACGCTGCCTGCTCACCAAACTCTCTTCCTATGGTATCCAAGGCCATCTCCACTCATGGCTCGCAGACTTCCTCTCGCTGTCGCAGTCAACATGTGGTCCTAAATGGAGTTCTTTCATCCCCTCTTCCTGTCCAGGCTGGAGTTCCTCAAGGTAGCGTTCTGGCCTGTTTTTTTCTGGTTTTCATCAATGATCTCTCTGACTCTCTGGAAAATCCTCTACATCTCTTTGCGATGACTCCACCCTCTGCCGTACCATCGGTCATCCCTCAGACCGGCAAGCAGCACAGCTTCTTCGCACACTGCAGATCTGGATAAAATCACAAAACTGGTCCAACACGTGGAACATGTCTTTCAATCCGGACAAATCTCACACTCTCACTATGTCTCTTCGAAAGGACCATTTAGAACCCCCCCCCCCATCCACTTTCTCAAACAATCCTCTGGAAGAAGTCCTTCTTTCAAGCTTCTGGGTCTCACTCTCTGCCATGAGTTTCCTGGGAAAGCCACATTTCAAACCTCGCCTCCGAAGCCAGTCGCCCGACTGGGAATCCTCCATGTGCAAATTCCTTCCTCGGCCCACCTGAGCTCCTGACCACTTACAAAGCTTTTGTCCGCAGCCTGATGGAGCACTGCTCTCCCTCTGGCTGGTGCTCGCTGCCTCGCCACCTTTCTCGGCTTCACGCTGTAGAAACCAAGGCATTTCGGATCATGGCATCTCCCGTAATGAGGCTGAGTCTTTGGTCCTCTCACTCTCTCACGTAGGCAGGTCGTGGTCTTTCGTCTTCTACCTGTCTCCTCTCCAGTCTCGCCCCCCCCCCCTCTCCCCCTGCTCTCTCTGCGATTGTCCCCACCACATTTCCGCAGGCGCTCAAGGTCCGCCTAATAACCCCTTCTGTAAAACTTCCAAAATCACGAATCACTGATCACTTCACTCTTTCATTCCTCTTTTTTTCCCGCCTTTGAATAAACTCCCTCACTCCATTCAATCCCATTCTTCCCTCCAGGCCTTCAAAACAGCTGTTCACCACCACCTCTTATCATCCCCATCCAAATCCTCGATCTTTTCTACCCCCGATAATCCACCAAGCCCACCTCCTTCAAATTCCCTGCTTTCCTTCCTGAAAGTCCCTTAATGTCCATTCTTCTATTCCCCATGTCCTCGTCCCATCCCTCTCCTTCCACAGATCTCCTAATGTCTCTGTCCCACTGTTTTGTCCTTCCCACTCCCTCCCCTCTTCTCAATGTCCCCCATGATGTGCGTTGTGTGTTAGCTCTCATACGAGCCTCGACAAGTGTTACAAAAAAAAAAAAATGTAATACAGAAAAGCGATTTAAATCTTTATATACACAATATATATATATAATATATAATATTATATATATAATATATATATATATACATATATATATATATATATATATAGCTAAGCCTTGGTGTTGGCAATAGCTGGTTGGTGTTGGCAAACCTGGCAACTACGCAACACCAGGCTTACACCTGGTTTGGTGTAAGCCTGGTGTTGGCGTAGTGTTAGGGTAGCGGCTTGGATCCAAAGGTCCTGAGTTCAAGCCCCATTGCGCGCTTGAATTTAATACACACCAGGAGGTAGACTCAGCCTGTCATCCTTCCGAGGTCGGCGAAGTGAGTACCAGTACTGGGCCCGGTGTATGCAAGGTTAGAATAGGTGTACCATACCCTGTGTCGTAAGATGCGCACCAGGGTTGCGTCAGAAGGCATCCGGCGTAAAACCTGTGCCAAATCATTCTGCGGATCATAAGGATGATCCGCTGTGCGACCCCTAATGGAGCAGCCGAAAGAAGAACAACAATATATATATATATATATAATATATATATATATATATATTATATATATATATATATATATATATATATAATACTAACGTAACCGGGGGAAAAAGTAGGAATACGAATGGGGAAAATTGGTGGTGCTTAATATATAAATATATATATCTATATATATATATATATATATAATATATATATATATATATACGTAATATATATATACGTATATATATATACATATATATATATATATATATATATATATATATATATACATACATATATCACATTTATTTTGGACACATTTCACATTTCTTTGTCGTTGTCAGCGTTCGTCATCAGGCTCATGAGGCTGTCACGGAGGTTGTCATTGTTATCAGCAAGCAAGTTATTTTGCTCGCGTGGAATAAACCATGTCTCTCTGTCTCGATGTGCAGTAGACATCGACCAGAAACTGCTGAAAGAGTCGTCGCATCTGCAGTATTTGGTTGCCCTCTCTCACCATGATGTGGGAGCTGTAGTACTGCAGCTGTGTGAGTTTTCATCCATCCTGTCCAGTAGCATCCTGGCCACCAGATGAATTCTGTAGCCATCTGTTCCATATGGAACACTATAGGATACTGGAGTGCATCTGGTGCAGACTGGGTGTTGTAGCGGTGTGTGTGCTCTCTTGCAGTCGCATGTTCTCTCTCTAGTCCGGTCGCTTAAGGCAGAAATTCGACAAAACATTTACGATGGACAAAAGCATCAAATTTGGTACACAACTTCCTTTGCCAATAAGATCTAATTTTGGAAAGGGGAGCCAAGTCAAGGTCACCCATGAAGGTCAAGTCAAAAGGTCAAAAATGACATTTTCTGTATTTCCAGAGAGCACGCCTAGCTCTATCAAAATACTCTGTTACAAATCAGTTCGTCGCCCTCATTTGCATTCTATACCGCATCACTAATGTCAGAAATATATTCCAATCGTATTACTAATTGGCATAAAAATCTGGTTTCGCCATGTTAGTACCATGGAATGGTCAGGACCTAAAAATCTCGCCAAAACCTTTACCTACTAGATACCAGCAACAAACTTGCTACAACAGCAGCATACTTGGACCATAACCTGCATTTTCAGAAGGGGAGCCCAAGTCGAGGTCACCCATGAAGGTCAAGGTCAAGGTCAAAAACGTCAAAAATGACATTACTGTATTTTCGGAGAAGATGCATCGCTTGTATCTAAATACGCTTCACAAATTATGCAATGTTTCATCTATGTTTTATATACAACGGAAATGGCAAATATCTTCAAATCACATTACAAACCTGCATAACCCCAGTTTTCCCACTTTATACCCACTTTAGGAGTGGAAATGACCATTGGACGATGAGCAGAATATACACATATCATGAATGTCCATTTTGTTGCTGGCCGCCGTCTCTTGTTGGAATCTGCATCGGTCTATCTGGACGGGCTCTTTTTTAATTTTCCTCGACACGATCAAGTTTTGAGGTGCTGAATTTGTCATGCAGGATTTGTGCCAAACGAGCCTTGTTTCGGATGAAACACTCTGCTGTCCCAGAACTACCAGACCCCACATTGACGGAAGTGCATTCATTTCCTGGAACAGCCCAACGTTCTGAAGGAAATTGGTGTATGCTGCACCATTTCCAATCCCAGAGTTGGAATCGAGGGGACAACGTAATTCCTCTGCAGATAGTGACTGCCACACGACACAAAGGTCCCAATCAAACCCGGCACGCGACCTGGAAATAAGAAGAGTATATAAAGGCGTCGTCTGTATCTGTACCTATCGGGACTAAATTAGGATATTGTCAGAATATACATCCAGCAAGCCCTAATTATGCCACAGGCTAATTTCGTTCAATCAGGTTGACTCCCTGACACAAAAATGTCGGAATTTTGAAAAAATATAGGAATTAACTTGTACAATTGAAATTATAGTATTTATAACCTACCTGAAATTATTAGTCACACTTCAAGTAGAATTGAAAAAATCAAAAAGTTGGTTTAAAATTAGAGCACCAAATTACACACTATTTTAAATCACCATGCTTGTTATTTATTATGATTGATTCTATTTGTATATGCGCAGAACTGACTTTTCATAAAACATTGCTTAGCCATTAGATTCGATAATAATCATTCGCAAAATGGTCAAAAGTGGTAAAATCAGCAAATGGATAAGGTGAAATCATGTCAAATTAAAGAGTCTCAGCACTGGTACACTTTCTGTTTTGATTGGGCCCTCAGGGCATGACGATAGGATTGCTGCTCCCTCTCAGGAATAAATAGGCGATCATAGAAGCTGTTTTACAGCTAAGTAAAGTCTAGGATAACCTTTATTTGATGGAAGTTTCAATCTGTGCTATATTTATAGGCAGGTAATTAGAATAAGACTTCAAAAAAGTCTCCGCACTGGCACATCTCTCTGTGTCGTGGGGGTCACTCCTCTTCTTGCCCTTTTTGGGCTTCTTGCCCTTCTTTACTACACCCCTCCCCTCCTGCAGATAAATTATCCCCATCATAAAACGTTTAACTACATAAAAAGGCTTATGTTCTCTCTTCTGATTGAACACAAAAATAAAAGCCAGCCTACCCAGCCCTCCTTCTGACCTTAATCATCATCATCATCGACGACGATTGATCGATCGTCTTCCTCCAAGGTCAAACCGGATCAGCAATTGACGATCGATTTTATTCTCCAATCATGTCAAAATTCACTCCACATATCACACATGATCCTATTATTCTCTCATTTAATTAGTAGTATGCTTTCGTTGTCATATCAATGAGAACAAATGACTGAAAACACAAATTTCGAGCAGATTAACAAATTAAAAACACATTACTGCCGTCAGTGCCGCCATTTTGTCCGCATTCCAGTGGTTCCTCCGCAACAATAGGAGCATTTTTGGGTGTGGCTAAACACGAAAATTTGAAGGCCTATGAAAGCTGCCAATGCAATTTTTGTGCTTGGCTCCCCTTCCAGAATTGTTTAGTACATCATATAGAAGCCTGTACCAAGTTTTGGTGCTTTTTGTCAGTCAGTAAATGTTTTTTACCCTAAGCGGACTGGACTACTGATGATGATCTGGCACTCTTCAGAGTTGCCTCCTTCTCTTGCAGTCTGAGCTCACGGACCAGATGGTTAGTCTCGTGAAACCCTTTGTGAGCATTCAAAGGATGTGTGGTTTGAGGCGATGTGGTTCTGGCAGACAGCTCCTTGCGTGTGAGTCCAGGAAGTAGACCTGTAGGAACTTTGGCTGGCCCCTCTTCAGGCGGGAGCAAGCTGCCAATGTGGTGGAACACTTGACCATGGATCCGAAAGCTCGGTTCCAGCCATGGACCTCAGGTCCTTGTCGCCCAAAGCTCGTCATCGCAAAGCTGCCATTATATGTCCGAATGTGTCGAGCAAGTGCTTGCTGAGGGGAGCTTCGCCTGAGAGAAGTTCCTTCATCAAGAGAGGAAGGGCAGGAGAGGCTCAAGGACGACCTTGCCATCGCTGCAGCACACCCATGCTTGATCTCTCCCTTGAACTTGTGCAGAGCAATGGTGCAGACTTGATCCATTCGGCCGATGTCTGCATGAGTTTGTTGGGTCGGAGGGTCATACGTGAATGCCACCCTGTTGGCATTGTTGTGCTCTTGGTGCCCGGGCCAGTGCTCATGCTTCTGCAGTGCGGTGATGCCTTGCCTCAAGTCTTGCATCACACTCTTCCTCAGTCTCATTTGCTCGCCGCTGTTGTTGCCGATGAGCCTGTTCATAGCCTGGCATCTTGCTCCTTCCTCTTTAGTCTCATTTTGTCGCTGCTGCTGTTGCTGCTGTGCCTGTTCATTTCGCCTGGCATCTTGCTCTTCTTCAGTCTCCTGTTGTCTCTTCGTGTGTTTTCGCTTAGCTGCAGCTGCCTTGGGACCAATGGAGCTCTTCCTTTTTCAGGCATCTAAAATCAGAGTCAAATTTTGATCAAAGAAACTTTGTAAACGTTCACTGGTCTGTCTTTGTCTTATTTAGATCAGGTTGTGAATAAAAAAAAGTCGCGACGCGGAAAAAACAATCAATTGGGGCAGAAAAATTGAAACGGCCAAAAAAATCGACAATTGTTTTTCGGTTTTTTAAACATCTAAGGTGTGCTGTGGTACCTCTGAGACGTGCTGATTCCGAATATGCCTTTAGTTTTGCTCTGGGACGCACATTTTCCCTGCCATTGGGTGACATCATCCATATTGATCAATCCATTTCAAGTTGAGGCTCATTATGTACTCATTGCGACTCCAAAGTACTGTAGTTGGTTTGGACGTGTTCAATAACATTGTTTGGAGCGGGATGAGTAAGTCATGGCATTTCCAACAGAGGTGCAAAAAAATTTTATGGATTCCGGGAACTTTCAGGATGTGATTGTGCTTATCAAGATACCAGCAAGGCCTGGTGATGGCTGAAGATCTCCGTGGTCTTGTTCAACTCCTGTCGAGCCGTTTAATTAACACCAGCTGGGGTTGACTCAGCCTGTTATCCTTCGAGGTCGGCAAAATGAGTACCTGCTTGCTAGTAACAGGGGCACGGCATTAACGCACAGCCCCACCCCAGCAAATCATGCACTCAAGCAGTCACACACGACATCCAATACATAAATAAATAAATTAATTGCCATCTCACCTCCCATACTCACTATGTTGACTGTTCACTTACCAAGTACCCATCTCACCTTCCCATACTAACAAGTTACCACCTCACCTTCCCATAGTCACTGTGCTTACTTACCAAGTTACCACCTCACTTCCAAGACTTCGTCCTTACAACCAGCTGACCTTACCCTGAGTTTTAAACAACTTTTCACTTCATGTTTTTCCTTCCAGATCAATCTGTGAATTCTCCTTAATTTGGAAAAATTGATCTAATTATGTTTGTGTGTTTGATATTACCTCGCATACCCACTGTTGTGGAATTTAGTTGTCTTAACCGACTCGGTGTAAATACTATCACTCAATTTGCAATACAAACAAATAATCTACTGTCCACAAGGAAAAGTACATTTCATCAAAGAACAGTTATTGTGCGGTACCACGGAGTCCAAAACACTGAGATGTAAACATCCACAATGATTTGCACTAAAACTAAGCTTACATTCCTGATATACAGGGTGTCCAAAAAATATACAACTTTTCATCTGCAAAGAGGATGGTGATAACATATATTTTTTAAAAAGATATATGGCTGGATAGAAAGCTGAAACGTTGAGTTTTATTGTACCAATGTCAAAATTTTCCACCAAAATTTAATTTGTATAGAATCGTCGTTTTCTTTTTAGACCACATGTTTGACGTAGGCTCCACGTGTCCGATCACTGCCTGCAAACGCGTTGTCATGTTCTCGCATCACTTTGGGAAACGTTTCTCAGAATGTTCTGGATTTCTCGGTGGATGTTTTCCTTCAGCTGATCAAGGGTCTGAGGCCTAGTGTTTCCATAGATCCTGTCCTTGAGATACCCCACAAGAAGAAGTCTGGAGGGTAAGGTCAGGGAATACGGTGGCCACTCAACGTCTTCGTAGAGGGAGATAAAGCGGCCCTCAAAATGTTGGTTGAGAAAACGCCTTGTTCCCTGGCTGTATGGGGCGGTGCCCCATCCTGTTGGAACCACTGGGTTCTCATCTGGATCAGGTTGTTTTCTACGGGCCTGAGTACGTAGCTCAGGCAGTAGAATTCCTGAATCATTTTCGCGATAGTTCCTTCTGGTTTACCCGTGCAAGTGCGTCCCTGGTCATCTTCAAAGAAGTATGGACCAATTATCCCATACCAACACAACCGCCACCCACATGGTGACTTTGAAGAACAGATTGAGGCACCAGTTCACTTGATGCATTACCAGGATTTTCAGTTCCCCAGTACCGAAATTTTTGCTTGTTTACCTCCCCGGACAAGTGAGCATGCATTCGTCCGTTCATGCGAAGTTTTTTGAGGAAGTCTGCATCTTCCTCCAACTTTCCTGAGAACCAATTTGCAAAGTCTAGTCGTTTGCGTTTCTGTTGATCAGTAAGCACCGTTTCCATTTGAATTTTTGTATGGAAAGGCATGAATGTCTTGGCGAAGGATCCTCTGAACGGTGCTCTTATGAATGTTTGCCTCGCAGAAAGTCATCGAATCGATTTTTTTGGACTCTGAACGACCGCCTGTCTCACCATTTCCACATTTTCTTCACTACGACCTATCCTCTTCTGACCACTGTGACTCTTGTGAAGGTCACAGATGGTTCCCACATTGGTAAACTTTGCGATGGTGCACTTTATTGTCCGAAAGTTTGGTGCATGGCGCAAGTGGATACCGAAATGTCTCGAGAAAGACGTTGCACCTGTATTCACTTTTCGTCTGGTGCCAAAGTTCAAACAATTTTTCGTCCGTTGTTGTACGGTCAGTCTTGGCATTTTTCTGGCGTTGCTTGTATCAAAAATAAACTTCAGTGTCTCTGCAACAAGAAATGAGCATTAGTAACAAAATTACTGCTTTTTTAGGATCAAACGAAGCATTTTAAAAGTTGTATTTTTTGGGACACCATATATACATATATATATATATATATAATATATATATTATATATATATATATATATATATATGCTTTGTAGGAGTGGAGGGGTCTGAGGAGAACAAAGAGAGAGATAGAGCATGGTGACCTACAGCTGGCTTTGGTGAGATTGGTTCACCCACGAGAAAGGCATCAAACACAATACTAAGAAGCAGACAGGAAGGGAGTAGAGGAGAGGTGGGAGATAAAACATTAGGTTATAGGTCCAAGTAAGAATGTGATCTAATATCTTTTTGAATACAAGGAAATGAATATAAGGAATTGAGTATATAAAAAGGCAGTGAGTACATGGGACCAAGAGCTCAAGTGAGCACAATATACGCCCGAAACAAGAAGGTATATACAGAATTGTGCCTAGCTACATGGAAAACAGCATCCTGTGTTGTCATGGCAAACCACTTTAGATGACGAACGTATGTCACCACACACCGTCTCCACAGTCTGTACCTATGTACCAAATATGAAACGTGAAAGTTGAAAACTTTGGGAGTTAGAGTGCGGACAGGAACGGCGGCGGACAGACGACCGGAATCACATAATACGCCCCGATATATATAATAATATATATGTATGTATATATATATATAATATATAATATATATATTATATATAATATATATCGAGACGTTATAAAACCAGTGAGTACAGTAAAAGAAAAGGCAATTTGTTTTAAAAAGGAATATTCCCATACCGTATATACGTACCCTATTTCATTACTTTCCATACGTATATACGGAGGAAGAACATTGAATGATTCACTGAACATTCGAATGGACTTCACTGAAAACAAAAGCCCCAAACAATTCTTCTTATACACAACTTGACATTCCAAAGAATGGGAGGGAGAACTACAGGGTTAGCTGATAAGCAAGAGGCAAAATAACTCAAACTGCAATACGTGTCCACTGGGTGAAAGAGAATGACATAATCATGGCAAAAGTTGCAGTTGTTATCAACCAGGTGACCCTGTTTCATAGTAAGACATTCCTTTTATCAATATTTAGGTCAAAAGACTCTTGGTAAAGGAACATAACTGACAGCCAATTTGACTATCACATGAAAAATTAGATTATAAAGCACCAGCAACAATTATAATTGACAGTACGATGAATATAATTATTTTCTTCCACAGTGCCCCCATTTTTCCTATCAGGAATTTGAATAATATATTACAAATGATCACCATACCCGTCCCTAGAGGAGAAAAGATATTCCGTTACACAAGTTATATCAACAATCGGCAGCGCGGCCTCATACAAGAAGAATGCTGGATGACGACCATTTCAATAGTGTCCAGCCAGGTTAGTGAGTGTGTTCCATTAATTCATGGCCTGTTCATCGCATGGTCACATAATCGAATAAGACATGCTACCCCGAGGCAAGAAGATAAGCAGGTCAGGGTTAATATAGCAGCACCCAACGGGAAACACAGTCGAGGAACTCCTTGAGCTGCAGAAGAAGTGATCTTGGCAGGACGAGCTTGGGCCCGACACTGGTGAAGAGACGAAAAGGACTCGAGAGTACGCCAGAGATCAGCCCCAAGCAGAGTTTGGGGGCCTTGTAGCAGCAGTTTGTGCAAATCAGAGTTTGATTCACAAGCGAGCTGTGCACGTTGGAGGCTAGCACGAATGGACTGCACGAAGCCCCACCCACACCATTGAACACATGTTGCGCAGATGACTCGCCGTGGACCTTCAGGGCTTTGTTGTGCATTGTGCAACCACGGCCAAGTTCACCAATGTATCTCAGTACAGCAATTCTGCCAGTTGATTGGGGACATTCCTCCAGGCAGGCACACGTAGCGGCACGTTAAGTCTTCCTGCTTGGTTTGACTTCTCCAACTTCTCTTCAGTGGGTTTTTTCTTTTTTCCCCCTTTTTCTTAACATGCTGCATCTTATCTCTCAGGGAAGGGTAGTGTCATGATCAACGTGTTTGAATGCCCAATCACCCAAATCTGGGTTTTCCATCGTCAATCTTTCGGTGGAAGGTTCTTCCAAAAGCTTCAAATAGACGAAATCGTTACACTGCATAGTTCAACTGCCTCTCATACACTCCGAAAACAAACAAAATCGAACGGTTAAGCATCTATTAAACACCAATAACGTCATGGGCTCTGCATTTCAATAAGACTGACAAAGGTTCTTTATAGAGCATTTTACTTGCATTATATGTTTTTCGCACCAAAACAAATGCTAAATATACAGAATCTCAGTTGTATGTACACTCAAAAACATCATCTCATTTCTATTTCCATTGCAGAAAGGGCAACAAGTCTTATCAGGCGTTTCCAATTTGCCAATTGACAATCTTTCACCATCTTTCAAAAAAAAATCCCTTCTAGTCAAAAATTATATTCCATCATCTGGTACAATAATTATGAAGTTAGCCTCTGTTCTTCTTCTTGCTGCAATGTATTTTTAATTTGTCCTGATGCGAATAAGTAACAACATTCAACCAACGAGAGGACAGGTTCCCCTTTTTTTGGAGCAAGTCCGAATCCAAAGCCCGATTGATTTTTTCACAGGTTTACCATTTTTAAGACATTTGAAATCATTTAAACAATCATATCTGCTAAACAATTCACAGTTTCATCACAAGCAGTTCCAGAGCAACTCCTTATTTATTTAGTTTCCCAGCTGACTTAGCACTGTCCGTGCTGATGAAAAGATGGTAAATCAGTGATTAGAAATAACCTCAACTTACTTACGTAAATCAAAGTACGAACTTTAATCAAAATTCATGTCACCTGCTCAATTAATCAGAAACAAATAAAAACAGGTATATTTAAATTGGCTTGTGGCATCACACACTCTTTTCAGATAAATATTATCTTAGCTGACGATTTAGCATTCATTTCACATGTAATACCTTCTTACTCACATAATTATTGTTATCCTTTCATTGTTCCAACAACATATGGGAAGCATTTACAGTACAATGGTACAATTCCTAATTCCATTAATTGATTTCATTTAATTGGCTTTGGTCTAGCCACTCTTCCCAGCCATTTTCTGAATTATGTTATGTAAATATCCATGCTGCTTTCGCCTCATATCTTGATTTTCCCTTCCAGTAAACTTATGCATTCCTAATATGTATGTTGACCCAATCTGTCGATCAATTTTAATAACAGAGAACCCTCTTTCAATTTGTTTAAGTACCTCAACTTAATATATTATTCTCGATTCAATTCTAGTAACGTTTTCCCTCCCCTCATTAACAGATCATTTAGGAATCCAAGCTAACAGTGATTGACAATATATCAATCAATCACTAAATTATCAATAACCTTACTGTGATATAACCGAATCATTCACATGTGTCCCAAGTACTTGTTTAAAGATACGGACTCAATTACTCCGCAAGTTTCGCCATTCAAGAAGAATTTCGGAAAAACAGATGGAAGAATAACTCTGTCCACTTGAAGACCCCAATACATTAAATTAGGATTGCGAGATTGGTATAGATAAAAGGTTTCTCAAATTTGTAATCTTCAAACAAAAGGTTGATATTATACCAACCAAAATAAACATGAGGTTTCGGAATACCATGAATGAAATGTCCATGGAGAAACACACATGAATAAAAATCTTGTGCCTCGCAGTTTTCTCAATGAGTTCCATTTCTTTTCTTTTTTATGAGCTTGATCTGAAAAGTAATAACTAATTACTGCACACGACTATCCATTAGTTACTAACGTTCCGCCCCATGTTATGCAATTGTGACAACAAACCCGGTGCATGCAAACATTAATCATGAGTAACACTTGTTGGTCCCATTGACCATAGAGTATCCCATCATTACCATACAGGTCAAACACACTGGTAATCAAAACTAGGTTTGTTATAATTACACTAATTAACAAGGTAGCATGACTATCACTTTATCACAGGGGTGATTTTTTCTTTTTGGAAGTCTTTTCGGGCTCTCAGCTCTGGCGAACATTTCCCCATAGTAAGAGTTCCACGTCCGCTCGGGCATCTGACTAGCGAGTTGCCGAGGCTTCAAGACCAGCTTTGGCTGGCAGAGCGTCCATTTGGAAACATTTGAGAAAAACGCTTGCCAATATGGATAAGAAAT
>CM068960.1:56527805-56538770 GCA_035128595.1 Eptatretus atami | reverse complement strand
GCAACTACGCAACACCAGGCTTACACCTGGTTTGTGTAAGCCTGTGTTTGCGTAGTGGTTAGGTAGCGGCTTGGATCCAAAAGTCCTGAGTTCAAGCCCCATTGCCGCTTGAATTAATACACACCAGGAGGTAGACTCAGCCTGTATCCTTCCGAGGTCGGCGAAGTGAGTACCAGTGTACTGGGCCCGGTGTATGCCAAGGTTAGAATAGGTCTACCATAACCCTGTGTCGTAAGATGCGACCAGGGTTGCGTCAGGAAGGCATCCGCGTAAACCTGTGCCAAATCATTCTGCGATCATAAGGATATCCGCTGTCGACCCCTAATGGAGCAGCCGAAAGAAGAACAACATATATATTATAATTATATAATATATATATATATATAATATATATATATTTATATATATATATATATAATACTAACGTAACCGGGGGAAAAAGTAGGAATACGAATGGGGAAAATTTGGTGCTTAATATATAAATATATATATCTATATATAATATATATATATATAATATATATATATATATATACGTATATATATATACGTATATATATATACATATATATAATAATATAAATATATATACATACATATATCACATTTATTTTGGACACATTTCACATTTCTTTGTCGTTGTCAGCGTTCGTCATCAGGGCTCATGAGGCTGTCACGGAGGTTGTCATTGTTATCAGCAAGCAAGTTATTTTGCTCGCGGTGGATAAAGCCATGTCTCTCTGTCTCGATGGTGCAGTAGACATCGACCAGAAACTGCTGAAAGAGTCGTCGCATCTGCAGTATTTGGTTGCCCTCTCTCACCATGATGTGGGAGCTGTAGTACTGCAGCTGTGTGAGTTTTCATCCATCCTGTCCAGTAGCAGTCCTGGCCACCAGATGAATTCTGTAGCCATCTGTTCCATATGGGAACACTATAGGATACTGGAGTGCATCTGGTGCAGACTGGGTGTTGTAGCGGTGTGTGTGCTCTCCTTGCAGTCGCATGTTCTCTCTCTAGTCCGGTCGCTTAAGGCAGAAATTCGACAAAACATTTACTGACTGGACAAAAGCATCAAATTTGGTACACAACTTCCTTTGCCAATAAGATCTAATTTTGGAAGGGGAGCCAAGGTCAAGGTCACCCATGAAGGTCAAGGTCAAAAGGTCATTTCTTATCCATATTGGCAAGCGTTTTTCTCAAATGTTTCCAAATGGACCTCTGCCAGCCAAAGTCTGGTCTTGAAGCCTCGGCAACTCGCATTAGTCAGGATGCGCCGAGCGGACGTGGAACTTTATATGGGGAAGTTCGCCAAGCTGAGAGCCCGAGAAAGACTTCCAAAAAGAAAATCACCCTGTGATAAATGTGATAGTCATTGCTACCTTGTTAATTAGTGTAATTATATACAAACCATAGTTTTGAATTACCAGTGTGTTTGACTGTATGGTAATGATGGGATATACTCTATGCATGGGACCAACAAGTGTACTCATGATAATGTTTGCATGCACCGGGTTTGTTGTCACATTGCATAACATGGGGGAACAGTATAACTATGGAAGTCGTGTGCAGTAAACTTAGTTATTACTTTTCAGATAGCTCATAAAAAAGAAAAGAAATGCGAACTCATTGAGAAAAATGCGAGGCACAAATTTTATTCATTGTGTGTTTTCTCCATGACATTCATTCATGGTATTGAACCATCATGTTTATTTTGGTTGGTAATAATATCAACTTTTGTTTTGAAGATTACAAATTGAGAAACCTTTTACTTACCAAGTCTCGCAATCCTAATTTAATGTATTGGGGTCTTCAAGTGACAGAGTATTCTTCCATCTGTTTTTGCCAATTCTTCTGAATGGATCGAAACTTGCGGAGTAATTGAGTTCGTATCTTTAAACAAGTAACTTGAGGACACATGTGAATGATTCGGTTATATCACAGTAAGGTTATTGATAATTTTAGTGATTGATTGATAATTCGTCAATCACTGTTTAGCTTTGATTCTAAATGATCTGTTAATTGAGGGGAGGGAAAAGTTACTGAGAATTGAATCGAGGATAATATATTAAGTTGAGGTACTTACAACAATATTGAAAAGAGGGTCTCTGTTATTAAAATTGATCGACAGATTGGGTCAACATACATATTAGAATGCATAAGTTTACTGGAAGGAAAATCAAGATATGAGGCGAAAGCAGCATGGATATTTACATAACATAATTCAGAAAATGGTGGGAAGAGTGGCTAGACCAACTAGCCAATTAAATGAAATCAATTAATGGAATTAGGAATTCGTACCATTGTTACTGTAAATGCTTCCATATGTTGTTGGAAAAATGGAAAGGATAAACCAAAATTTATTGTGGAGTTACAGAAGGTATTACATGTGAAATGAATGCTAAATCGTCAGTCTAAGATAATATTATTTGAAAAAGAGTGTGTGATGCACAAGCCAATTTTTAAATATTACCTGTTTTTATTTGTTTCTGATTATTGAGCAGGTGCATGATTTTTGTTAAGTCGTGACTCTTGTTTACGTAACGTAAGTTGAGGTTATTTCTAACACTGACTTTGACCATCTTTTCATCAGCACGGACAGTGCTAAGTCAGCTGGGAAATAAATAAATAATGGCAGTTGCTCTGGAACTGCTTGTGAATGAAACTGTGAATTGTTTGGCAGATATGAAATGTTAAAATGATTTCAAATGTTAAAATGGTAACTGTGAAAAATCGAATCGCTTGGATTCGGTACTTGCTCCAAAAAAAAGGGGAACTGTCCTCTCGTTGGGTTGAATGTTGTACTTATCGCTCAGACAAATTAAAATACATTGCAGAAGAAGAAGAAGCAGAGGCTAACTTTCATAATTATTGTACAGATGATGGAATATATTTCTTGACTAGAAGGGATTTTTTTTTTTGAAGGATGGTGAAAAGAATTGTCAATTGCAAATTGGAACCCTGATAAAGACTGTTGCCCTTTCTGCATGGAAATAGCAAATGAGATGAATGTTTTTGAGTGTACATACAACTGAGATTTTGTATATTTTAGCATGTTGTTTTTGGTGCGAAAAACATATAATGCAAGTTAAATGCTCTATAAGAACCTTTGTCAGTCTATTGAAATGCATGAGCCCATGACGTTTATTGGTGTTTAATAGATGCTTAACCTCGATTTTGTTTGTTTCGGAGTGTTGAGAGCAGTTGAACTATGCAGTGTACGATTTCGTCTTATTTGAAGCTTTGGAAGAACTTCCACCGAAAAGATTGGACGATGGAAAACCCAGATTTGGGTGATTGGGCATTCAACACGTGATCATGACACTACCCCTTCCTGAGAGAATAAGATGAGCATGTTAAGAAAAAGGGGGAAAAAAGAAAAAACCCACTGAAGAGAAGGTTGGAGAAGTCAAACCACAGCAAGGCAAAGACTTAACGTCGCCGTTACGTGGTGCCTGCCTGGAGGAATGTCCCCAACACACTGCAAATTGCTGCTCTGCAGATACATGGTGAACTTGCCGTGGTTGCACAATGCACAACAAAGGCCCTGAAGGTCACACGGCGAGTCATCTGCAACATGTGTTCAACTGGTGTGGGTGGGGCTCGTGCAGCCATCGTGGCTGCCTCAACGTGCACAGCTCGCTTGGTGAATCAAACCTGATTGCACAAACTGCTGCTACAAGGCCCCAAACTCTGCTGGGGCTGGATCTCTGGGTCACCTCTCGAGTCCTTTTCGTCTCCTTCAACCCAGTGTCGGGCCCAAGCTCGTACCTGCCAAGATCTACCTTCTTCTGCAGCTCAAGGAGTGCCTCGACTGTGTTTCCCGTTGGGTGCTGCTATATCTACACCCTGACCTGCTTATCTTCTTGCCTCGGGTAGCATGTCTTATCGATTTGTGACACCTGCTGATGAACAGGCCATGAATTAATGGAAACACACTCACTAACCTGGCTGGGACACTATTGAAATGGTCGTCATCCAGCATTCTTCTGATATGAGCACGCGCTGCATTGTTGATGAAACTTGTGTAACGGATATCTTTTCTCCTCTAGGGACGGGGTATGGTGATCATTTGTAATATATTATTCAAATTCCTGATAGGAAAAATGGGGGCACTGTGGAAGAAAAAATAATTATATTCATGTACTGTCAATTATAATTGTTGCTGGTGCTTTATAAATCTATTTTTCATGTGATAGTCAAATTGGCTGTCAGTTATGTTCCCTTTACCCAAGAGTCTTTTGACCTAAATATTGATAAAAGGAATGTCTTACTATGAAACAGGGTGACCTGGTTGATAACACTGCAACTTTTGCCATGATTATGTCATTCTCTTTCACCCAGTGGACACGTATTGCAGTTTGAGTTATTTTGCCTCTTGCTTATCAGCTAACCCTGTATTCTCCCCTCCCATTCTTTGGAATGTCAAGTTGTGTATAAGAAGAATTGTTTGGGGCTTTTGTTTTCAGTGAAGTCCATTCGAATGTTTCAGTGAATCATTCAATGTTCTTCCTCCTGTATATACGTATGGAAAGTAATGAAATAGGGTACGTATATACGGTATGAGGAATATTCCTTTTTAAAACAAATTGCCTTTTCTTTTACTGTACTCACTGGTTTTATACGCTCGATATATATATATATAATATATATATTATATAATATATATATATATATACATACATATATATTATTATTATATATCGGGGCGTATTATGTGATTCCGGTCGTCTGTCCGCCGTCCGTTCCTGTCCGCACTCTAACTCCCAAAGTTTCAACTTTCACGTTTCATATTTGGTACATAGGTACAGACTGTGGAGACGGTGTGTGGTGACAACGTTCGTCATCTAAAGTGGTTTGCCATGACAACACAGGATGCTGTTTTCCATGTAGCTAGCACAATTCTGTATATACCTTCTTGTTCGGGCGTATATTGTGCTCACTTGAGCTCTTTGGTACCCATGTACTCACTGCCTTTTTATATACTCAATTCCTTATATTCATTTCCTTGTATTCAAAAAGATATTAATCACATTCTTACTTGGACCTATAACCTAATGTTTTATCTCCCACCTCTCCTCTACTCCCTCCTGTCTGCTTCTTAGTATTGTGTTTGATGCCTTCTCGTGTGAAACCAATCTCACCAAAGCCAGCTGTAGGTCCCATGCTCTATCTCTCTCTTTGTTCTCCTCAGACCCCTCCACTCCTACAAAGCATATATATATATATATATATATATATAATATATATATTATATATATATATATATATGTATATATGGTGCCCAAAAAAATACAACTTTTAAAATGCTTCGTTTGATCCTAAAAAAGCAGTAATTTTGTTACTAATGCTCATTTCTTGTTGCAGAGACACTGAATTTATTTTTGATACAAGCAACGCCAGAAAAATGCCAAGACTGACCGTACAACAACGGACGAAAATTGTTGAACTGGCACCAGACGAAAAGTGAAATACAGGTGCAACGTCTTTACTCGAGACATTTCGGTATCCACTTGCGCCATGCACCAAACTTTCGGACAATAAAGTGCACCATCGCAAAGTTTACCAATGTGGGAACCATCTGTGACCTTCACAAGAGTCACAGTGGTCAGAAGAGGATAGGTCGTAGTGAAGAAAATGTGGAAATGGTGAGACAGGCGGTCGTTCAGAGTCCAAAAAAATCGATTCGATGACTTTCTGCGAGGCAAACATTCATAAGAGCACCGTTCAGAGGATCCTTCGCCAAGACATTCATGCCTTTCCATACAAAATTCAAATGGAAACGGTGCTTTACTGATCAACAGAAACGCAAACGACTAGACTTTGCAAATTGGTTCTCAGGAAAGTTGGAGGAAGATGCAGACTTCCTCAAAAACTTCGCATGACGGACGAATGCCATGCTCACTTGTCCGGGAGGTAAACAAGCAAAAATTTCGGTACTGGGGAACTTGAAAATCCTGGTAATGCATCAATGAACTGGTGCCTCAATCTGTTCTTCAAAGTCACCATGTGGGTGGCGCGTTGTTTGGTATGGGATAATGGTCCATACTTCTTTGAAGATGACCAGGGACGCACTTGCACGGTAAACCAGAGGAACTATCGCGAAAATGATTCAGGAATTCTACTGCCTGAGCTACGTACTCAGGCCCGTAGGAGAAACAACCTGATCCAGATGAGAACCCAGTGGTTCCAACAGGATGGGGCACCGCCCCATAAGCCAGGGAAACAAGGCGTTTTCTCAACCAACATTTTGAGGGCCGCTTTATCTCCCTCTACGAAGACGTTGAGTGGCCACCGTATTCCCTGACCTTACCTCTCCAGACTTCTTCTTGTGGGGTATCTCAAGGACAGGATCTATGGAAACACTAAGGCCTCAGACCCTTGATCAGCTGAAGGAAACATCCACCGAGAAATCCAGAACATTCTGAAAACGTTTCCCAAAGTGATGCGAGAACATGACAACGCGTTTGCAGGCAGTGATCGGAAACGTGGAGCCTACGTCAAACATGTGGTCTAAAAGAAAACGACGATTCTATACAAATTAAATTTTGGTGGCAATTTTGACATTGGTACATAAAACTTCAACGTTTCAGCTTTCTATCCAGCCATATATCTTTTTAAAAAATATATGTTATCACCATCCTCTTTGCAGATGAAAAGTTGTATATTTTTTGGGACACCCTGTATATCAGGAAATGTAAGCTTAGTTTTAGTGCAAATCATTGTGGATGTTTACATCTCAGTGTTTTGGACTCCGTGGTACCGCACAATAACTGTTCTTGATGAAATGTACTTTCCTTGTGGACAGTAGATATTGTTTGTATTGCAAATTGAGTGATAGTATTTACACCGAGTCGGTTAAGACAATAAATTCACAACAGTGGGTATGCGAGGTAATATCAAACACACAAACATAATAGATCAATTTTCCAAATTAAGGAGAATTCACAGATTGATCTGGAGGAAAACATGAAGTGAAAAGTTGTTTAAAACTCAGGGTAAGGTCAGCTGGTTGTAAGGACGAAGTCTTGGAAGTTGAGGTGGTAACTTGGTAAGTAAGCACAGTGACTATGGGAAGGTGAGGTGGTAACTTGGTTAGTATGGGAAGGTGAGATGGTAACTTGGTAAGTGAACAGTCAACATAGTGAGTATGGGAGAGTAGATGGCAACTTAATTTATTTATTTATGTATTTGGATGTCGTGTGTGACTGCTTGAGTGCATGATTTGCTGGGGTGGGGCTGTGCCGTAATGCCGTGCCCCTGTTACTAGCAGCAGGTACTCATTTTGCCGACCTCAGAAGGATAACAGGCTGAGTCAACCCAGCTGGTGTTAATTAAACGGCTCGACAGGAGCTTGAACTCAAGACCACGGGATCTTCAGCCATCACCAGGCCTTGCTGGTATCTTGATAAGCACAATCACATCCTGAAGTTCCCGGAATCCATAAAATTTTTTTGCACCTCTGTTGGAAATGCCATGACTTACTCATCCCGCTCCAAACAATGCTTATTGAACACGTCCAAAACCAACTACAGTACTTTGGAGTCGCAATGAGTACATAATGAGCCTCAACTTGAAATGGATTGATCAATATGGATGATGTCACCCACATGGCAGGGAAAATGTGCGTCCCAGAGCAAAACTAAAGGCATATTCGGAATCAGCACGTCTCAGAGGTACCACAGCACACCTTAGATGTTTAAAAAACCGAAAAAACAATTGTCGATTTTTTTGGCGTTTCAATTTTTCTGCCCAATTGATTGTTTTTCCGCGTCGCGACTTTTTTTTTATTCACAACCTGATCTAATAAGACAAAGACAGACCAGTGAACGTTTACAAAGTTTCTGATCAAAATTTGACTCTGATTTTAGATGCCTGAAAAAGGAAGAGCTCCATTGGTCCCAAGGCAGCTGCAGCTAAGCGAAAACACACGAAGAGGACAACAGGAGACTGAAGAAGAGCAAGATGCCAGGCGAAATGAACAGCACAGCAGCAACAGCAGCAGCGACAAAATGAGACTAAAGAGGAAGGAGCAAGATGCCAGGCTAAATGAAACAGGCTCATCGGCAACAACAGCGGCGGAGCAAATGAGACTGAGGAAGACTGTGATGCAAGACTTGAGGCAAGGCATCACCGCACTGCAGAAGACATGAGCACTGGCCGGGACCAAGAGCACAACAATGCCAACAGGGTGGCATTCACGTATGACCCTCCGACCCAACAACTCATGCAGACATCGGCCGAATGGATCAAGTCTGCACCATTGCTCTGCAAAGTTCAAGGGAGAGATCAAGCAGGCGTGTGCTGCAGCGATGGCAAGGTCGTCCTTGAGCCTCTCCTGCCCTTCCTCTCTTGATGAAGGAACTTCTCTCAGGCGAAGCTCCCCTCAGCAAGCACTTGCTCGACAACATCGGACATATAATGGCAGCTTTGCGATGACGAGCTTTGGGCCAAGGACCTGAGGCCATGCTGGAACACCGAGCTTTCGGATCCATGTCAAGTGTTTCCACCACATTGGCAGCTTGCTCCCGCCTGAAGAGGGCCAGCCAAAGTTCCTACAGGTCTACTTCCTGACTCACACGCAAGGAGCTGTCTGCCAGAACCACATCGCCTCAAACCACACATCCTTGAATGCTCACAAAGGGTTTCACGAGACTAACCATCTGGTCCGTGAGCTCAGACTGCAAGAGAAGGAGGCAACTCTGAAGAGTGCCAGATCATCATCAGTAGTCCAGTCCGCTTAGGTAAAAAACATTTACTGACTGACAAAAGCACCAAAACTTGGTACAGGCTTCTATATGATGTACTAAACAATTCTGGAAGGGGAGCCAAGCACAAAAATTGCATTGGCAGCTTTCATAGGCCTTCAAATTTTCGTGTTTAGCCACACCCAAAAATGCTCCTATTGTTGCGGAGGAACCACTGGAATGCGGACAAAATGGCGGCACTGACGGCAGTATAGTGTTTTTAATTTGTAATCTGCTCGAAATTTGTGTTTTCAGTCATTTGTTCTCATTGATATGACAACGAAAGCATACTACTAATTAAATGAGAGATAATAGGATCATGTGTGATATGTGGAGTGAATTTTGACATGATTGGAGAATAAAATCGATCGTCAATTGCTGATCCGGTTTGACCTTGGAGGAAGACGATCGATCAATCGTCGTCGATGATGATATGATAAGGTCAGAAGGAGGGCTGGGTAGGGCTGGCTTTTATTTTTGTGTTCAATCAGATGAGAGAGAACATAAGCCTTTTTATGTAGTTAAACGTTTTATGATGGGATAATTATCTGCAGGAGGGGAGGGGTGTAGTAAAGAAGGGCAAGAAGCCCAAAAAGGGCAAGAAGAGGAGTGACCCCCACGACACAGAGGAGTGTGCCAGTGCGGAGACTTTTTTGAAGTCTTATTCTAATTACCTGCCTATAATATAGCCACAGATTGAAACTTCCATCAAATAAAGGTTATCCTAGACTTACTTAGCTGTAAAACAGCTTTCTATGATCGCCTATTTATTCCTGAGAGGGAGCAGCAATCTATCGTCATGCCTGAGGGCCCAATCAAACAGAAAGTGTACCAGTGCTGAGACTCTTTTAATTTGACATGATTTCACCTTATCCATTTGCTGATTTTACCACTTTTGACCATTTTGCGAATGATTATTATTCGAATCTAATGCTAAGCAATGTTTTATGAAAAGTCAGTTCTGCGCATATACAAATAGAATCAATCATAATAAATAACAAGCATGGTGATTTAAAATAGTGTGTAATTTGGTGCTCTAATTTTAAACAACTTTTGATTTTTTTTCAATTCTACTTGAAGTGTGACTAAATAATTTCAGGTAGGTTATAAATACTATAATTTCAATTGTACAAGTTAATTCCTATATTTTTTTCAAAATTCCGACATTTTTGTGTCAGGGAGTCCAACCTGATGACGAAATTAGCCTGTGGCATAATTAGGGCTTGCTGGATGTAATTCTGACAATATCCTTAATTTAGTCCCGATAGGTACAGATACAGACGACGCCTTTATATACTCTTCTTATTTCAGGTCGCGTGCCGGGTTGATTGGGACCTTTGTGTCGTGTGGCAGTCACTATCTGCAGAGGAATTACGTTGTCCCCTCGATTCCAACTCATGGATTGGAAATCGGTGCAGCATAACCAATTTCCTTCAGAACGTTGGGCTGTTCCAGAAATGAATGCACTTCCGTCAATGTGGGGTCTGGTAGTTCTGGGACAGCAGAGTGTTTCATCCGAAACAAGGCTCGTTTGGCACAAATCCTGCCATGACAAATTCAGCACCTCAAAACTTGATCGTGTCGAAGGAAAATTAAAAAGAGCCCCGTCCAGATCAGACCGATGCAAATTCCACACCAAAGAGACGGGCCAGCAACAAATGGACATTCATGATATGTGTATATTCTGCCTCATCGTCAATGGTCATTTCCACTCCTAAAGTGGGTACTAAAGTGGGAAAACTGGGGTTTATGCAGGTTTTGTAATGTGATTTGAAGATATTTGCCATTTCCGTTGTATATAAACATAGATGAAACATTGCATAATTGTGAAGCGATTTAGATACAAGCGATGCATCTCTCCCGAAAATACAGTAATGTCATTTTTGACGTTTTTGACCTTGACCTTGACCTTCATGGGTGACCTCGACTTGGGCTCCCCTTCTGAAAATGCAGGTTATGGTCCAAGTATGCTGCTGTGTAGCAAGTTTGTTGCTGGTATCTAGTAGATAAAGGTTTTGGCGAGATTTTTACGGTCCTGACCATTCCCATGGTACTAACATGGGAAAACCAGATTTTTATGCCAATTAGTAATACGATTGGAATATATTTCGACATTAGTGATGCGTATAGAATGCAAATGAGGGGCGACGAACTGATTTGTAACAGAGTATTTTGATTAGAGCTAGGCGTGCTCTCGGAAATACGAGAAATGTCATTTTT
>CM068960.1:56460577-56471387 GCA_035128595.1 Eptatretus atami | reverse complement strand
CGCCACCAAACAACATACAAAAAGCCAAAAAGAAAAATGAAAAGGAAAACGGGACCGGGTGGGTGATAGTCTTGGGCTCTGTTCTCCAGACCCAGCCTTCACCGCTGGCGTCTCTTCCGATCTCGACAACCCTGCGCACAGACACCGAGCGCAATTCGAGCGCCCTCCCGCAAATTCCCCTCGCACACACATCACTGCCAACCTCTCGTTCCTGATCCTCCTCGCAACCAACCGCTGAGACCTCTCTCGCCACCTCGACTCCGATCTGTGTCAACGGCACGCTCTCCCACTCTTTTCACCGCGCTTCGCGTTCGCCTCGCTCTATAACCCATGCCCCACCCCTTCTCAACTCTCCGCCCTTCCTTCCAGAACCACGTGGGAACTTCCAGAAGGAAGCGTTTTCCCGCCCAATGGGACGCCGCGGCCGCTGCTAAAGTAGTTGTCTGGTTCTTCTCTTTTGTTCCCTCGCAGTGTGAAATTCCACCGCGGACGATTGCCATTCATCTTGTGGGGAGGAAACGGGTGCGCCTGCTTTCCCTCGACGAAGGCCAGGCTCTGGCAACACCCATTGTTCGCTAGCTCTCTGCGGTGTGCCAAAGTAGAAACTCGGTGGTGGGTTGACGGCGTGGTGGGTGGGCGACCGTGGTTGGTGGTTGAGGTGATTGATGATTGTTTGAAAAAAAAAATGGGCATGGTTGGCGTTGTGGTCAAGGTGGTTGTTGTTAAAGAGGTGGTGTGGTTGCGTGTGTCTAAGTGGTGTGTATGGTGGCATGGTTTGGTGTTGTGGTTAAGTGGTGTGTAATGTTGGCGTTGTGAGTGTGTGGTCATTCTCATTGTGGTGGTTTTAAAATGTGGTTGTGTCCAAAATACGATAAGCAAAAGAAAAACGGCTATGCCTCAAAGATCACAGCCTAGATCACCCGAAATTCCCATTAGACAACGGTGGGAAATCTTATCTATCTGAACACAGGACTTGATCGGCTAACTCAACTTAAGGACCTATATGGTGACCTCTCGCGAATTTCCAACAGCGCGTAACCCACTACCCCCTCCCCTTTTACAGACTCGGTTCCGAGTCAGTCGAAATTTTCGTGTGCCATCATGTGTATGTACCGTTTGTCCCCGCCTAGTACTCTATTTATCGTTATTCAGAGCGATCGATTGCGGCTGATGTCTTTATAGATCTTTAGTGTTGTACTGTCGTTTTCTTTAGATATATGTTCGTTTCCCAAACAAAATTAATAACTATCGGTCTGTTTTTCTGTAATTAGTTAGGAGTTAAGTATCTCTAACCTAAAAACTCACTCATACAGTTTACGACTTAAATTAAATTGTCGGTGTTGCTACGACAAACAAGTTATACACTGTCAGTGTGGTCGAGCCAAAAAAAGCCTATTAATGATTTTTTTCTATTTACATTTATTCTGTCTTTTTAACTTTAACTCATTTTAATCCTTTATAATTTTTACACTTTAAAACCCAATGGACCCTGGCCTAGTAAGGGTTAGGACTGATGGATCCTCTGTGGAAATAAATGGATAATGAAAAAAAAAGGTGCACCATTTTTTATATTTTAATGCATGCTAGCTCTTCTTTTTTTTTGGATATGTAATTTTTACTCTTTGTTGTATCATCTTTGTTCGAGCATCATATTGTTCATGTGTCGTATATTCAGGTCGTTCGCTTCTATTACAATAGCTATGTTTCGTTTTTAGTTAGCTCGCCGACGATCGCGTCCTTTCGTGCTATTTGCTTATGTAAATAGTCATGCATCGCTGAAGGATATCAAGTAATAAAAATAAGAGAGGTATTTGGATCGGTGATGTTGTCTTCGTTTGGGCCTGTTTTCTAAAAGGCCTCGTTGTTCCGTTTTTTGTCACCCAAAAACGTCCTTCCTCTTTTTATAGTCTTCAGCTGATCATTTTTGCTATCTGAAGGCAAATTACTACACCCATGCCCCGCCATGGCGGCCTAGGTCTTCTGCTCAACAATCCCACAGGCCATTCTTCAAGCAGGGAGCTCAGGTCTGCTCACACGCAGTCTCGTGGTGTTCTCATTTGTGATGAAACAAAATGGCAGTTAGGTTTGTTTGACAGCATGATTTATGGCCGTGGCTTTCCTGTCTGCGTTTACATTTATGTCTCTATCATATTGCTCTTACCCAATGCCCAACCTATGGTCCTCTCCCTTAAATTTGAGTTTTGAAATTCTATGCCATGTGTATACACCAAAACTGTTTGTGACGGGCTGCTCCTGCGAACAATTGCTAGTTCCCATTGTTGCGGTCTGCATGCCAATGGCTAGTCCGACTGCAAATGAACTTCGGATTTCACTGGATGGGGTACCTGGGTCTACAGGGAGATGGTCGTTGGCACTACATCATTGTGGTTTATGTGGGATAAATGTTTAGGGAAAAATGCCAACAAAAGTAATAGTTTAATCTTAGCAGGCTTTAATTCTGTTTCTTTATTGGGGTCCAAGGCAGATGTGGCAGGGTCATAGACAAGGCCCATCTGGTGGCACGCCGCTCAGGTTTAGGCCGTTTGGACTGTAGCAAAAAACAGGCCGTTGGCAAGGGTGTTTTTTGATCTGATGTTGATGTGTTGAGTGTGTATTGGATATATGATCTCATAAGTCTGACTGGGCAATCAGGCCTTTGTAGCAAAACAGGCCCTCGGGCAGGTGAAGCTTCTGACCGGGCATCAGGCCCCTTTGTTGAGTAAAACCCAGTTGCCGGCAGGTTTTTTTGAATTCTGGTCCCTCGGACACAGGGTGTCTTTAGCACAAAAAACAGTGAGGGCATGGTTTTTGTTGTGAAGTGTGCCGCACTATGTTGGCTTTTTTGTCAGTAAAGGTGTTCGTGGTGAGAGTTGGGATGTAGTTGCTCGGTATGGTCTCTGTTTTGCTGGTGGTGTGCTGGCCACTCGGAGACATGCACTCGCGAATGCCTTACATCTCTACTGTCTCCCTCCTAACTATCGCCTTTCTCCTGTCTCGCCATAACCCATAACCCCTGATTCCTTAATGTGTTTGCAAAACAAATTTAAGCCCCATACCTCTTATTTTTTTTTTGTTTAATTGTCTATTTTTTTATTTCCCCTTTCTATAAATCGTCATCCTAACCCCCCTGTTTGTTCTCTGTTCCGGTCTAATCCTTTATCCTGTCCTTAGCCTTCACTTCCCAACTCCCTACATTCCTCCTGGAGAGGGAAAAAGTGAGAGCTCTTGTGTCCTATAGTTTTTGTTCGAGGCCCAATTTAAGCCTTCCAGGAATTGTTTTGGCACCTCCCTCATGATCTCAGCGACTCCTAACTCAGGTATGATTAAATCGTTTTCTCCCCCAGCGGCCCACAACGAGAGCGTATGGGTAGTGATGCTGAGGCGGGGGGTTACATTCTCTATCTTACCCCTCTAACTATTATTGACTTTAAACTACCACCTGTGATGGGCCTTACCCAATACAAGCGCCCTCTCGCTTAAACTGCGGTTTCTACTCATCCCCAAGGTGTTTCCGTCTCTTTTGTCGCCTTTTTTTTGTTGATATAGGTCCTCACAAATTTGTTGAGGCCCTGATGTTGTTGAAGGTGTTGTTGCCCTGCCATGTTTGAAATTGCCTCGAATTTTCTTCCAATGCGATCTGTTCAAAAAGGTTCTCGTGCCCCTATACGTCAGTGTGCTTACCTCTGCTGCGTCTCATGGCTGTGGTGTCTGGGACGCGTGCGTGGGTCGGCTTCCCAACTAAGCCAACTTGGCAGGAACTGTTACGCTCGTAGATGTATGTACCGGATTCTTCCAACTTTTTTATTGGCACCCCCGTGGTCCCCTGCAGTACAACTGGTGCCTCCTGAGTGCCCACCAGCTCCTCTAACACACATGGGAGATGCACCCACATATTGTCCAGGGTCCGATGGATGCCACTACTCCCCGTGGAATGCTCACGTGGCGAGGCTGGCGCCCCGGGCCCCTCCCCCATCGGGTGCCCGGCCCATCACTGCCCACATAGCCAATGCGCCGCCGGCCCCGCCATCATGCGGCTGTGTTTCCCACACAGTTATTGAATCCGCTTTCAGCCGTTCTCACTTCATCCCAAGCCATCTTGGAGAATCAGGTGAAGTGTAATACGCTGCTACCGCCTCAGTTTTCCTACAATGCATTCGGTTCCGCTTTTAGTCGAAGCGCCCCCACATTGCCAACCCCAATATGATGCGCCCTTTACGCTCTCGACGGTATCTTCGATACATGAAGCTTGCATTGCCACCTCTGTTTAATGACACCGCATCCGTGTGTGGCTGGAGATCGCGGGATGTCGTGTTAGGTGGCAGGAAATGCACTTTCGTATTGGTTGAGACTGAGTGTTTCGGCCCTCCTCGTTCTCGGGAGAATTATGAGATGGCGCAGTTTTAAATCCAGGCACCAACTAATAGCCAGCATAGGCGTGATTCTCGCTAACCTGTCGTCCATTGTCTAGTACTCCGAGCTCACCACATCGGCACACGCCGTACAACACGTACAGTGGAACACTCACGTGCCTAGCCGCTTCTCCTCACTCGCACGGACTTTTTGGTGTTGTCTGACCGCGTACTCAATCAGCTCGCAATACAAGTCATGCTGATCCCCTCTAGACAGCGCAAACTGGCGACCTCTTAGCACTTTTTCCACCGTTTGTACTCTGTACAGTTATATCTCGACGATACTCTCATCCTAACCTTCTCACTACTCTACAGTCTCGAAGCGTCTCGCTCGTGGCAAACAGCTCTCAGCTTGGTGGGTGGATATATCTCGATGCTTTTGCCCTCTTCTTATTCACCCTATCGCAGCTCATCGCACAATACTCTGCCCGTGATCGAGAGACATCGTGTCAAGCAGCATTCTTGAGCCCCGCTGGCCTTTCACTCATTTCAACAGTTTCGCAAAACATGTGTTCACTCCCTCAGATCTATCTCCATGTTGTCTATAGCATACAACTGGAGGCTTGGTCAATGTCTCCTTTTTTCTCTCTACGCAACCACTCTCATAATTCTCCAGAGACCCTGCTTTATCCTCTTGCACTCCACTACCATCGTACCTAAATCCTGGGATCCTCAACACATTAAGCACTTATTACACTGCCATCGTACCTTCTCTAATAACACCCATATCGTACTAAGCATACATTCCCCTCATCATCACTCCATAACAGCTACTTTTGAAGTAGTGAGTGTTACTTCAAACCATTAAGTCAATTTGTTATACCACGATTCCGATCAAAAATTTCCATGGAACTACATCCCTTACTCTCCAAAAAACACTTGGCTTATATCCAGTCTCTTCTCCACGGTAGCTACTTCTCTAGGAGGATTATGTGGAATGGTTTTAGTGAATCGCCATGCAACTGAGCCCCTTCAAAGCCCAAGCACAGCAGCGGCGTTTCTTGTATACATCATTCTCAGTCAACTAATAAGCCCTTTCCGCCACCGACCTCATATGAACCGTAGCTTCTAATTAGTGCTGCCTCCGGGACTAGGGGGTGTCTTTCCACACCCGTCTGGACTCTTAGTTGGGACAATCACCTTTCGGTCTGTACTGTTTATCCCGGTTCACGGCCGATGTGTCAGGCCTCTCTCATTCGCGGCTCTTCTCTCCTATTTTTCTGTCCTGCGAAGAAATTGGCAACGGTCTCTTGTTGAGATTTTGACTAGTGGACAAACTTCTCCATCGGAGTCAGCTCCAGAGTTCCTCTCTCATCATCTTCTGTCCACCACGTGTCAGCATCTCTGTACTCCCGGTCCTGACGTTTCTCGTGCTCTACGAGGCAGCCTTCTGTTCGACGACTTTTTCTCTCTAGAAACACTGCAGCATCACTCGTTATACGCCACTTCTATCGTGCAACAATACACGTGGCCATCCCGCCAGGGATAATTAGCGCGCCACATGTGCCGAGAATTGCCGAACTCATAAAGCAAAATTAGGATTTACCAACAACTACTGTCATTACCCCCGCGCTGATTTGATACAGTGCAAACAGAGGCCTCGCTCAGTTTACTCGAGTGATGTGCTCCAGTGGATATGCACGACAACATTTCTTTGAGGGACTCATCACTGGGCGGAGCTCTCACGGGAAGATGCATGGGTGCTCTAACTGTCGTAAGCCTCTCTCTTTGGGACTTTACCACACGCTTTACTAGGTGCGGTGCGGAGCACAGCAATCCGGTCCAACCTGAATTCGTCTGTCGCGCCAGCCGTGAATCGCTCTTGCGCGTGTAGCGTCGGTGCGGTCGGCCCGAATCCACTGCGGCCGTTTCCGACCGGGCTTCACTCCCGCCAGGCGCGCACACTGGCGGGCCTCGTGCCGAAGCACAAGCACGGACACACGAGCATTGCTGCCGTGCAAACCGCAACTGGTCCCCAAAACAGTACGGTGGGCCGGCTCAGTGAGCTCAATGCCTTATGGCAGGGAATTCCGCATCCGCTGTTTACTACAGAGTCGTTCTGCGTCTTGTCGCACTCTCACGCTGCCGCAATCACAAGTCCGCAATAGCTTACGCGGAGTGACGCGCGTCGCATACAACGAACCTTGCAGGGATGGCGCATTAGCAGCACCGGGGACATTGCGGTGTATAGTGCAACTGTAAGTTCGCGTGAGCATGTCTACTAAACTTACCTGTGGCCATTATACTCGCTCTGCGCGATCTCGACCACTGGCATCCTCAACTAACAGATAGTAAGCTCCCCCAGTTATTCCTCATCTCCTCTATACTTCTGTAGCACGAATAGTCCGCCTTCCCTTTTGGTCTGCAGAACAACGCCGTCCATCCACTCATGCTCGGTGAAGTCCAGCACATACGTCTAGGTTCGCTATACCTCGCTAATTCTATCTATGTTCGTTTCCCACCTCTTACTATCCTACTCTTGCTGCTCCACTCCGTACCACGTATAGATCCTGCAGACGAGCGAGGTGCTATCATTTCATCTCCGAAGCGCTGTGGTTGAGGAATGCACGTCCTTCCATTTCGGCACACTCGCCGAGCAACCAGCACCATTCAGCGCGTCGAGCGACACCGGTCTCTTCACAACACAACCTTCACCCATCTGCTAGGCGATCGCGCCCTTTCAGCATACAGCCGAGTGACCACAACTCACACCGCGGTGAACACAACACAGCGGACTTCTTACAACATAGGCACCAGAGCGACACTTGGCCATACCTCTCCAGGCTAAGAGACTGACCCCGTCGAGAGCCTTCACACCCACAGCCATTACGTGTGTGTGTACGCAGCGCAAGTCGATCACAGTGACCAAAGCTTGGGCGGCTCCCCAAGGCTCTCATCTACCGTCAGCGTCTGCTCGAAAGATGTCTGTGCGGAAGCCGATGGACCTCCCACGTTGCATTACATAAAGGTCCAGATAAGCTGACGTAACATTTAATTACGTGCTAGAGGGGGAACTATGCTCCCCTCCCGCATATGGTGTGTTATTCTTCGAGAGCTAGCAGCTGAATCCCGAGCAGCCGCTTGCACCATCGGGCGGTCAGCCACGACTTCCCACTCGCAAACGCGTCCCCCCACGCCGAGTGTCCGATAAATGGTGTTACTTCCATCGCTCAGGCTTGGGGCAGTGATTACGAGTTTGTCCCTGACCCATACCCTCACGAGTGGAGTGATAGTGGCCGTCGCGTTCTGTTTACTCTCTATCAATCTTCTATCCGCTGATTAGATCTACATATCCCTTTGCTTACCTTATTTCCATCCTTTCCCACGTCTTGGTGCTCGCTATCACCGTTACTTTAGCTTAATTGCCAGTGTAGTCTCTTCGTGTGCCGTTAATTAGTTTCTCCTGGAGTGTTCAGTCGTCTGTGTCTCTCCCTGTCCCTTAATGTTCTATTTAAATTCAGTCTGACTCGGTCTACGATAACTCACCCACGTGCGCGATCTGTCTGCGTGAATGCTACCTCCGAATAACTGCAGACCTGTTTCCTTATGCCGGCTTTCACACTGTTTGTATTTCTAGATCTCAATAGTTCCCCTCGGGTCTCCATTACTGATAAATTTTCGATGCTCTTGCCTTTGCATCTCAGAAACGTTTCTTGGTTCTCCATCTCTCTCAACTCTGTTGACATTCAATTCCTCGACGACCTATCAGGGTTCGCGCGGCCGCGCGCACTGCGGATGCAGAAATACAAGTCCCCGCGTGCACACCCAACATTACTCTCTCTGGTGGTGCTACCACACATCCCACCTTATCGGCGAACGCAAGGGAAGAGCAGTACCATGTGCGCCATGGCTGATTCCGCACGTACGCGCGAAAACATGCATGGATTTATGCATAACAGGACCTCGGCCCTTGAGGCAGCAGCGGATTCCCCACGGATGCGTGAAATGTCTCTCGTCTCCGAACCCAGCGAAGCTGCATCGAGCATGGGATGTTGCTACAGTGCGGGCCACGTCTGAGCCACTGCGTTGATCGTCGCCTGGTCGGATGCCTAGGGGCATGCGGAACCCTAGGCCGTCAACAGGCACAAGCCAGGTTTTGGGGACGTCGTGCGCCAATTTATGGTGGGCGATTCATGTCATGTCGTCAGGTCGGAGCAGAATTTTTCGCTGCCTGAGAAGACAACTTGCCTGAAACAAAAGGGTGCGGTTTCCGGCCAAGGAGTCGCCGGTGAATGGTCGGGCCAATCGGCAGCACCCATTCAGGTGATGACGCTTCGCTTCGGGTGCCCGTGCTGCAATCCATACTAAGGTCGGTACGCGGTCCTTCCGCCTCTCTCTCTCTACGGCCCACCCTCGTCTCTGCCCACATCCAACACGACCCGCCTCCGTGCCGGACTCCGCCTCCCTCTCTCGCCCCACACGTTCGACTGCCCACCGCCTATCTTTGGTCCCGCCTACCAACTCTTCATCCACGCACTCTGGACTCCGCCCCTTATCACTCAAGCCCCTCCTTCACATCCACCAGCTCTCACATGATGCTTCGAAGCCAGAGACGACGTTGCCAGCTGTGTGTGTACCCACACACACGGAGCATCCCTCCCCCCCCCAACAAGGTACTGTGAAATCAGACACTCACATCCTTGAGTACCTCCCAGCTATTTCACAATTTCAAGCCTGATATCCTCCAACTCACAAACACCTGTCACTACCAAAGTTCCACCATTCAACACTGAACCTACGTCCACGTACAACCCAGAGTATATCATACACCAAAGGACCTTCTGAAAAGTCAAGATATACTGATCCTTTGCCCTCCCTCATCCACCCAATCAATAACTGATTTCATATGAATTCCAGACATAATCAAATTTGTAGAGTTGTTAAAGTCGCCACAATCCTCGCAAAACTCAGCAGCTATCACTGTTCCCTGGATAATATTCGCTGAAAAGAAAATCACAGTTACATAATCAATCGTTCACTATGATACTTGTTCTCCTCAAACCCACCAAAGTGGAGAGTGAAGAGACTATTGCAACGCTAATTTACTCTCTGAAGAGAAAATGTGTTATGCTTTTTAGGCCTTCATGCTGGGAAATGCCATTGAATTGAGAGCTTAGATCCACAACACCAACTGACAGATAAACTGGGTGTGATAGCTCAATCGGAGAAACATACTTCATTAGCCTGCAGACAAAGCCTTGTAGCTTGAATTGGTTCCGATTTTTCAAGGACATAATTGGACTGATGGAGGCATGCCAGGTCTGGACCTGTTTGAGCCAGCTTGCTTACAGTCAGAGCTGATGGTGAGCGACTGCAAGTTCAAGAGACCTAAACTCTTTGCAGTTATTAACAATGAAATAGATCAGGTTTGGTTAGTGAATGATTCTTCTGGAACAACAAGGTAAGACTGAATTAGCTCAATGTGAAAAGACTTGCTCCATTTGTCAACAGCATCTAATGCAATTCCAGATCGGTAATGATTAATGTAACTACAAATCTGCATGTCAGTGGATGGAGTTACTGTGCCACATGAGGAGCATTTTTGCGTCATCAGCAAGAAAGGATAGAGGTTTTCTAGAACATCGGAAGTCATTAATATAGAATAAGGAACAATTACCAAGTCAAAGACTGCCTTGAAGGCAATTCAATTTCCCTTGAGAAGATGAATAGAGGTTTCATTGATCAGAAACACATGATGCACGAGTGAGGAAGTTAGAAAGCCATTATGACTTGGCCATGAAAGCCACAAACACCAAACCCTTGCCAGCAGCAGTGCAGGAGCCAGACTGTCAGAATACCGAGATATGTTAATGTAAAAGGCTAACTCTGGTAGGTCTTCAACTACAGCGATGGAGAGAAGCAGTCCAAGTGAGAGCCAGCAAGGAAACCAATAATTTATTGTCAAGCTTTGGCTACAAGGAAAAGAAAAAGAACCTTGACATTAGCAGCATAATGGATTCCATGCCTTGTGTTCATATTGTAAGTAAAATACTTGCTTGTAATTGGAGAGAATCTCGTTTTGCATCCACCTATATGAAGGGTCGTATTCTTTTGACTGCCGCAAAGACGATGGCCCTGTGCTGTTCTACTCCTGGCTGCTGCACCAATGCAGTCCCCATGTGCGGCTGCCTGCAAGGCAGTCCCTGCAGAACACGGATGGTACTGGGGCACATGGTGATGGATAAATGGGGAAAATGCAACAAAAGGACTAGCAGGCATGGGGCAAGGCAGAGGCAGGCAGACAAGGCATGGCAACGCCGGCATAGGCCGTTGTAGCAAAACAGGCCGGCAGGTGAAGCTGACCGGCACAGGCCTTGTAGTAAAACCAGGCCTGCAGGTGAAGCTGGCCGACACAGGCCTTGTAGCAAAAACAGGTGGGCAGGTGAAGCTGGCCGGCACAG
>CM068960.1:56381116-56395948 GCA_035128595.1 Eptatretus atami | reverse complement strand
ACAGAAGAAGGAGGAAGACAGAAGAAGGAGGAAGACAGTAGATCCATGAAAATAAGACAACAAAGAAGAAAGGAAGGAGAGGCAGATACAAGAAGAAAAAAAGGCAGGACAGGAAGAGAGATGTACACAAAGATGACAAAAAACAAGGAATAACAGAAATCCAGAGCAGCAGAAACTCCGCAACATCAAGAAGCGAACACATAACAATGACTGCATTCTGCCCTCTCATACCTGCAATCTCCCAGTCATTGTGTTGTACTTCAGTCTGATGTCCATACGATCTGGTTCAGGAGGACACAGTTCAAGCCTATGAAACCTTTGTCGCACCTGTGTGAAGTGGGGCCATCGCCGTAAAATACAAAACACACAGGAAATGGCGCTTTGTGTTGAGGCGGTCCTGTTTACCCTCGACCAGTCAAAGATCCCCGGGGGTTAAATACGGCAAGGTAAGCCTCGGTCTTATTTGCTACCTGCCACCTGTCTATTTATTTTCCTCCTGCCAACTCCCCCCCCCCACCACCTTCTCTCTCTCTCTCCCTCTGTCCCTCTCTCACCCCATTCTCCCGCTCCCTCTCCCCCCGCCAATCTCTCTACCTACTCTATTTGCATTACCCTCACCGAAGCGTTGGGTGGTATTTCCTCATACTTAATACTTCCAAGTACCTCCAGTTTTGCAGTGCATGGACATGTTAAATAGGGTGGTGTGATGTCCCTAGTCTCACTTTCATGTCCCCCATCTCTGACCATGTCAGAGGGGTGGGGGACAAAACAGACTGAGAGATGGAGAATTGAAGAAAATGATGAATCGTTATAAGGAAATGAAAGGAAAGAGAACATAAAGCTATTGAGTGAAAATGAGTGGGATAAGTGTATGATGTTAGCCTGGTAGCTTAGTTGGCATGGGACAGAAAGTAAGACCAGTTTGCGTGAGGGAGAAAATACAAATCCCGAGTGTGTGCCATGTTTGAACCCATTACATCATATCCCACCAAATCTTGGTGTTGGCTTAACAGTTAAAGTGGCTGGCTGAAGATCTTCGGGTCTTGAATTCAAGCCCCTGTTGTGCCGATCAATTAACACCAGGTGGTTTGACTCGGCCTGTCATTCTTTGGAGGTTGGCCAAATAAGTATCAGTGTACTAGTAACAGTGGCACTGCATCAGGGCATAGCTGTGCTCCCAGAAATTGATGCCAGCAAGTAGCCAGACTGCATAAGAAACAACAACATAACATCCCACTCACCTGACATAACATCCCACTCACCTGACTCACCTCACCTCACCTCACATTATTAACCCTCATTATGATTAAACAAAGAGCAACAAGTCAACATTTTTATCAAATAAGCAGTCTGCAAAGTCTGCATTTACATTTTGTACATACATGTGTTGTACCAAAAATATTCCCTCCTCAGACATCCCAGGACGAATCAAAACTCTTCCCTTCGTTCCCTTGTACATCCCTTCCACCAACCAAATTTCTGCCTCCGGCACTCCCATCTATCTCAGTGTCGCCATCACCATCTCTCTCGTGACAGTGTTGTAGGCCTTCTCCAGGTCCCCAAATCCCAATACCATCTCACCTTCAACCTCCAACCACCAGCTGTCTCAGCATGAACATCCCATCCGTCGCTCCCCAATCCTTTCTAATCTCCTGTTGTTCTTCTCCGATCTCCATCTCCACCTTCTCCCACCGTCCATAATCCTCTCCAGCACCTTCATTACACGACTCAGAAGGGCAATGCCCCTGTACTTCCCCAGATCTTGAACATCGCCCTTTCCCTTCAATATCGGCATAATTAACCCTGTCCTCCACTCCTCTGGCATTGAACCCTCTCTCATACATACACTCAACAGCCTGTTTGTCCAACTTATTGCGCTGTAATTATCATCTCTCTACATACCTCATCAATGTTTGGCACTCTTCCTTTCTTCATCCTCTTCAATGCCGTCCACACTTCCTCCTTTGTGATCTCCACCAACTCCACTTTCCCCTCTCCATAACTCAGTAGCTCCAGCTCACCGTTGCTTCCTTCCCAGTTCAACAGCTCTTTGAAATACCCTTCCCACACCTTCAATATCACCCCCTCTCTGTCTTGAGCCTCTCGCCACCATCCTTAACTCCTCCTTTCATGTCCTTACCATCCTCATCCCTGTCACAAGCCAATTTATATATTATCTTCCACCTACCATCCTCTTCCATATTATTCCTCATCTTATTCACCGCTCTCCTTGCTGCTTTCTTCTTCTGCCGATACAGGTGCAGCAACCCCACATCCAGCTGCCCCCCCCATCCGTGATCTGCACTATCCTTTTACAAAGCTCCTTTATTTCACCACCTGCCTTTGCTACTTCCTCTGCCCACCATACGTGGTTTCTATCCCTTGCTGATGCACCCTTTCCCGACGTCCTTCGCACAAAACTTCTGCAATTCCCCTAAACACCACTCTCTTCTTCTTCCACTCCTCCCCCAAACCTTCCACTTCTTCATCAAGTTGCTCATATCTCACCCTCAACCTCTCCTTGAACTCAATGCTGACATTTCCCCTGCACTTCCCCCACATAATATTCTTCCAAACCCTGCTCTTAACCTCCTTCCTTTTCTCCAACTATAACACAAATACCACAGGCTTGTGCTGGATGGTAACATGTTCTCCCGTCACTGCCTTACACTCCTTAACCCTCCACAACTGTCACTTTCTTGCCACACCCAAATCCAGTTCTATTCTATGATGTCCACTCCTATAGGTAATCTTGTAGCTTTTCCACTTTTGAAAGAGTGAACCAGCTATGGCCATCCCATTTCTCACCACCAGCTCCACAAGCTCTCGACCCTCTTTATTTCTTGTTCCCCAACCAAATTTAGCAAAACATTCCTCTTCACCCGGCTCCACTACTCCCACTTGCGTGGTAATGTCTTCTGTGTCTCACTATCTGCCATGATCTCTCCTGGGAAAGCCACATTTCCAAGCTGGCCTCCAAAACCAGTCACCGACTGAGCATCCTCCATCGTGCAAAGTCCTTCCCTGGCACACCTGCACTCCTGACAACATACAAAGCTTTCGTCCGCAGCCTGATTGAGTACTGCTCTCTCAATGGAGCTGGTGCTCCTGCCTCTCACCTTTCTCGGCTTCATGCTGTGGAAACCAAGGCATTTAGGATCATGGTATCTCCCGCGATGAGGCTGAGTCTTTGGGCTCTCACTCTATCACTGCAGGCCAGTCGGTGGTCTTTTTGTCTGCTACCGTCTCCTCTCTGGCCTCGTCCCCCGCTCTGTCTGAGATATGTCCCCCCCCCCCATATTTACGCAAGGCGCTCAAGGTCTGCCAGCAACCCGTTCTGGTAAAACTAGCAAAATCAAGTCTTACTGCTCACTTCACTCTTTCATCCTCTTTTTCCCCACTTCTGGAACAAAGTCACATACTTTCTTCAATCCCACTCTTCCCTCCAGGTCTTCAAAACAGCTGTTCACCACTATCTATCTCTTATCTTCCCCATCCAAAACACGATCTTTTTACCCGTTAATCCACCCCAAACCCACCTCCTTCAAATTCCCTACTTTCCTTTCTGAAAGTCACTGTGGTGTCCATCTTGTTTACCCTGTGTACCCAACCCATCCCTGTCCCTTCCACAGATCTCCTAATGTCTCTGTTCCACACTGTATTTTCATTCCCTCTCCCACCCATCTTGTCTCTTGCTCCCCTTGTACGTTCGGTGTGTTAGCTCTCATATGAGCCTTGACATTGTATACCCCCCCCCAAAAAAAGTGGCCTTTTGCCTTATGTTTACCTCAAAATTCTGTGACCTGATATGCAAATGCTCTTCAAATTTCAACTCGATTGGATGAAAATTGAGGATTGTAGAAAATTGGCCTACGTCGACCTTTGGCCAATGTTGACCTCAAGAGTGATCGCTATATCACATGGTCATAGAACATGTGGTAAAGTTTCAATTTCCTCCGATGAATGGTTTTCGATGTATGCTCTTCACAAAATGCAGACACGTACGAATTGCATACGTACGTACGCTACCGATCGCTTAACCCTGCTTTTTGCTTCACGAGCGCAGGGTAATAATGTCTTCATCCAGCCTCAGGTCACACAGTGACCTGCAGTTAGAAATGTTCACAATAATTACTGTGGATTAACAGCAGAGAGAACAACATCGACGTGATCATGCTGAAGCCTGATGTACATCGCCATCTGCGTGACATTATCAGGCAAATTGTGATCAACATGCATAGGAGAGCTCCTTACCCAATCCATACTCTCGTTATTGTACACATACACTGGGGTATTCAGCAAATATACTCAAGTAAGAATTTCGTTTTCTGTACCCCAAGTACCTGCCCTGTCCATACGAGAAGCTCTTCTGTAGGCTTCAACAATGGACACAACAATGGAAAGTATGAATGGCTCAATATCAGACGTGTGTGCGGCAACTGCAGAACGCACAGCTCCTTGTTGTTGTTGCAAGCCAGTGATATGTGCAAATGAGCAAAATGAACAGTTATCTCTGATTAATTGAGCATTGATCACTCTACTTGATGCAGTATGTCAAAACAAAGATGAAAGGAACACCAAATGACAGTTCAAATATTTACTCAATTCAGAGTTAGAGTGGATAATCCTCTGTTCATGCTGTCCTGCTCAATGTGATGCGCCGACATAGCGAATCTACCACCAAGAAACCGTGACTCGAGGAGGTTCCTGATCACATGATTAGCTTTTACCTTGATTCAGTGACTGGAAGAGGGTTCGTGATCACGTGTCCCATGTGAAGCACTCGTACCTTGCTATTATTTTATTTTCATAAATATAACATCATTAGAAATGAATAGGATAAAAGAAACATTATAAATATTTGTGGAAGGGTCCAGAGGGTCTTCGGGATCTCAGAGTCTTTGGGGTTTATAGGTTCTTGAGAGTCTTAAAGGGCCTTAGTTTCATTTATGGTCTTTAGGGTCTTGGGGCTTTAAAGGGTCTAAATATGCCTGGTGTTGGCTTAATGGCTTGAGTGGTGGGCTTGGGATCCCAGGCTCCTGAGTTCAAACCCCCCTCAGCTGTTGAATTAATACCAGGTGGGGTTGACTCTGTCTGTCATCCTTCCGAGGTTGGCAAAACGAGTGCCAGCATGCTGGTATCCTGTGTCGGAGTGGCGACCCATCCAGGATTGTACCCAAAGGCCAAGGAGACTGCTTCGGCAGAATCAATGCTCTGCACAGAGAATAGTCCCAATGGATGGATGGATGGGGTCTAAATGTTGTGAAGGTATAAAGGGTTTTAAAGGGTTTAAAATGGTTTAACGGGGTCTAAAATATCTAAGGGGTTTCAGAGCTCTCATACGAGTCTTGACATTGTGTACAAAAAAAAGAAAAAGGGATTTGCAAAAGCTATGGGGAAATCGAGTTACAGAGAGGCAATGCAAGGTTCAGCAAAGAACAACAATAATACATTACAACAAGGCACGGATTTGGTAACAAGGCATAGCTTGCCAATGAATGATGAGGCACGGTGAGGCAAAACTCCTGAAGAACACTACATGTCGAATGGTGAGAAGTGCAGTGAATTTTGATGTTGCAAGTCAAGTTTGGATCAGCACGGTGTGTGAATAGGAAAAGGTTGCATGCTGTGAGATGTGTGGAGTGGAGCAAGTGCCTCTGAGGCTGTTTGTAGTACAGCGTTATTGCCGATGCCGACTGAGCCAGAATGGCTAATAAGGCCTTCCGAGACATCAGCAAAGCATTTGTACACTAAGCATCCAGATGAGCTACGTCACAAGTTCATTTGTTTTCCTTTATATTCTGGCTATCGCTAAAACTTCGCAAGATTACCATGCTCTCTCGACATTTGGTCGAGTTGAACAGAAAGCGTTTTTTAATGTGCATAAAGTATTTTAGGCAGAAAATAGCCAATGTGGACAAAAAAAGGTGGTGGCATCGTTTTTAATGAGATACCATCAACACACATTTGGCTGCAAGACAAAGGTACTTCACCATTTCATGGCTCCACGGCCATAAAACACGCCCCTTGACAATGTGCGACTAAACATGGGAATGTGTGATGACGATACTTCCTTCATCCACCCTAGTGGAGCAGTCAACCCTACCACTTCCGGTGGACTGGGCAGGAAGTTTGAAAAGCCAAGTAGTTAATGTATAACGATCCATCTTAGGAGGCCTATTTGGTGTCTTTGAATGCAAATGTGAAGTAAAAACGGGTCTCATTAGGTGACATATGGGAAGGGACATAGGCACTGAGGAACTAAATATGTTTTTATATTGCTCCATTTGGCTGAACAGAAATAGGCCATGTAAGGCAATGAGGCTGGCTGGACAACTTGTTAGCAAGTATATAGTGAATGGATTAATGGGTTCAGTCTGGAGACTGATGTCATCTGAAATGATGATTCTTCAACCACGTATATCGATAAGAATGATGATACCACACGTTAAGTTACACACACAAATATCTATTCCGTTGTCTCCTCAATATCGCCAGATATTTTGGCATAGTCAGGCAGAGTTCAAAAGACCAACCTCAATCTTTGCTTACCAAATGAACCGTCATACAAAGTCTTCTTTGGGTCGCTCCAGCTCTGTTGATTGTAATCGAGCCATTTTGTATTTTTGTTTTCAGTTCCTGCATTGAACTGAGCAATTTAAATGCTTGAAACGGTTTGAAAATAAACAGCCATATTATGTTTGTTTGATTGAAATTGACGTTGTATGGATTCGACAGACGACAGCTTCACTAGAACCTGCACACGAGATGGCTCACCGGACAGTACTGTATGCGCTCAGCCTATTGCCTTTCTTGTCAAAAGGTAAGCATGATGAGCATCTAAATGTGATGGCAATAGCCCCCTAAGCCCCGCTCAGCCACTCTTTGCCTTGTGGCTTTTGAACGGCCGATAATTCTGACCAGATTGGTCGCTCACAACGGTTTAAACTCTTCCAAGCACCTGACTGTTGAAGAATGATCGGATGTTTTAGCACAATATAAAAACATTCCTCAAGACAGCGAAGGGCGAAAAGAGAAAGGGAGGCACTGTGTGAGAGAAGGCAAGACATTGCAAATACCCGAGCACAGTTTCGGCGATTAAGTGGGAATGCAAGATGTCACATGGGACAGATAAGTGGCAAGGAGGACAACAAGGGACAACGAATGAGAGCACCAAGAGTGCAAAAAAGGAAGTGCAATATATGAAGAAGTGCTGCTCGGCTACATTGATGCAAGAGTTAGCCAAAGGATGAGGAGGATAACGAGATCCATGGTGAGTCGAGGTCTAACAAGGCATGGAGAAGCACCAGTAGGATTAGCATCTCGTGACATTTGAACTCCGATGCCAAGCATTTGAGGAGCAATAGAGGCTGCAGTCAGAGAATCTGAAAAGGGGGTTGGAGGAGGGGTTGGGGGAGAATGAAAGAGGATGAAAAAGGAAAGGGATAGAAAGAAATGGATCAGATGGTGAGTAGATTTTTATTACAATATTGGCTTAATATCACACAGGTCATGGCTTGAAATATTGGATTTGAGGCAGTGGTGAGGAAGTTAAGGAAAAAAGTAATAATTATTACTTTTTTCCTTAATTATTATAATCGAATTATTATAATCGAAAGGTCACCGATTATAATCGGTGACCTTTCGTTTCCGAAGAAAGGTATTCACATGAAACATGCGAACCACCTGGTCAATTTGTCTATGGTACAGAAGCTGCTGCCCAGACAGCAACCACACCAGAAGATAGCAAACAGTGTAACCTGGTGTCAAGGGACCTCCAAGAAGACCAGACCACTTGCTTCTTACAGTCCAGGCAGGAATTTGGAATTTAGTCATGGAGCCAGCGATAACTCACCAAAACTTCCTGGAGCACAACATGGGATTTTTAATGTTTACCAACTCATGCCAGCAGATGGGACACCAAGTTAAACGTCCATCTGATGGATGGTGTGTGCTACATTGATGCCTCGATCTGCCTGTGAAACACCAGGATGACAGTTTATCGCTCGGTCGAGATTCAAACTGAGGCGAGACAGCTCAGAGGTGACTATGCATACTTTTAGGATGCCCTACCAGCCCAGGCATAAAAAGTACATAAATCATAATAATGTTTGGTAGCATCAGTAAGATTATCCAAATGACTTTTTAATTTATCAGAATCTGCTTTAAGCTTTAATGTAGACAAGTGTAGCTGAGAAAACTATTCATTGATTGCAATGCTTTTACATTGCCAACTGGTCATTGCTCATTCCCTCTTTGGGCCAAAGTCTAGATTAATGGTCTGTACAGATTTTTTTTCCTCTTTGTTCCTCTCTCCCAGGAAAAAGGTTGGTGCATTTACTGAAGTCAGGTCAGGTATGGGAGCATGTGCCAGAACAGCGCGTCGCTGTGTCCACTTTCCGCCGGTAATCCAGGGCCTCCGTCTGGCCTTCCCCCAGGCAGATGCCAGGCCCATCCCCATCTCCTTGAGATGCTGGTCAACCTGCTGCAACCACGAGGCACGTGGTTGGCCCATTGGCCTCCTCCACTCACGAGACTCCCTCGCTGAGAGAATCTGGTGAGCAGGATCAGCGTCAGGAAAACGACTACATGTCCATACAGCCCAACTGACGCTCACGGACCATGCAGGTAACAAATCTCATCCGAGTCTCTCTCAGCAACAGCTCGTTGGACACAAAATCTGACCAGCGATAGCCAAGGATTCTCCGAAGAGACCTGGTACCAAAAGGAATTAAGTCTCCGTCTCAGATCCTTGGTCAGAGTCCAAGTCTCGCATCCATAGAGCAAGACTGGAAGCACCAAGGAACTGAAGACTTGGACTTCTTCCTCCCGCACAGGTCCGGCAGCGCCACACCCCATGATCCAGTGAATCCAGCTCCCCAGGCCCGACCCAGACGTCTATTGACCTCTGACTCACAGCCAGCAGAGACATGAATATCACTGCCAAGGTAAGTGAATCTCTCCACGACCTCAACATCCTCACACAAACAGACACAGACAGGACAGCAGCATCCAAGATGTCATTGAAAGCCTGGATCTATTTTTGACCCAAGAAACCCGTAATCCCAGCGGCTCCGACTCCTCATTCAGCACCTCGAGGGCCCCCAAAAGGATATCTAAAGTCTCCGCAAGATGACTGCATCATCTGCGAAATCAAGGTCCGAGATCTTGACATTCCAAACGATGCACCGCAGCTTGATCTTTCCGACATCCTCCCTAAAATCCAGTCCATACAAGTGCTGAAAAGTGTGGGGGCCAGTACACACCCTGACGAACTCCAGTAACAACTGAAATAAGTCAGAGATGGTACCACCACACTTCACAGCACTCTCAGTACCAGAGTAGAAGTTCAGACATCAGATCGATCATTTTGGTGGCACCCCACGAAGACCAAGAATCCTCCAGAGGGCATCCCGATTCACTGAATCAACGCTTTCAGAGATCAACATAGGCTGCAGCAGCCCCTGCCAAACTCTGTCTGCGTTCGGTGAGGACACGAAGAGCAAGGATACGGTCAATCGTTGACCTCTTTGGTGTAAAGCCTGACTGCTCTGGCGCTGGTGCTCAAGCAGATGGTGGCGAACCCTATCAAGAATTATCCGAGCAAAGACCTTGCCCGCACTGAGAGCAGCGTCACCCTCGGTAGTTGTAGCAGTCTTGGCGATCACCCTTCCCTTTCCAGAGAGGGACAACAAGCCCCTCTTCCAATCAGTGTGGATGATGTCTGTGTTCCAGGCAGAGCACAAAACTGCATGCAACGACACGAGTGCAGCATTTCCACCAGCCTTGAGAAGTTCAGCATGGATGCCACAGATCCCTGGACTTTACCCCATTTCAACCGGTTCACCGCAGCCCTGTTTCCACAAGCGAAGGTGGACCACAGTTGATTGGAGGGTCAGCAACAGGGATTGTAACACCTTGACGTCCAACTCGACAGCTGGTGGATCAGCCTGGCACAACCGCTCAAAGTAAGCGGGCCTTCACTTCAGACTCCTCTGTCAAGAGCCTACCACTCTCTGCTCTAACTGCAGTGGTCCGAGGGATGGGCTTGGATGAACGCAATGCGCGAATTCCCCTGTAAGCGGGACGAGAATCACCTGTCCACAGGTGATGCTCTACCCCTCACAGTTCCTCGCATAGGCCTCCTTGTCCACCCTTGGTGCACGTACAGTTTTACGCCTCAGCTCCTGAACAGCTCGCTTTGCCATTCAGCCTGGCCCTGCGACTCTGGTCAATGGTATCCAGTGTCCCTTGAGAGACAAAATTCTTCTTTGCCCTGCGTGGAGTTCCAAGAATCCACCGGCAACATCAAGGACGGTGGTCTTGAAGTTAATCCATAACTCTTCAGGACCCCCAAAGCACCCAGACACCCACAATGTCCACTCAGCCTGTTCGCAAACTCCTCAGCTACTCTCTATCCTTGAGCTTGCCAACATCCAGCCTAGGCTGGGATGGTACCATTCTCCAGGATTTAAGGTGCAGCTTTAGAGTTGCTACAACAGCCGGTGGTCAGTATTGAGGAACTGAGTACTCCGGTAGACCCTGCAGTTCTGGATCATCTCCAGCGACCGTCAACGAGGACATGGTCAATCTCCTTTGCCACACCGCCAGCATTGGAATACCAAGTCCAGCGATGAGCTTGTGGGCGCTGAAACCATGAACCGGCCACCCTAAGTCCATGACTTCTTGCAAAGTCAAGGAACTTAGTGCTATTCTGGTTCATAGTTCTGACCCATGGGACCAACACATGTCTCATAACCATCCCTATCAGTTCCAGTCGATGCATTGAAACCCCCAAGACTAGAAGTGTATCTCGTCTGGGCACTGATCAACCACAGACTCGAGCGTGGCGTAGAATGTGTCCTTCCGGTGAGGTCACTCGCCTCAGTCGGAGCATAGACCGAGACCAGGGAAATGACACCTAAGGAGTGACGAATCCTTAGTCTCATACGCTCGTTGACCGGTGTTACCTCAATTATCATTGGGGTCAGCTTATTGGACACAGCTACAGCACCTCCTTGAGTATGGTAACCATCAGAGCGACCAGACCAATAGTAGTGTAACCAACCACCATTATCTTGCCGCAATCCGGTCTCCGAACCTCAGAGAGTGCTGCAATACCGATGTCCAAACGCTTGAGCTCAGATGATAACAGAGACAGGTGATCATCCTCTCTTAGGGATAGGACATTCCAGGCACCCACCCGAAGGGACCGCCTCAGGTTAACCCAAGGAGACCGCCGTCTGGTGGCCAGGTCAGACATTTACTGAAGTAACCTCTGCATACAGTATTTATGATCTATTTACACACACAAAGTAAAAAAGGTTAAAAAAAAAGCCACTCCACCATGACTCAAATATTCATGAAAGTATTTCAATCCAAATTGGTCATTTCCTTTGTTTCTATATGCTTCTGAAGATGCATCAAAAATGGCCAGCCCCAAGTGATTTATAAGACCATCGGGCCTATATTTATAATTGATGTGGTCTGTGCAGTGTCAACAGAAATGGGAGTGTGTAATAACATGACGATGCCAGGCACAAGGGACCAACAATGGCCAATTTAGTGGCCAAATACTACGATGTAATGACAGGTTTGTGCTCTTTTAAAAAAGTGGCCAAAGTAGAAAGACAAGACAGAAGTGAGGCCGGTTCTACAAGTAAACACCAAGCCTTTTAGCCAAGCTCCAGATGACTTGCTTTATAATTGATAGCTTTCCAGTATCATCATCATTGTGCATTTCAATCGCTGCTTTTCAAAGGAAAGAAAAACAAACCCAAAGAGATGCAAAATACATTTTTGTTACTCGCAATTAAATGATGATTATGAAATTGTACGTTTGGCAAAAATGAAAATATTATTTAGTTGACAAATGATAGATGACGTCAGTTATCGTACAGGCCTAAACACTGGTGCACATTCACCTCCACTGCCAGAGTCCCAGCACCCATCCTCATCATCGCAGTTTCCACTGCTTTCCACCCAGTTCTCTGCAGTACCATCCCCAAGGCTCCAGCCATGATTCGGATGTCTTGCAATGCGTGCGCGCAGCACCTAAGGATTGAGAGGTCAGACAGAAAGTCTTAAGGTACATGCATATTTTATGACTCAGGATAGCAGGATAACCTGGACATATCTGTGCTGTGCTGGAGTTTCCTCTGCTTTATTGAAGACCTTATACCAACTTTCATGTGCACAGCATGGCTGGTTTAAATGAGAGACAGAAACAGACACAGAGACCTATTGAGACATATTGCATGGACTTAGTTGTTGAAATTAAAATGCATTAGCATAGAGTAAACAGTATGCGGATAAACAAATCGATTGTTCACAGAATCTCGCCCCAGATATAAACTATGCTGGTGTTTCACAGGCAAAGTGAAGTATCAATGTGTGTGCCATTGGCATACCATCTGCCAGTATTCCTTGGTGGATGTTAAGGATCCCATGGTGCCCTTCATGAAGAGTAAGTGAGCTGTTGGTGGCACCCTGAACAAATTCAAAATTCCTACCCTGACTAACACTGGGAAGAGAATATATGTATATGTATAAATATACAAGCAAATACCACCCATTGCTTCGCTGATGGGGAACAATGAGATGGGGGGGGGAGAATGAGGAGATAGAGGAGGGAAAGAGAGAGCAGGGAGGGGAAAAGGGGGAGGGAGGGGGAGGTAGAAAGAGGAGGGGGGGAGGTAGAGAGAGGAGGGGGGGAGTAGAGAGATGAGGGGGAGGTAGAGAGAGGAGGGAGAGAGGAGGGAGGGAGAGTGAGTAAAAGGGGAGGGAGGGGAGGAAAGAGGTGAGAGGAAGGGAAGGCAGATGTGTGGTGGAGCGTCAATTATGATTCATACTGTCTCATCAAAATGATTCTGCATAGATAAAACAGTGAAGATGGAAAAAATAATGTCTGAAATCCATTTTCCACCGTCATACTATAAATACCACCCAGAGACAAACACCGCTCGGACACGTCTGGCGACAAACTCCCATCCAGTCATAAACACCGCCCGGACACAAACTCCCGTTGGACATAAACACCGCCTGGATATGCCCAGAAACAAACTCCATCTGGACACGTCTTGGCGACAAACTCCCATCCAGACATGTCTGGAGACAAACTCCCATCTGGACACGTCTGGCGACAAACTCCCATCCAGACATGTCTGGAGACAAACCACCGTCCATACACGTATGAGATATGCCTCCGGAGACAAACTCCCGTCCAGACAAACACTGGGCGGATAAGTTTGGAAGCAAACACTGCCCAGACACGTCCAGAGACAAACTCCCTTCGGATGCATCCAGAGACAAACTTCCATCCAGACACGTCCGGAGATAAATACGATCTGGAGACAAACCCGCATGGATATAACCACCGTCCAGATATTACGACCGTCCAAATACATCCAGAGACAGAGAGACAGAGAGACAGAGAGGACAGAGAGACAGAGAGACAGAGAGACAGAGAGACAGAGAGACAGAGAGAGAGAGAGAGAGAACGAGCTGGAGGGTGTGTGGGGGGAGGGGAGTAATCGGAGAGAATATGTTATGCTTTGTGAACAACACACCACACACACACCACACACACACACACACACACACACACACACACACACACACACACACACAACACACACACACACACACACTTGGCCGATATCGGCAATTTTTCGGGGGAATCGGCAGGTTGGAGTCGGTGATTATTATCGACCACAGTATGTACTGCATACAACCCAGAAACCTTGAGTAGCTTTCAGCGCAAAACGTTGCATTTATAGAGACATTTCAGGTATATGATCACAAACATTATTCTTTATAAACAGCTGTGTGTGGCAGGTGGAAAAAAAAAAACTTGGCTTGGTAATTTAGAAACATGTTAATATGGCAAACGGCTCAGCAATACAACTCATCACTTCGTTGATGGGGGGTATTAAGGAGGGAGGTTGAGAGAGGAGGGAGGTTGAGAGAGGAGGGAGTGAGGAAAGAGAGAGAGGCAGGAGGGAGGGGAAGGAAGGAAGGGGGAAGAGCGAGGGAGGGAAGGAAGGAAGGAAGGGGGAAGAGCAGGAAGGGGGGGGGGGGGAGGTGGGGAGAGCTATGCCTCACCAAATGTTGCTATACCATGGGAGAGAGGGATGCGAGGAGGGCGTGAGGAGAGGGAGAGGGAGAGAGATTCAGAGAAAGCAGTGCTGGCGCAGACAAGAAGCGACGCATTGACCACAACCTAAGCAAAGATTTGAACGACATTATATAATTATATATATGTCAGTGTGTGGGTGTCTCCTCCATAACTCCAAAACCATAAAACCTAGCAGCCTGAAACTTTGCATACATACCAAGAAAACTCCAAGGAAGTGCAAGAGTGAAATTGGGTGTTTGGGTTAATTAAAACACCCCTTTTAAAAATAATTAATGGCCTTGCTTAATTATATCCCTCATCAAGTGATCCTCGGCCACCTCGCTGTCCGGGGTCTTAAGGTGTTTCCTGGGTAACCTCGCTGGGGTCTGAAGCCCCCATGTTTTTTGGCCTGCTCAACCTCACCTTCACTTGGAACAGGCTGCAACTTGGAACAAGCTGTTCATCATAGCTACGAATCCCTGGGTACATTGCAATGCTTATAAACGCCCGGAGACATCAGTGTCCATTGTTTTATTTCATCTCCGCACATGCAATCGCTACGAGTATCTCTTAAACTAAGAAGAATTACAAAATTATGCTCCAGAATCCAACTCACAAGCAGTTCCAACTCCTAGAAAAGTGTTTATTTGTCCAATTCGGACATATGTGACATTTTGGGCATCTCCGGGAGGTGTATGTTTAATATGACGGTTCGG
>CM068960.1:56336917-56377453 GCA_035128595.1 Eptatretus atami | reverse complement strand
TGCTTTGAAATTTACGACGTATGCCGGCGTATGACTCACACGTTCCGCTACGCTGGCCATAAGTTCTAGGCACGTTATGCGATCGTTGACACACGTCGAAACACGTTACTTGTAAGTTACTCATAAGTCGAACACGTCGAGGGGTAATATTTAGCGTACCGAAACTATTTCTAACCATAGTAACGTTTTGTAAGCACGCGACCAGAACGTTGTTCACACTTTGCAACACGTTACTTGAAAGTACTACTACTACTACTACCAACATCACTAAATTCTCTCGAACTACTACTACTACTACTACTAGTACTAACGTCGACATCACTAAATTCTCTCGAACTACTACTACTACTACTACTACTACTACTACTGCTAACATCGACATCACTAATTTCTCTCGAACTACTACTACTACTACTACTACTACTAACATTGACATCACTAAATTCTCTCGAACTACTGCTACTACTACTACTACTACTACTAACTCGACATCACTAAATTCTCTCGAACTACTACTACTACCAACATCGACATCACTAAATTCTCTCGACACTACTACTACTACTACTACTAGTACTAACATCGACATCACTAAATTCTCTCGAACTACTACTACTACTACTACTACTACCACATCGACATCACTAAATTATCTCGAAACTACTACTACTGCTGCTACTACTACTGCTACTACTGCTACTACTACTACTAACATCGACATCACTAAATTCTCTCTAACTACTACTACTACTACTACTACTACTAACATCGACATCACTAAATTCTCTCGAACTACTGCTACTACTGCTATACTACTACTACTACTACTACTACTAACATCGACATCACTAAATTCTCTCGAACTACTACTACTACTACTACTACTACCAACATCGACATCACTAAATTCTCTCGAACTACTACTACTACTACTACTACTACTACAACATCGACATCACTAAATTCTCTCAAACTACTGCTACTACTACTACTACTACACTACTAACATCGACATCACTAAATTCTCTCGAACTACTGCTACTACTACTAACTACTACTACTACTAACATCGACATCACTTAAATTCTCTCGAACTACTACTACTACCAATATCGACATCACTAAATTCTCTGGAACTACTACTACTACTACTACTACTACTACTAACATCGACATCACTAAATTCTCTCGAACTACTACTACTACTAATAACATCGACATCACTAAATTGTCTCGAACTACTACTACTACTACTACTACTACTACTACTACTACTACTACTGCTACTGACATTGACACTCTACTCAACATGGAGTCTGGAACACTGACGGGTTCCTCTTGTGAAGCCCATTTGTATATACCAATTCCCCTAAACGCTGCCAAATCGCCATTATACGTTAGGTGTAAGTTATAAACACGTTCAGTAAGTTCTGTGGTCGTCCGGAAGACGTCAATCAAATTCGTACATACGCCAATGTGCGTTTGAGATACGTTACACATAGGTTAAAGCACGCTACTTAATAGGTCAAAGCACGTTACTCGTTGGTTAAAAATTAAGTTTCGGGTATGCTAAACTTACCTCGACGTGTTTCGACTTATGAGTAACTTACAAGTAACGTGTGGCCGACGTGTGTAAACGATCGCGGAGCGTGCCGAGAACTTATGCCAGCGTATGCGGAACTTGTGAGCCATACGTCGAGTACGTCGTAAAATTTTCAGCAGCTTGAAATTTCACGGCGTACTAGACGTACCACGGAATATGACAGCGTACTTCATTGTTTTTCAGCGTGCTCCTAATGTATACACAACTTACCCATACCGTATTCGACGTTGTCCCAGCGTTTTAGACACATTTTTCATAGGTCGGCATACGCTGGCTAAATCGTCATGGTGTGACTGCGATGTTGACACTTCCAATTTTCAGGCGGTTATGATTTAAATCGCGGTGCGGCAGGTTTTTAACAGAGAACGCCACGAGTTCGTCGGCGATACGTGCAGCGCGCTATGACTAAGTTAAACTATCGTTGGGCATAGGTTGTGAACGCGACAACAGGCTAAGCATTCGTTGGTATAAGTTATCTTTAACACAACGAAACGTTCTGTGCCCGTTACTAATACGTTATGCATACGACCAAACACGTTATGAATACGACCAAAACTTTAAAAAAACCTCAAACTTCAGCGTACGCCAACGTTTTACGTGCATTTTTATACGTTTCCATTCCTGGCTAAACGTCAAGGTGTGACAGGGCCCTCACTTCGCAATGCCTTCTTCTCTCTTTTTTGTACCCAAGTACAATATCTAGTCGCAATGCTTTGTTTTCGATGTTCACGCTCGATAGGATCATTATGTCATACATGAGTGATACTTCCATGTTTTCAGTCCATGCTTTTGGTTAATGTTCCCACAAATTTTCTGGAATTGGATATCAAAGTTTTTGCAGATGTGCTTGTGGTTGACATCACAAACAATTTTGTGTCATTGCGTGTACAGCTATTCTGACATGACATTATTTTTTATTTGTGTTCGGTCATTAAGCATAACACCACATCACTCTCTTTGCCAACGTCACCTCCACCCCTCACCTATCTCTTTTTTTTTTCTTTCTTTCGGTCTCTTCCCCCCCCCACTCTCTCTCTCTTTCCCTCCTTGCTCCTCCCTCTGAATAAAATGCAGCACTCTCCTCCCACATCCCTGTCTGTCTCTGTATCTCTCACCCTCCCTTCCGCAGTGTATTGCAACGTTTCATGAGGCATTGTTCTCCCCACCTCCACCCCCTATTGCTCGCTCTTCTCCCCTTCCTAGCTTCCCCTCCCTCCTCTCCCTACCCCTCCCTTCCCGCCGTCCTCTCTGCCTTCCCTCTCTCCCTCCCATCCCCCTCGCTCTCCCTCTCTTTTTCTCCACCCCCTCCCCTTCACACCCCCGTCAGCGATGCGCCGGGTTGTACTTGCTAGTGTATAACAAAGAAAGTCCCACCCACATCTCTCACCTGTGAATGGAGGGAATAGCCAATCAGCTCTCACATAGTCAACTAAACCCAGGTGGCCAGGATTATATAAATAAATTGACACCTCCCATGCTCTTATAGCCAAAGAAGCTGCATAAAACAACCAAGAAGCCCTACACAAGGTAAGTGCTTCACCTTGAATAAGCAGCCTTACGCAGACAGCAATGCATACCAATGAGGGAGCCTCATTGGTATGCATTGCTGTCTGCGTTGTCGCTGATGATTCGCCAATAAGCAATGAAACTGGTCCGGCAGCTGAGGGGGTGTGTGGCATTGGGATTCTCATGTGTGTATTATTTGTGAATGTCATTATAGCTGTGGAGGAACTCTGAGAATGGTTTAAAAAAGCAAAGCGCTTACCTTGTGTACACCTTCTTGGTTGCTTTATGCAGCATATATATAATATATCTACTATACTAAAAAAACAATGTTTGTATGTATGTTTGTTCGTCCTTTATAGCGAGCCAAACCTTGGATGGAATGAGATGAAACTTGGCATGAGTGATCCTTGGGACATGAGAACGGACATAGGGGGTCAAGTTCAAGGTCAAAGGTCACGGGTCAAGGGGTCAAGGTCACCGGGTCAATTTCATCCGATCGAGACGGACCAACGCCATTCGACAGATAATCAAAATTAAATGACACAGTTGATTGACGACATTCACTTCGACTTCCGGTTTTCGATTATGATGTCATAAATTGACTTAAACGTCAATTTTTCATGTTTGTTTGTCCTTTATAGACGGCCAAACCGTTGGATAGAATGAGATGAAACTTGGCATATGTGATCCTTGGGAACGGACATAAGGGGATCAAGGTCAAGGTCAAGGTCAAAGTCACGGGTCAAGGTCACCGGATAACGTCAATTTCTCAATTTCATCCGATCGAGACGGGACCAACGCCATTCAACAGATAACTGTACCCGCCCATGGGCGGGTACTTTGCTAGTATCTATCTATAATTCTCAGCAATCTCTGTGTGTCTGTTTGTCTGCAACCGCCGTTTCTCGACGACCGCCGGTCGATCTCATTGAAACTTGCCGAGAATATTGCCGGGACCCGCGGAGTGCCTTTTCGAGGTTTGATATGGATCGGACGAGCGGTTCCAAGTTACGGCCATTTTACTGCTTTTTCAGTGTTGAAAAGGTGTATATATGGCAGCTGAAGGTGTCGTTCCACCTTCTCACCTTATCATGCCAATTTTTTCCCAAATTATTAATAACCGGACGACCACCGGTCTGATCGGATTGAAACTTGCCAGGAATATTGTCGGGGCCCCACGGATGTGCCTTTTCGAGGTTTTTATCGATCGGACGAGCGGTTCCCAAGTTACAGCCATGTATCTGTGAACCAATGACAGGACACGGTGCTATGATGTCACGAATGATGTCACAATTAATGTTTATTTAATTTTTTTTTTTTTTGAAGATTGACGTCACAATTCTTCTTCTTCGTTTGGTATGACGTCACAATAGACACTGGGGACCTGGGTATGTGCCTTTCTCTGGTATGTGCCATACCTGGGTATGTGCCAAACTCCCAAGGTTTGATTATTATTCAAATTATTAATTAATCCCAAGGTTTGAATTTTCCCGAGGGAAACAGCTGTTTCCCAAGGGTTTGAAAGCTGTTTTTCCCAAGGTTGGAATTAATCGTTGTGCTTGGTAGACATTTGTGAATACATTTACAGAGAGAGGCGAGAGAGGAGGAGAGAGGGGAGAGGGGCGAGAGAGAGGGAGAGGGGTGAGGGGGGCAGAGAGGGGAGGGAGAGAGGAGGGGGGAGAGAGGGGGGAGAGAGAGGGGGGAGAGAGGGAGGGGGTGAGAGAGGGGGTGAAGGGGGGTGGCAAGAGAAGGGAAGGAGGAGGGGGAGAGAAAAGGCGAGAGAGGGGGTGAGAGGGGGACAAGAGAGGGAGGGAGGAGGAGGGGGGAGAGGGGGGCAAGAGAAGGGAGAGAGGAGGGGTGCAAGAGAGGGGAGGAGAGAGGGGGGCGAGAAGGAGGGGGACAGAGGGGGGAGAGAGGGGGGGCGAGAGAGAGAGGGGGCGTCACAATTCTTCTTCTTCGTTTGATATGACGTCACAATTGATGCTGGGACCTGATACTGCAAGCACGAAGCTGCACATACTGGCACGCACCTACGGGCCCGCCCTAGTATATATGATGAAAGGAGCATGATGTTACACTGACACTGTTAGTTCAGTGCCCCTGTAGTTAGTCATCTCTTTCCAAGGTTAAGTGCCTTCCTTCCAGAGGTGTGCTCACACAACAATACCTGAATTGGGGACAAAATACAAAACAACTCAGCAGCTACGACTGCAACAATGACAACACCATTACTATTATGACTACAATTACTCCTAGTACTATCCGTGCTGCTTTTCAAATCGTAAAATACAGAAGCCTGTTTTAAATGAAAAAAAAATCCATTATAGAGTTTTGCAACATATTTCAACAAGGAAAACTGCAAAAAGAAAAACAAACAAAGAAAGAACAAAATAAAACAGTAAAAACCATGTAAACAAGAGTAATATCAAGCTACAGGAGAACATACAGCACCTGAGTGGCATAACGAAGTTTGTCAATAACTTTAGTAATCCGAGGGTCTAAGGAGTTGATCTTGATTTCTGGGTTTTCTCGCTGGGCCTTCAGACCACTTGCCATCACCGGCCGAGTATACCTGGAATAGAAATGAGAGCCACACACGGCCAAAATTATTAGATTATAATTAAAAGTCATGGCGTGTATGTTTGGGATAAAGGTCAAATCCTGTACTGATGCTCTAACAATGTGCCAAGCAATAAGGAAAGGATGGAAACAAGCGATTAAGTCTTTGCTTTCAAGACTAAAGTCCCCAATGTCTGTAAATGTTTCAACTAACTACTCAAGGATTGTGAAAAGCCAAATCTTTGGCATTGAAAATCAGAACACAGATCGACACTCCATCATGGAGGATGGGAGGTTAAACAGCTTGGATTCACAAGTTTTCCAGCATTTGTATTGGGGACCCACAATCCAGCAGCTGAAAATAATTATCAATACACGAGTGCTGCATATTTATGAAATGTGACTTTGTAGCAAGCTTTCTAAGGCTGAGAAAGGCCGGGTGTAGGCCCTGGAGTGTCGAGCTGGGAGAGGGTGGAGTGATGAAGCCTCTGATGTTGTAAACATCACAGGATGCACCCAGGGATGATGGACTGGGAGTTACCATTTCTCACAGGCTATGAGCTAATACCAAGCGAAGCCAAGAAAGGAAGAAAAATAATAATAATAAAAAAGCGAAAGGGACACAGAGAAAGACAGAGAGACATTTGCTGATAAGGATTAGCACACACAAACAATCTTTTGTGATTGCAAAAGCTAACATAAACAGGCAATCTTAAACAACTCTTTCACACTTTTGCCATCATCATAAGAGAAAGAAAGAATGAAGGGAGCAAATCACTTCATATTAATGACTTATTTGGCGTTCTCTCCAACGTTTCATTTTTGCAAGAAAGACGTCCAGAAAATTCAAGTGGAGGATATAATCAGTGTACAAGAGACACGAGGGAACAAGAAACATGCTTCTTCTGCTTGCTTTTTGCAAGCCAGCACAGCCAGAACATGTGTTGACAAAGGCCAGGCGGAACCCCGAGAGATTGCAAAACAAGACAGTCGGTCATGCAGCAAAACCGAGTCGAATTGATGCTCGATTCATATTATAGCTGTAGCAGGAGGCCAAGAGATCATTAGCTGGGTCCACCTGTGGTTATCTCATCTTGGGCTAACCTTAAGCACAAGCACTGTATTTGAATGAGACTTTATATGCCAAAGACGTCTTACTTCTCCACCACCTCCTCGCCATCCCAGCAATGTGCCGATCCAATGGTGGTGCTGAATGCAGACTGGCACAGACTCCCTGGCAGCCAGGCAAAGAAACCTTGCTGTGGACGCAGGGTGAGCACCAAATCCCTTCGGGAAGGGGTGGAGGGGGGAGTTCCATTATATTACACAGTCATGTCTCATTGTTATCCAGTTATCTATTTCCGTCAACTCCGGGCTGATATCTAGTGACATTCATGATCAGATTTCTCCAAGCATTCCTATCCTTCAGTGCTTCCCAATGCTCTGGCAGAGACAGCCTGGTTGCAGCTTTTACCAAACCCATCCAGAACGTACAAGGTCTGCCTCTTCCTCTTCTTCCCTCAACCATACCCAGCATGGTTGACCTCTCAAGTCTTTCATTTTCTGCATGCATGTGTCGTCCAAAGTATGATAGTTTTATGTCATTTTCTGTCATGCATTATGTGTACTATTGTAGCTTACTTTATATTCCCTAGCAAACAATACAAAGGTATTTTTGAGAGAACTTTGAGTGAATTAATTTATTGACAAAGCAGTAATAATTTGCTACAATTTCAAACTCCGAGTCAACGAAATTTTTCAGTGATATAATGAAGCAGTCGTCAAACTATCTCCATAGTGGAGCAGAACATTGCAGGGTGAACACACCTCGGAGATGAAATTAACCAAAGCCCTTGGTCTTCTTATTGTTCACCTCCCAGGAAGGAGGTCCTCACGGATCAGTTTGTTCTCATCGTTACAACACCCAAATGTTCAGCTCACCTTGTGTAGGCCATTTGACATTTTGACCCAATTATTAATTGGTCTGTTCTCGTAATAAAGGTTTGCTGAAAATTTGATGACCAAAACTCAAATGGCACAAAAAATGGCTTGGACACACAGGCAAGACTCTTGCCTGTTTAATGAACCAAGAGGCAGCAGCTACTTGACCAAGTGCAGTAGTTAATCATTGTGGTCCAAAATCTCCAAATGGATTGCAGGTATGAAATCAGGAAAATATCCAACTTCCTCAACTTCGGTGTCTGATGATCACAAGGGCTTGAATATATTTAATAAATAGTAGACTCACGGCATGAGGCCCCACAGCTTCAAACACCTTCTGCACTTTTTGGAGTGGAAAATCCACTTGTCTGTGAAGACATCACAGCTCAAGTAGTACTCCCTAATTGCATTTTAATAACTCTGGTTTGTATGATCAAATTATTAACTCGTCCTCCGCGCAGAAAGGTTTTTTTTTATTTTTTTTTTACAATTGCTTGACGTGTGTGTGCGTGTGTGCCCAAGCCATTTTTTGTGCCATTTGAGCTTTGGTCATCAAATTTTCAGCAAACCTTTATTATGAGAACAGACCAATTAATAACTGGGTCAAAATGTCAAATGGCAAAGTCACGGTAAGTACAAATAGGTCTTATTAGCCCATCCGCCACGCGTAGTGCAAGACGGCTGGGTTTTGTAATCGCTCCCGTGTTTCATTATTGATTTACCATTTCAGATTTTGTCATCAAATTTACAACAAACCTTTATTATGCGAATATGGAGAACACCAATAAATAATGACTTAACAATTTTTTTTTAGCTGTTGTTTTCGTCAAGTTTATGTCAAGTACAAAGTGAATGCGGACGGGCTTTGCATTTTGAGATGCTTTCTAGTTATGGTAGTCCTGTATTCATAAAGTTATCCGCAAGACAAATCCACTTCATCTTAACAGAGACTGCTACAGAATGGAAGACAAGCAAATATATGTCAAGCAGATTACCAACACACACACACACACACACACACACACACACCTCTATGTATACAGTATCATGGAAATATTAAACTCTCAACATCTGGTCTAGATTTTTGCAGAAACAGGTTGGCAATTAATACACAGTACTGCACAGTACAAAAGAGAAATAGTTGTTGAGTCAATAGAGTTGAGGGAATGTGTTAAGAGTCAAATCGTATCAAAGCAAATGTACCCTCAAACTACTGGCTTGTTATTTTGGAGAAAATTCCATGCACATGCACTGGTCTATCACCAAAAGTATTGGAATAGTAAAGAGAGGTGGGGGCACTGCCATCCCTCCATATAAACTGCTGAGTTCTTGTTCTATGCTTGTAAGAAATTCAAGTTGCAGCCGGAATGATAAATATCAACTAGTTGATACACTGCAAATGCAAACTGGCTAGTGTATGTCGATATTTATCATGCCGACTGCAACGTAAAGTCCTTATCAATTGATAATGGGTACATAAACAGGGTGGGTGTGTGTGTATGGCAGGCACCCCTTGTTGATCAAGATCCTTGCAATAAGTGCTGGTGTGGCACAGGGGTTCATGGACACCATTCCAGTTAATAGGTGATATATTATGGACACACACACACACACACTATATTTTTTTGGGGGGGGGGGGTGAGGGAAGTGGCAGGATCTCACCCCATGAGCCATGGCCACCTTACTTTACACAAATCTGCAGGATAAATTAATTAATAGCTGATTATTTTATTCGGGTCTCATTGTTATTTCAAACTTTGTAACAAATAGTGCACCATCCCTCCTTCAGAAAAAGTGGAAGTTCATGGTGGATTGTGCTATGTCGGATCTTGCCCTCAAACAACATTTTAAGACGTCAGAAAGTGGGTTGACTAGGTTTAAGTCAAGGTTCTGGGATGGCCAAATCTGCAGATTTTCATTTATGTTATCCTCAAACTAATTCCAAACAGACAGTATTCTGGCAAGGTAGATTATGGCCCTTCACCATAATATTCCATCAAAGCCAGTCGTGTAGCGTTGTCTATTAATGTCATAGTAGGATATCTTTATCAAGCAAATGCTGCAGTATATTGTGGGGAAACATAAGCACATGCAGGTTGAAATGCTTCTTTTACATTTGGATGTGATGTCCCAATCTCAACATAAAAGACGATTCTCAATTGTTTAATTTATTCTGGAAGAGCCATTCCAAAGCTAACATGCTCATGTGGCTCCCTTTTCCTACTATATTAAACAAGGCGTGTGTGTGTGTGTGTGGTTGATTGTTATCTCCACAGTTTGGGTTTTAGAAGAAGGAACAGTCATACCAGGACTCAAAGTATCCACCTTCGTTTCGGTGAAGGATCCTGATTCATGGGCGAGGTTGAGAAGTTTTGTTGTTCTCAGAGTTTTGTTCCAAGGACTCTTTTCAGGATTGTCACTGAGCCCCAGACATCCTCAAAATGTAGTTCGTTTGTGGTACTGTTTCCATGGATGGTTTGTCGGATCTTTGTGAGGTTCTTCTTTGTCATTCCCATTGCTCCAATTATTGCTGGTACAACTTTGGTGCTCTTCAACTTCCAGTATCTTTTCACTTCATTCTTGAAGTCTTGATATTTGGTCATTTTCTTTATTTCTGCATTGTTTAAACCAAAATCACTGGTATCAACACCTCAATTAACAATGCCTTTTTTTTCCTTTTTGTATCTGAGTACTATGTCCGGTCGAAGTGCTTTGTTTTCTATGTTCACGCTGGATGCGATCATCAGGTCATACGTAAGCTTTATGTCCTTGTTATCAATGATTGCTGTTGGTTCACATTTCCATGAGTTTTGTGGAACTGGGATATTGAAATTTCTGCAGATGTGCCAGTGGATTACTCTACATATCTTATTGTGCCTTTGTGTGTACAGCTGTTCTGACATGAGTTTTTTACATCCCGATATGAGGTGACTCGTGCTTTCTGCTTCTGTCTTGCAGAACCTACACCTGTCCGATTGGCTCAGTCGCCCCATTTTGTTAAAGCCATTTGTGCAGTGGCTTTGTTCTTGGGAATTTATAATGATTTGTTCTCCATTCCAATTGAGCTGACCTCTTCTAAGCCATTTCAGTGATCCTTCTTTGTCTATCCCCAATCTGTTCCAACTCTTTCCCCCCCCCCCCCTGCTCTTTTGTCTTTCTTCCAATTGTCACTACATATTTGTTGGTATTTGGTCTTGTATTTTTCTTTTGTCTTTTTTTGCAATTGTTGGGGCTATATCCGTTGCCGTTTCAGTTTTGTGCATGACATCTTCTATTCGCACCTGTTTTTGGAAGTTTTTGCAAGGTAAGTGAGATACCGTTTCTGGCTTGTGTTCCTGCTTGTGGATGAATTGTATTCGGTAGTTTGTTGAACTTTTCACGTACTCTGATAATCATACAGTCATCGCTCTGTGCACTTGATTGAGTTCCATCAGGCCAACACCTCCTCCTTTCCTCGGCAGGTACATTCTCAGGATGCAGTGATTTTTTGTGGATAGTAAGGAGTTAGCTTGGTCTGATGTCTATTTTTGTGATTTGTGGCCAGTTTACTATTCCGCAACTGTATTGGAACACTGGTATTGCAAGTTGGTTTATTGCTTTTATGTTGTACCTTGGGTAGAGGTATGTTTTCAGGATCAACCTTGTTCTATGCAGGTATTCTTTGGTAATTGTTTTGCACATTTTTATGACAAATTTGGTTGCCCTCTTTGTGTGTGTGTGTGTGTGTGTGTGTGTGTGTGTGTGTGTGTGTGTGTGTGTGCCGTTCGCGCGTGCACACGAGTGTGCATGTGTGCGAAAATCATAGAAAAAACATGGCTGGGCCGATCTCCCCCAAATTTTACAAACGTGTAGGTAGTATGCTGGGAGTACTCAGGGTGGTCATGTGCACCCCTCCCCCCTCCCCACATGCCCACCTGCGAGCTGTGTGGTGGGGGGGGGAGACGACTTACGATTTTACCTGTACACATTCCAGTGGTTTACTGACCCCTACTGCAGACGGGGGGATTATTAGCCACGGCACAAAATATATTAGCCCCACTTTCCCCACTACCCCTCTCCCCCACCATGCACAGGCATTTCATGAAGGGAGCAGGTGTTTGTCATAATACCAAATATAGTGTTTCATTTGTGATGAACTGTTGACATCAACAGGAAAAAAACAGAAGATATTTATTTTAGACAAAGAAACCCTCAAGTCTTGATTATTCCTGTTGCTAATATTTCCTCATCACATGATCGTCTTTTTTTAATCGCCATGGGCTGAATAATGATCGAGTGTTTCACAAGACTAGAAACACCCACTCCCCATGAGTCCTGGCCAAAACTTTTTCTTTATAACCATTTGAGTTTTTGTCACCAAATTTTCAACAAACCTTTATGATGAGAATATGGAGAAAATAGAGTAAATTTTACATTTTTCTTGTCGTTGTTTTCGTCAAGTTTAGTTTGAGTACAAAGTGAATGCGGATGGGCTTTGCATTTTGGGATGCTATCCAGTTGCTTTTGTTCTTGGAGTGGGCCTTGGAAAAATGCCACGATAACATGTAACGACACACAAACTGCTATCTATACACCTTAACATGGCGTTTTTCCAAGGTGGAAAAACGCAGTAAGACATGGGAATTCCTTAGGATTCTTTTCTTCTTTTTTTTGCAGTCGAGTCTAAAGCAACATTGTCTAAGAGAGTGCAAAAGTAACACTGAATCGTCTTACTCGTAATCCAATCATGGGCTCTGAAGCGTCACTTGTAATAAACTCTCCTACCACCACTGGAGCAGCGCTACATCAAATTTGCATCGGCAATCAGAACCTCTCGTGGTGGGCAAGGGGGGGGGGAACCAAGTAGCACACCAAATTGCATATTTTAGTCTGATTAATTTGATTTGAAGCTATTCCAAAGCAATGAGCAAAAACACAAACTCAAAACCCAGTATTTAATCTTGTTAACATGCATATCTCTCAACATAAAAGACAATTCTCAATTGTTCCATTCATATCAGAAGAGCCATTCCAAAGCTAACATGCTCATGTGGCTCCTTTTTCCAAGTTCCAGACATTAGTGCATCCATGAAGCTCCGCTGAATTCCACTTAGTGGTTATTTTGCACAAAATAAGAATAAGGGTTAGAAGAGGACACTGCAAGAGACATGCAGATCTTACCCAAAGGATTTCCTCAATGAAAAGGTCTCCTGCATGCCTGCTCTGCTCGTAGTTGGCTTGAGAGAAGAATTAGAAGAGAACAGAGCAGAAGATGGAGAGGATGGAAATTGAACGGAAGATGAAGGTGAGGCTGGATGGAATGAGACACTAGATTTGTGAAAGGAAAGTCAGGGGAAAGGTGTGCAAGGAATAGATGTGAGCAATAAAAGTAATTAGAGTGTCGAGGAAAAAAAGGTGTTGGGTAAGGGATTTAAGGAAGAGCAGTGGGAAAGAAAAAGAAAGGATGGAGAAGGAAGAGTGAAACAACATTAATTACTTTTTGAACGCTTTCATAAGTGAATGAAATGGGTTTCATACACTCTTCGTGCAAACATCTTTAACTTTGCCTTTGCCTGGAATCCTCAGCACACAAGCCAGACAACATGGATATGATCATTTAGGCAATTTCACTCTGGTTTCAGGATATGCAGCTGCCCATGACCAGTGTGTTAAGGCAGCAGAGATGGAAACCTGCTTGTAGGAGGTCAATCAATGAAAAGGGCTGGAAGTGATGAACGAACAAGCAGAGGGGGAAGCAGGTGCGGAGTCTTCAAGACAGCTGTTCACCACCATCTCAGATTACCACCCATCCAAAACCATGATCTTTTATACACCCATTAAACCACCCTCCCAACCCAAACATTTTGCTTCTATATCCATTTTATCCATCCCTGCATTCTTTCCTACCCCTGTTATATAAGCATTTATTCCTTCTCTTTCTGATGTTCCTTTTGCTATGTTGCGTCGAAATCCATTCTGTGTTCTAGTTCTTCCACGACCCTTGACTGTATTAAAAAACATGTTGAATTGGCCATTTTTACAAATCAAAATAACCATTCAGATATGTGATCCAAATAATTTAATATAACCACGTTTGTGTTGTAGTAATATTGTTAAGGATTCGGCGGTGGCGGGATTCGCACCCTACTCTTGACTGCCAAATGTTGAAGATTCGGCGTCACTTAACAGCACCGCCGTCTCCGGGGTTATAACGCCGGCTGGCTCGGCACAGGTCTCGGGTTACGCGCCTCAGATCACAATACCAAAATACACCTGTGCCTTGCCAGTTGGGGAAATAGACCCCGGTTACAGACTGGGTTTGTCAGAGACCGAGCGAAGTCTACCAGTCCGTAACCATTTTGGTTTTAAATACAAATCAAACAATTGTTCCTCAGCATGGCACGAATAAACTCAATGCGGCAACTTTCATATGAATCAACCAGATTTCATTGGGACACATCGGGGAACATGACACAAGCAAACATTCACGAACATTATAATTAATATATACCCGCTCTTAACTTGGGAGCTACGGATTACGGGTTTCGAAGGGAACCTAGCGAGATAAACCTTAGACAACATGCAGACAAGACACAGAGTACTTGGTGATGCCTCATGGACGAGAGGAAAAGTGTCAAAGGCACGAATGCGGCTCGTGACAAGCCAATGTCAACGGATTCGAGCACTCAGCTCGAACACTCCGCGTGCAAAATGGCGGTGTCCTTTTGTCGCACCGCCCACGCACGCAGCCTCAGCGCATTCAGCCCCCGTAAGGTCGACGGCACAAGAGCGGAAGATCCACGGTGTGCTCCAGCTGGCTTTTCACAAGGTCCAGCATACAAATCCAGGCCTGGCCTGCTCATCAGATCAGGCCAAATCGGGGTGTTGGCTCCGCAGGCGGATCGACGGGATTACAAGACGTGTCGAGCCATGCCGTGAGTAGGGACAGTCAGAGGCTCTGTCACTGGACTCCGGATGAACCTGTCGAGACCTCCTCATAAAAGTCGATCGCCAACTCCCTCATGCAGTTCCTCCTGCCCCTTTCACGAGAAGATCGCAGACAGACACAGCCGTCCCTTACACAGCAGATCATGACCCCCACTAGCCGTTTCTCTCTTAACTTCCCGGCCTCGCTCTCTGAACACCTTTTCCTTTTTTTTTTCCCCAACCCCGTTGGGGGGAAAACCCACCCCCCGTGATTGGTCCATCGCTCGAGATTGCAGCTGCCCTCCACCAATCGGCTGCTGACCCGTCTCGCCGACCGACACTCTCAGAGTGCTGGGCGGGGCTAGTTCGGAGAGGGGAAGGAAAAATAAGCTAGGCGCCTCCTGGTCCACCACCACTGTACGAACACTGGACAGCCTGCTACACCTCCCGACACACAAGTAACGTCCAATTACCAAACAACCTGACTAAACATGCATTTAAGGGGGAATCTGGGCTAATCCTATATTTAATAACACACTAAGGGCCATTTCCGCAACAATATAACCATCTACTCTTGCTTAAGTTAATGTGAGGTTTCTGACATTCTTATTAAAATGCCAGCACATAGTGTTAATGGCCCATTCACACTGTGAAGTATTCCATTCCAAGGGGTGTAGCTGCTCTGAGTTGTGAAACCGAGCTGACCTTTTCCAATTCCTTACAAGGCAGCGGGTGACATGATTGGAGAACCGTACGTACACACGGCGAGCTGTCACAGGCCTGTCTCCAAGGATGGCGTCAAGTTTATCAGGTCAGGTCGGGTATGGGAGCATGCGCCGGCGCAGTGCGTCGCTGCGTCCACTTTCCGCCAGTACTCCAGGGGCCTCCGTCTAGCCATCCCTCAGGCAGATGTCTGGCCGATCCCCATCTCCTTGAGATGCCCATACAACTCATCCACCAAGTTTATTGGAGCACCGGTGTAACAGTTTAACTACCCCTCCTGGACAACTTCCCCGGGTACTTGTCCTAGGATAAGTCGCCCCCCAACCTGGATAACTTGCCCCTCCCCCAGAATAATCAATACCTGATTAGAGAGGTATATATTTTTAGTATAAATCTGTTTTTGGCCATAGGGGGGAAAGTTATCCAGGGAGGGGGGAGACTTATCCTTTACTAGTTTACACAACTTTACACAACTATACTAGGACAAGTACTCCCCCAGGGGGGAAGTTGTCCAGGGGGCGACTTATCCTGTTACACTGGATTGCTTCTGGTGATACCCTCATATGGCTTTCCAAGTGGTCCTTCATTTCCTTGTACAAAAATTTTAGCTTTCACATTTTATCCCAACATTGCTTTGCAGAACATCTTGTACGTCTCATGCAACAGCTGCAGGGAAATATGAATGAACACGTTTTCATCACTTGAACTCAACCCTAATTCAACTCTGTATATATTATCTTCTGCCTAAAGCACCGGCATATCATCATGATGATGTTACTGTTCTAATGAACTGTTCCACTCGATTTAACAGGATGGTAAAGCATCCAGGTATGGATAGTTAAGGGGCCTGTGTATGCAAGCTGGGATGTCGGTGGCAGAGGGCGGCATTTCAGCTGCTGCAGAACAGGAACAGTTCAAGTACGTACTTGAAATCTGTGCAAAAGGAATCGTTCAAATTATGATTTCAGACAAGGTAGTTGACACATAATTTCCTCTCGGAAGGATGTGCTCAATACTGCAGTTTTTTTTTTATCTGGGTCGAAACCAGATCGACAGTTTGTTGGATTTGACCATGGACCATAGCATCCAAAAAAGCAAGCACAGGTGATTATGCTCCAATTATGGCCCGATATTCACCGATATCATGAATCAGTGTTGCACACCAAACCAATTTCCTGATATTAGTTATTTAATATTCATAATGACACCTCGTCTACAGATTTTGATGTCCTGTCCTCACTCCATTCCTCCATTACTTATTGCTGCTTTCACTTCTATGTTGAGCTTGCTTATTGAAAGCCGAATCATTTTTGTTTCTTGATGTTGTTTCAAAAAAAGAAGTTCTGTCGGTGTTTATTATTTAGCAAAGACAAACAAAATTATTTTCCACAAAACCCTTCAAAGTTCAAAGGAACAAACTTTTCCAATGTTCCACTGGATTCTCAAATCATCATCATAATCACCAACCTGTTTTCAGTCCACTGCAGGATGAAGGTCACACTCAACTCTCCTTACCTTGGGGGTATTGCCATGTACACAATGGCGAGAGAGTTTGGGCAGGGATTTGTAATTTGTTCACGGTGCCGGCGATGATGCCTTCTCATCACGAAAGACACCGTTGGATCTTGAATGCCCACCAATGACCAGTGCTAGTAGATTTGTCCTCCAACTTTTAACATCCTTCTGATGGATGGCATGCACACTGATGCCTCGCCCTGCCTGCGAAACACCAGGATGACAGTTTGTAGCTGGGTCGAGATCCAAACCCATGCTAGACGGCTAAAATGCAGCAAGTGCACATAGATCCAGGCTATCCTGCCAGCCCTTCTCAATATCCATCAATAAACACGTGTAAACATTTAGAATGTAATCACAACATTGCAAGATCCGCTGAGAGGAAAATGCAACAGCACAGCCAAGATTTTTCTTTTCCAAAAAGGCAAAGGTTCAGAATGCTACATGTACAAGATAAGTTTAAATAAATAATACGTTTACAACACCAGAACGGAAGAGCGCATACCTCCGCCAGGCTGTCCAGTTTACGTTTTGCATCCACCTGATAGGCCGGATCTGCATCCTGACCATTATCACACACCAGAATCGAATCAGTTTGTTCTTGTCACCTATTCAACTCATCCACCAAGTTTTGTCATAATCCGCCCACAGCTTTTGGATATATCTAGCCATACATCATTTTTGGCCCTCTCTCTCAATAGTGAAGAATCACTTAAAAAAATTTTTTTTAATTCTCATCCAGATCTGTTTTTGGATCTTCACTAAAATCAAATCAAGTCGTCCTTGCCACACACCCAACCTGTCCACCAAATTTCGTCTGAATCCATTTAAATTTTTTTGAGATATCCTGCTCAGAGCAGACAGACAGGCATGACAACGTAACCTCTGTCCACCTTCGGCAGCAGAAGTAACAAATAGGACAAATTTTTAAAAAACAAAGAAGAAGAAACATTTGAACAACTATTTAAATGCAAGAAGATTTAAATGTACGCCGTATTGTCAATAGCATTGGCACAACATACCAAGACTTCAAATGAACCCTCCCAATCTGCATATGCATGTTTTTCCCCACAATGCAAAGGTGTATTAATGTAACATTTTGGACAATGGCGCACCACCTGCTTTGATGCAATACTCTGGTGAGGGCCCTTGTATCTACCAGCATGCTAATCCACCCTGCTACGCTACTGTGTCTGTTAGGAATTGCTTCGAGGAGGATGATAATGACAACAGTGGCCCATTCAGAGCCACATCTTACACTTGTTGTCCCAGAAAGACTAGAGTTATACCATAATCTACCATCAAACCTGCAAATGCTATAAAGGTAGGTGATATCTACCTCCATAATTTGTTTCAAAATGCTCGTGAAACACTTTTACAAATTGACAAACGGTTGTGCGTTTAGCACCTGACATATTTCCTTGGTGTCCCAACATTTGCATCATTGTAGTAGAGTTACACGGAAGGCTTAGTACATACAAAACTACATTGATGTGTACACATATTACGATGTTAGTGAGTTAATAAAACACCATCTCTCTCCTACATAGCGGTGTGATCAAACCAACATTGATCAAACTGGTGATCCTTTTCACCGATAAACCAATGGAAGTTTATTTCTCGAGTCAGACCTTAACAGACAACTATAAACCATGCCTACGTCGGTCGACTGCAGGATGAAGGCCGGACTCAACTCATGTTGGGGTATGATTCAGGATGCACTCCACACGTTTCAATTACGGGTTGGCGAGAGCGAGTAGTCATGGGAATCGAACCCACACCAGCCAGATTTGAGTTACATATAGCCATTAGCCATCCAAGGACAACAGCTGCACCCTCAAAACCCATGATATTAAAGTTGGTATTAAGCTTTGACCAATGCAGGCAAAAGCACCAGAGCCAGATGGCAAGGCAAAATCATCACAGCTGTGGTGACTAAGATCTATTAAAGGGTTGGCTGCATTTAAAAACAACGGAATCTGGTTCATGCATCCTATACCCAGAAAAGGAAATCAAGATGTTGAGATATTGACAACATGCTGAGAATGTGCCATCACAAAGCCTGTGGAAATCAATTTGATTCTGGTCAACAATCCTAGGGAAATAATAGTAATCACATCAGTTCCCTCGCAAAGGGCTTCAACGCTGATAGAGGCCGTGAGGCCCATCAAATCCTGCACTAGTATTGCCAACCGATGGTTGCTTGCCCATGCTCTATTCTTTTAAAATTTGAGCATCAAGCAAGGAAGCAGCACGCACCATTTTTAAATTCTTGGGTACGACTCGGCCGGGGTTCGAACCACTGGCCTCCCAGGCTCAGAGCGGACGGTCGAACCAATTCAACCACCGTCTGGTTAAAAGCTTCGAGAATGATCTCAATTCACCTTCCTTGTAGAGGATGGGTAGCAACGTTCCCTGATGGTCACCCTCGTCTCCGATCTGTGCAGCAACACCATGTCCTGCTCTTTACTCTCATCAGCACCTCATGGGCTGTCCTATATCTGTTTGACGTTTCCTCTATTCTCCTTGAATAATAATCATATCAGCAAAAATGGTAGTGTGCAGTTTCTATAAAGGGGGCATCTATTTATTATGCGTGTATGTGCGGAGGGGGGAGGAAATTATTTCTTTATTATTATATATTGTGAAAATTAAATTTGAGAAAATAAGAGGAAGCAATTATGAGAGGCAAGACAAAGGGGGTGGAAGAGTGTGGGAGGAGAGGGAAATGTTTGGGAGGAGATGGGAAGTAAGGGGATTGAAGAGCTCGGATTCAATATTGTGTGCGGAAAAGCCAGCCCGATGACTTATTGTGCGTCATTTGTTGCATATTTTGCTCCTACGACCCCCAGTTTGGCCACAAGGGGCCAAACCGGGGAAATGGACAAATTCTTATTTCGATCTCATCTTTAGACCATTTCAATTAACCGAGGAAAGGTGTTTGTAGCGACACAATGTTACCTCAGCTCGCTGGTCAGTTGCTCAGCCGTTGCTGAAGTGACTGGCACGGTTGTAGAATTTTTGGACCTCTCCACATGCATGTGGCTCTTTATGGGAGCTTTACACATCCTGCTCACCTGACACAGATATATCAACATTAAGATACACTTTACACTGGTACGTTTCACCGATGTTCAGATATATTTTGTGAGTTAAAAGGTCACCTGTAGATCTTACCTCTTTGATTAACCTGCTGGCATCACTTCTTGCTAGCCTCACACCCTCGCCTATGGCTAGAGGCAAGGCATCCAGAGCTGCGCGAATCCCTTGTGGGATAGACAACGAGGAGGCCGCTTCAGACAGTGCTCCGGCAAAAGACTTGAAGTGTGGGGAAACCTCAGAGAAGCCTAAGAGACAGCCACGCATGGTGTTGAGGCAAAGTCCAGAACAAGGCCTGATGAGGGTTAGGCCGCGGCAATGCTGGCAGTAAAGAGAGCGGAGAAGTGCGTGGGAGCAGGAGACTGATAGCGGGGCAGACTCGGTCAAGTTCATGAGCTGTGAGGGCGAGAAAAAGAGGAGAATGTGAGACTAAAACGTGTTGAGGTCCGAGGATGATATAAGAGGGACGTAGCTTCACTTAGAAGAAAAGCAAATGAATCAAGAAGTATATTGCTAGTACTAGTAGGGTAATGGAATCAACCAAATTTGATAAGTCATGAGTAGATAGACACAGACAGACACAAGCACCTGCACAATCAGACCTCATTGGATGACCTTTTTGTGTACAGAAGGCATGTAAAGGAAGGGCAATCTATTATGTATGCAACCGTGGGGGGAGGATACTTAATTTCTATTTTTCGTTCAGAGTTCATGGTCGAAACATTTCGATTGTTATCACCATTTATGTCAATGACACTAATAGTGGGGTCAAAAACCTGAAGTGTCTGGCACACTCTGTGAGAAGCAATATTTGGTCATTTTCTACTAGTTTGGGGTCTGAGGAGCAGATTTAGCTACGTGTGCCAATTTTCATCAGTCTACGCTGCTCACACACCTCCCTTGAAGGGGGGGGGGGAGCACGTGGCTGTCAAGCCTATCTGATGCAACTCAGCTATTTATCATTGAAGAATGTTCATTTTGGTGCCAGTTGAAAGTCTGTTTGGTCCACAACAATTGTAGAACACATTCACTGCAAGTATACTCACATACATACCCCCATGAGAACCCCACCCCACCCCTCCCAAGGGGGTTGGGGAGGGGGGTGTGTTCCGCATTATCCCTAGCTGGCAACAGCTGTCAAGAAACCCTGTGTGTGACACATTAAAATATATCTATTTTTAAGAGAAATTCATCGGTGCATGAATCAGTGACCTCAAACATGATCTTCACAATGGTCAGCATGACTTTCAATATGCTAATTCCTCCAAAAAAAAAAACATCAAACAACGTATCAAATTTAGTTCTTAAAATTAATGGATAGTCCATGGAGACCCCACCCTCTAACAGAGTCTAACCAATCTAGCACTAACTGATATATTTCTCCAAAAATACAGAAACAGTTGTAAATTGTTGATTCACATTTATACAGACGTACACCCATATTCCTCCAATAAATGTATAAACATTGTCACAAGGACATACCTTTGTAGTTGTGAGTATTTAGTGCTGGAGTCTCCCTTTACCATCCATTCTTTTGTATTTTATTGAGAAGAAAATGACAAAATAATTTCAGTAAGAAATAAATGATGAACCCTTGCTTGGTGGAGACTAAAGAACAAATACACTTGCAGCGTCTTGTACACTTGAGCTGGGCCCGGCAGGAAGAGCACTTCCCGCCCTTGTCCGATAGACATTTCCCACGGCAACTGCAGGTTACATCTACCTCAAAGACCTCCCCAGCCGTCCTGCTTGTGGTCAAGATGGGCACCTGTCCACCATCCTCACTCTCCTTCTTCCATTCAAGCTGAAGAGGGTCCTGATCCATGATGGGCTGATGACTTGTGGCCCACAGAGCAGCTTGCTATACTGCCCTCCGAATGTCAAGCCGCCATGCATCCTGTGTGGGTGGAACCCGCTCTAGATCGCAGGTCTTCTGGGAGAAGAGGTCGTTTATTGAACTGCCCATTTTTGCCGATGGATCATATATGCTGCAAACCATCCATTCCAGGAGAGTTTGGCGTTCTTTGCTGGTTTCTGCAAATGGCTGATCTGTGGCACTCTGAAGAGCTTCTGTCGCTTCAGTAACCCTTTGCCAGGCATTTCACCACATCCGTTTCCCCTTCATTTTTAGGCTCCTCATGTCATCACAGCCTGAGATGGCATGAAAGAAGAGAAGAGCTCTGGTTCGTTTTGGTCCAAGAGAGTGGCTGATAGCATTCACCTTCAGGAAGTTGGTGTCCTTGCTTCTTTTGAAGGCCACCCAGAGTTCAACACTGGGGTAGATTCAGTCAGTAGTAGCCAGCTGAGCAATGGCAATAACAAGGACATCTGTGTCACCAGTCTGGATGAAAAGAGATTGGCATGTCCTAGCAGCAGCCATAAGATGTATGACGATACGTGTATCGGCTTCCTCACGATTGCAGGTATTGATCATGATGTCGCCAGGACCAACATGAAGAACACTTTCGTTAAGGTCACCGGAAGATGTCTGTCATCATATCATGGTATCCGGCCTTACTTGCTTCCAGAGAGAGGTACTCAAACAGTTCTTCCTTATTACTTGAATCGGAAAGGAATTGTTTCCAGATTTGAGGATCATGTGGAACTCGTGTGGCACCCAGAACACGTTTGTGAGTTCCTGATGTTGAGCCACCTCTCTTTGATCTAGTTTCAGCTCTGATCCATCCATCCATTGGGACCATACTCTGTGCAGAGCATTGGTGCTCCTGAAGCAGTCTCCTTGGCTCTTGGGCACAATCCTGGATAATCACCACTCCGACACAGGATACCAGCAAGCTGGCACTCATTTTGCCGACCTCAGAAGGATGACAGGCAGAGTCAACCCCAATTGGTATCAATTCAACAGCTGAGCATAATTTGAACTCAGGATTCTAGGATCCCAAGCCCACCACCCTAACCATGAAGCCAACACCAGGTATGTCAAATCCATATCGCTGGTATTAAAGATGTCTGGTTTAATTTGAAAGGAAAACATCGGGTCAAAATGTTGGAAATCTTGAAATATGACAGAAAATTCTGATGCGAGTTCTTGCATGTACATTCCAATCTCCGCAACACTGACGGTGCAATGTGTCGATAGTTCTTTAAGATGTTGTAAATAGTGGATGGTCAAGGTATCAATGTCTTGAGAAAAAAGTGGCAAGTTTCCCAAGAAATGCCTTCCATGTTTTAAAAAGACCCACAACAGTTTGACCTGCACCCTTGTAGAAGACACAGGTTGAGTTTGTTTTGATGTGTGGTGATGTCAGTGTATGCCTAGTGTTGGCTTAATGGCTAGAGTGGTGGGTTTGGGATCCTCGGGTCCTGAATTCAAATCCCCCTTGGCTGTTGAATTAATACCAGGTGGGATTGACTCAGCCTGTCATTCTTCTGAGGTCCGCAAAATGAGTACCAGCTTGCTGGTATCCTGTGTCGGAGGGGCGACCTGTCCAGGATTGTGCCCAGTAGCCAAGGAGACTGTTTAGGCATCACCGACGCTCTGCACAGAGTATGGCCCAAATGGATAGATGGATGGATGTCAGTTCTTGACATTAGTTGTGCAACCCATTTGTCATGAACCAGTTCGGGGTAGTTTTGACCTTTTTCTGGCAAAAAGATCTTGAATACATCAAGACAGTCCACAAAGCATGCCAAAACCTTTGCATGGCTGAGCCAACAGACAATGCTGTGAAGAAGAATGTCCTTGGGTGCACTGTACATCTCCTCAAGCAGAGCTGGAAACTGCATGTGCGTCAAAGCAGATCGAGCAACAAGAAAATTCACTATCTTTACCATTGCAGTCATCACATTATTAACTCAGAATTAGAAATCTTGGCACAAAGACTTTCTTGATGAACAATACAATGAAAATTTACCGTCAGGTGGCCAATTTGATCTCCAATGATCTTTACAAATCCCCTCCGTTTTCCAACCATAGCAGGGTGAAGGGATTTGTGCATCTGTTGTCACAACACATTGTGCGTCTACGCTTAGATAATGGGTGAGAAATCAAGTCAGCTATTGTACCTAGGCTCATACAGGAAATGTTATCAAAATTATAGTCATCAAAATAACCATATTTTAAAAGTTTTAACACATTTAATATATGATTTTACATTTAGGATGTGTTGGACTGACTCATGGTGTGATCCCAACACTGGGATTTTTAGAATACCGCTGGGCATAGTGGTGGGCACCTGTCATCTGGCTACGAGGAGGCTGGGGTTGGGGGATCGCTTGAGGATGAGAGCCCTGCTTGTGCCGCACTAATAGAGGCACAAAGCAACCCAGCCATATGGTGGCACCCAACCCTGATCGTGAGTTAGGCAGGCCAGTCAGATCAGATCTCTGACTTGCTACGGGTATCATGTAAAACCCACACTAACCTGTTCATAGTTAAGTGCGGTAACTAAACCGGCACCCCCACCAGGTTTCCTGGTGAGGAGGGTGTATGGATATGGACACCCAGCAGGATTAAATACAAAACCTGCCAAAGGGTGGAAGAGCTCCTTGTGAGCCAACAGCCATTCATATCTACTGCCAACTGCATCTGCGGATATCCTCCTGCAAGTTGGTTACCTTCCTGAGGAGGTTGGTGACAGGGTTTGCACTCCAGCCACCACAAAACACACTCACAAAACACACTGTAGTGTGTTTTGGAGTGGTGCTGAGGTGTCGTTCACCAGACAGTGGTCTCCTCAGGTTAACTTGAGGCAGTCTCTTCGGGTGGGTGCCTGTAATGTCCTATCCCAAAGAGATCGGGATGGGTCAGGCATCTGCCTGGGGGATGGCCAGACAGAGGCCCCTGGAGTACTGGTGGAAAGTGCATGCTCCCAATGTATGTATGTACTGTGTGTCTGTTGTCACAGAAAATATTTTCTATGTCATTTCCTCTTTCCTTAAAACGAATAACAAAGTCTTCACGATATCTTCCCTTGTTGTTGTGCCGTGCATGTTTTTTAGGCAGCATAGCCCTTGTCGAACTTCATCTGAGTCACGGTATCTCAGAACTGTTAACCACGGTACATCATTTATATCCACACTCTCATCCAGCGTGATACTAAATACCACTGCATCTTTTAACACCACTGTCTGTTATTTGTTAACTTTTTCAGCCATTTTCCTAATACGCCTCTCCACTGACTGGCAGACGCAGGTACGTCTTTGATTCTGGAGATGATTGTGTCTAACCATTGAAGAAAACATCTGAACACCTGAGAAAAGCCTCTTTTATATATTCCCCATCTGTAACTGGCTTTCCATGTTTTGCAACGCATTGTGCGATTTTGTAAATTCCCTCTGTGGCTTGATTGTTACCGACACAGGCGTTTGCACTACATCGTTTTCCGTACCTCGCTATGGCCCGTTTGATTGACTCAGCCTTGTTGCGTCATCCGTGAAGTGTTTCTCATGCTTAGTCTGAAAATGTCATTGGATACTTGATGTGCGGCAAACAATGCTCTCATAACAAAGAGTACAGACAATGCGGTCTTTATTTTGAACAAATCCGTATTCGTCTCTCCAGGAGGGCTGAAATGAGTGAACATCGAACTTTGCTTTCTCAGGAACCGCCATTTTGTCCAAAAAAAAACCACATGATCAGTGGCGTTTATCGTGAGATTTCCTGTGAATCAACATTGGCTGGACCCACTAAAGGTAATGTAATAAATAAACCAATTTAAAGTTTTTTCTTTTCTACGTCAAAGAGCTTTCATTAGGTAGCATAATTTAGACTAATTATGCTACCCAATGAAAGCTCCTGTTTTCTTTTTGCTTATTTTTAGAGATCGACAGAGCAGTCAAGCATAGTTTTTAATTGGGTTATTTGTTTCAACTTAGTTTCTTCGCCGTTGATTCGACTTTTATTGCGCATGCCGCTCAAAATCATCTTGCGTGCCCACTCATGGCACACGTGCCCTACGTTGCTGACCATTGGGCTAGAAGTAGCCATTTCAAACTATTTCTCACTGATTTAGGCTTACACAAACTAATATGATGATTGACTTCTGTAAATTTTGAATCGGGATGATGGCTTGAAAATTCTGAATTGTTCTGCCTTCCAGGGTAGGGCTCACATTAAGCACCAAGCAACAACAATTAATTAATTACTTTTCTACAGAGTCTAAGGCTTGTGGAGGATCTGCAACACAAATCATCCACACGCAAACAGGCAAGTACATTCAACAACATCGGAGCAGACATGAGACAAACACTGAGCATGTGGAAAATGACATAAGTTCCCAGGGAATTCTGGGTACCAGTGAACACCATCCTCATGATATAGCTTTTCACGGGATGGGGCAATTAAGGAGAAATTTCCTCCTCCCCATGGATGCCAACCTATGGGGTTTATTTTTGCTCGATTCATTAAATACTGAACATTAGCGAGGAAGCAGCACGTATAATTTTTTAAAAAGTCTTTGGTCTGACTCAGCAAGCGTTGGAATCGAACCGCTGCCCAGACTCATGGTGGATTATCTTTCCATTATTCCACCGAGTTCTCTTAGCCAATTCCTTATGCAAATCCCAAAGTCTGGAATTGATGTCAATGTTAGCCAATCACCACAAATTGAACTATTTTTTGGTTTCCTTGATTCACAGAGGTTCCACACTGAGTCAGTTCCACGTGGAGGAGGAAACTCTTGACATTACATGAAAGTTGTACATTTTCCTGTTTTGGTCATGTGATTCCAGGAAAACAATTAAAAATAAGGAAAAAAAAAAGAATTAAAAAAAACGACATCAATGACTATTTTTGTTTCATTCATAGTTTGAGCGAGAGATTTAACAATTGCAATTATGCATTTACAAGTTAGCAATGGAGAAAATAAAAACAGGAATAATTGCAGTGAACATTATTTTTTTTTTTCAAAAATCGAAAAACACTTCCAAAGCCATCCATGCCTCTCAAGGTCCCACAGCTCACACAACACTTAATCACTTACCTAAAGTAATCCAAACACTTAGATTCAATCAAGCCATTCAAAATTGAATGACATTTGCAGGTGGCAACTCTTAATTACAAACTGCTCCCAGGTGTTCCAGGTATTTAGAATTTAAAAGTGCAGAGGAAAATCAATCGAATGTAATCTAATTTCATGGAGAAACTGCATTGTAGTGCTGCTCCGAAGTAAGTGCCATCTCGCCCACTCACAAAAACAGACAATCTTTAAACTGTCAGCTATCTTGGGGTCAGTCGACGCAATTAGAAAAAAGTCTCATGTGTTAAAGGCTGTGGCCTTGAAGGTCAGAAATCGTTGCAGATGTGTCTGGTTTTATCTACTATACTAATGAAAGGCAGTGTGTGTGTCTGTGTGCGCGTGCGTGTGTGTGTGTGTGAGATCAGGTCAGGTATGGGAGCATGCACCAGAGCAGATGATGCTGCGTACACTTTCCGCCAGTACTCCAGGGGCCTCAGTCTGGCCATCTCCAAAGCAGATGCCTGGCCTATCCCCATCTCCTTGAGATGCTTTTCAACCTGCTGCAACCACGAGACACGTGGTCGGCCCATTGGCCTCCTCCACTCACGAGGCTCCCTGGCTGAGAGAATCTGGTGAGCAGGATCAGCATCAGCAAAACGCAGCTGACGCTCACAGACTATGCAGGTAAACCTCATTTGAGTTTCTCTCAGCAACCGCTCGTTGGACACAAAGTCTGACCAACGATAGCCAAGGATTCTCCAAAGAGACCTGGTATCAAAGGAATTAAGTCTCCATCTCAGATCCCTGGTCAGAGTCCAAGTCTCACATCCATAGAGCAAGACTGGAAGCACCAAGGACCTGAAGACTTACACTTTCGTCCTCCCGCACAGGTACCGGCAGCACCACACCCCATGATTCAGTGAATCCATGACTCCCCAGGCCCGACCTAGACGTCTGTTGACCTCTGGCTCACAGCCAGCAGAGACATGAATATCACTGCCAAGTTAAGTGAAGGTGTAAAAGACGGTCCATTAATGGCGGCAAACTTACGAAAAAAAGTTTTTGTTTTTCCTACAACCTTTAAAACCTTTCTTTTAATTTAATTTAATTGAACTTTGTATTATCGTTGAACACTGTCGAACACAAATCGCTTTGTTGGCACTTCCAAAATTCTCCAGTTTAGCAGCACTTGGACAAAATTTTACATCATTTTGCGTCATCTCCATCATTCAAATTTGCCGCTCATGCTCTCAGCTTTTGGGAATATAAAAATTCAGACAAAATGGTGGCTCATAACAAATATAGATCGTGCTCGGAAATGCAAAGCAAGAGTTCAATAAACCATTTCCATGCCCTTTTTCTCAAGACTGTATGGGGTAAGGTGTTTTATGAACTCTCTCGGTTTAAAAGTGTTAGATTCCAAAGGTTGGCAGAAATATATGTGGTGCTGGGGAATAACATCTGACTCTGTCTCTGTCTCTCTTACAGTCCATACCAGAGATGAACACTCTGTTGAGCCAAGGACAAGAGCCTTGTATGCTGTGAGTAATTCTTATTTTAAGGAACAACTTGGAATGATGGAAGATGCCTAGTCAGTGGCTGTCCCTGGAGGCTAGGTTTGTGATGTAGTTGTCCCAGCAGAGATAATGGCTGGGGAGAATCCTTAATGTTCAAGATACTTATCTCAGGCAGAGTCTGCAGTGATGCCATTTGAGGTAAGGGAGGGGATGGAAGGAGAGTATATACCAGAAACGGACTTGCAAGGTGCAAAAACGACTGAGGAAGAAGACTGGTTGGAGAGTTCAACCTTGAGATTTGCAAGATGGTGTTTTCTGGCCTGCCTGAGGATGGACACACACTTGTTGTGAGCCTTGTGGAGCTAGCCAAAGTCATCTTAGCCTTGATGAGAAAGCAAGCTGCTCGACTCACCACATGATTCAGTGTACTCGGTCTGAGGATATGGATAGGATAGCTACAGACAGGTTGGGATACACCTGTGCATCACAGCTCATAGGCCTGTGTGAAAGTATTCTCAATCAATATTAAATGGTGTGGAGATGGTAGCCCAATCATTTTGTGAGTGGATAGATTATAGTCCTGACAGTTAGCCTGACCAAACAGCCATATTATGTGGTGTTGAGGTTGCTTCCTCACAAATATCCAGAGATATGGGCTTTGACAAGAACATGGTCAGCTAAGCCAAGTGTGGAAAAAGGTTGAACAGTAGAGGGTGGATGGAAAGTTAGGCATTCTCAGGTCAAGGAGGGAGGATGTAGCAGTTGCAAAAATCTGAGTCGGAAAGTTTAGAGATTGGGTCAGGTCCACCAAGTCACAGAAAACCTGAGCTGCAAGGCCATGGCTGGTTATATTGCAGAGCTAACACCCAATGAGTTCGAATGGAGGCAGTTGAAATCACTCCAGCTGAGGGAAAGGGTAGGAATGGATGGTTACGATTTTATCCACATTAGAGGAAGCACAGGTATGGAAAAAAGTCATCATCATTCGGTAGATGGTACATCAAACAGACAAATATTTTGTGGTTGTGGAGATGTATATACAGCCAGAGCTATTCCAGGGAGCTTGGAGGGTTAGTGCAGACACAATGGACAGACAGTAAGGGGTTCTTGACATAGCAACAACACTGCCACTGACACGAGTCTAAGGCCTGTAAAAATGGAAGAGAGAATATCCAGGGAGAGAGACAAAGGAATCAGAGATGGCCTGAAAGAGAAACATTTATGTTCGGCAAACAATATCCGGAGTTGCGCCAGGTCACATGGTGGAGAAGATGTGGGAAGTACAGATGTGAAAGGGTTGTTGTGTCCAACTGTGGCCCGACTTTCTCACTTTCAGTTTGTTGCCTTTTTACTCTCTGTCGCCTCACTCTTCATGAGCCCAGATTTTGTATTAAAAAGAAAAAAAGAAAAAAAAAAGAGGCATTTTAGGAGGTACAGAGCAATTGTCTATCAGTAGTACAAGTCATAAAAACATTTTTTTTTTAATGTAAAAGTATGTAGGGATGTTCCTGCAAAGTGTATGCAAACAAGGTAGGCATGGTAACAAGAAATGATCATGTGAAACCATCCCTACATCTTTCTTTGAATAATGGTCGTCCCGAGAAAAGACACTAAGTGTGTGTGTGTGTGTGTGTGTGTGTGTAAAAGACACTAACCACTCACCCTTCTGTTGCCTTCCTATTTCAGAGAGTATCTGTAAATATTTAACTGTAGCGTGAACTGTACAAACAAACGATAGCAAACAATGCTGCACCAAGTAAAACTCTATTGGATGGGACTAGAATCATTGCCATTGAGAGAGGCAGCTCGGAAATGAAGATGATCATTATGATTATTACTCGTATAAAAGCCCGTCAAAAATGACGGGTTGGAGTTATTTTATTCAAGATATTCAAGGAGACTGGAAGATATAATGGTTCGTAGCAAGAAGCGCTATTTCAAAACACGACACGTACAAATGTTACCATATTTGCTTTATCTTCTGGGATGTTTCATTTTTGACAGTACACCCTCATGAGCTTGCCGAAGTCTGAAGCCTCGGCCTAGCGTCAGGTGTGCTTACATCTTCTTTATTTAATAGACACCCTACAGACGTAAATGAACACTCGTTTTACTCTGTGCACGTCACACGTCATGTGTAGCTAATTTCACCTTCATGTGCCTTGTATTTATTGGTAATTAAGAAAATGCTTCTGTACACTGCCCATGAGGCCCAGTTGCAAGTTACCGTCTACAATTCCAATAGAAGAGACATAATTACTCTTTTATGAAAAATGATTTTCAAGTTGTTTTTTTTTTGGTCCGAAAATTAGAACGTGGTGAACGCACAGTTGTGTTAAAACATTGGCCTTTAACACCCTTCTTAAATCGTCCTGATGAAGGGGGGGGGGGGCAGACAAATTACACAAATACACAATGCGTTTTACATCGGTAGATTATGATGATGATTAACAAAAAGAAGATTTGCTGGTTCTGACCCATCTCGGTTTTTTCTTTTGCGATGGTCTCGAGTACTAAAACGTGATCCCTGCCTGGACAATCAGCTCAACAGACCAGGTAGGATCTCTTATGTAGCCGAAGCAACTTTTTAGAGAAGATACTCGAACTTTAGTTCAGTTTAGTAGTTCCCAAAGTGGGCGATATTGCCTCCCTGGGGGAGTTGGAAGGATCTAAGGGGGCGATAAGGGAAAAGGGGGCGGTAGGGGGGCGCTCAGTAGCAAGAAGGGCAGCTGAAGATTTGACAGGCTAAATTCAACAATTCGACAACTGATAAGGCTTACATGTAAAAGCATAATGGTTTTGGTTATATAGGGCCCTGACGTGAGTGCTAAGAAGGAGAATGTCGCGTGAACAAACCCTAACCCACCGATCCTCCCTGACTTCGCTCGTCATTGCCCAGGCCCCCTCAGACTATAATTTGTCCCCAGAATTTTGGGTGTAAAAATTTATTTATACAAGATCACACTTACCTCGTATTTTCCATTATCAATTTTGAGTGAGTGCCCGCAAAAGATTGCTGGCCCCTCCAGATTTTCATACCTGGCAACACCACTGTTAACAGGAAACCTTTTTATGTTCATATGCGACTTTTGTCGGCGTGTAAGATTCCAGAATCATCCCTCCAGCCCTCCCCCCACCCTCCCCGACTTCCGGCCGACCCTTATCGCTCATCTCCAAGTGTTCCCCCTCATCGGCCATGCACTCTTTCTGTGATAGGCAGGCACCCTGCCTCCGTCCCAAGAAACCAACCTCAGCCTTCAAGCAACTTCACGCTACTCCACTGGGACTCCTCGAATTGTGCGCACACCTGGATGAGCTACACAAAGACATGTCTCAGAAATTTCAGGATCTTCTTTCGATCCAAATTCCAAACTGGGTAATAAATCCATTCCTTGACACTTGCAATGAGGAAACAGGAAGGATGGAGGAAGAACTGATCTCGCTGCAAAATGGTGTTGAGCTGAAGCCAAAGGTCAAAAAATCCTATCAAGACATTTGGCTGCAGAAAGAAATCTTTTGAACGCTATCCTGCATTGTGGAAAAAAGGTCAAGATGCTCGTTATTGCCTTTCCAACATTGTATTTAGTAGAGCGCGGTTTCAGTGTGGTCGCCCAACTTCTTTCCGAGCAATGAAACAGACTGCAAGTTACTGAACGTGGGGATCTGAGACTCCTCCTGAGTGACTTTCAGCCTGATGTTGAGAATCTGATATCACTGCACCAAGCTCATCCATCTCATTGAACGTTGAGAGAACAGTGAAGTAGGTGGACTACTAATGTACGCTATTATATAGTTGATAAAAGTTGGTTTTACTGGAATATGTCATCAAGTTCTTTTTTTTAAAATTATTAAATAAAGAAGTAAGCTTATTTGTAGCTTTAAATTAGATTTGAATAAATAGTGCATTTAGTTGTCATTGTTTTGAATCTGCAGTTGCACTATTGCATCTTCCACTGTGCAGCATAAATCAAGTTTTTTAAAAGTTTTTATGTAATGCAGGGAATGGGAGGGGGCGTTTGGGGAAGTGCTCTGGGGGCCAAGGGGGTGGTAACCCAAAAAAGTTTGGGAACCAGTGGTTTAGTTGATTGAGCACTCTGATAATGAGTGGACTAAACTATTCATATGGAAGGATACCAACTAAACTTCGGGGTACGTAAAAAGTTTGTAAAGCTAGATTAATATTTTATACTTTCCAGGGCAATAAAAAAGGAAATTAAGTAGCAGAAGTAAGTAGCAGGGCTTCACAATCATAATGTGGCTTCAATGTTATCTTCATCATAACAACACACATCACCTCTCCACCCCGACTTAAGGAAATCAATATTTCCCGTGTGATGTCCAGAGCCCAGGTGAGGTGTGCTCCAGCAAGGCGGGTTGCTTCCCCAAAAGGGTCCACCTCACCCCTCGCCCCGCTTAGACACTCCATGAAACCACCATCGGTCGCCTCCACAGCGGCAGCCATGGCCTTCGTATCACTGTCACCTTGTGGCTCAGCATCAGCAGCGAGCCGGGCAAAGAGAGGAGGGAAGATGGCATCCAGGAAGCGGGCAAGAGAGGCAGGCGGTGGCTTTTGGCTTCCTAGGACGTGGAGTGCCAGGTCTGTGAAGAGCTCTGCTGTTGGCTTCTCTGTCAGGCCTACCAACGTGGGCTCGGCCTCTTCCAAAGCCTGGTTCGTTCGGGTCCGTGCCTGACGCAAGGCCACTTGGAAGGCATCTGCAAGACGTGCAAGTAGAAATGAGAAAATTGAAAAATAAAAACAAAATAAAAACACAAGGTATATGGAAGAATGCAAAAAGTGTAAAATGTATTTTCTTAGACTAAAAAAAGAAAACATTTTAATAAAATCTCAAAAGAGTTTTCTCAAAAAAAAAAAAGGTTGATCGATTGAGGACACCACATCCATAAATTGATCACATAAAGAAAAAAAGGAAGAATATTACTTGAAACAAAATGCATTTTCCTATGAAGCATTTCAATGTTAATCGATGTTTCATGCAATGTTTATCCGAAAATAACACCTGGAATGGATTTAAGGTTTTAGTCCCTTTCACCCACCCCAAGTCCATCCATATGCTTCACAAGCAGCCCCCTTCATGCCTCTTACAATTCTCACACAACTCCTGCACATTCCATTACCACTCCTTCACTTCACACCTCATGGAATCGGACAAGTACGGTCATTTTAGTATAAGGGTCTCGTAGCCCACAGACCACGCAGCAAATGTAGCTTTTATGCTCAATCAAACTCGTCTCTTTTGACTTGCAGGTTCACCACAACTACCACAATGGCTCAATTATTCTCACCTTCTTGTGGGGTCGGTCAAAGGAGGTTTTTTGGCCCAAGTCTTTCACAAACCTGCTGGCCAGGTCCGGCGTTTGACTGAAGGCGATTTGGGCAAGAATTTGTAATATGTTATAAGGTGACAAGGAAAACTTACCCACTCTTCGTGAAACATACCGTAGGAACTTCGACATCCACCAACTAATGTTAGCAGAAGGAACAGCCTGCTTAACGTCCATCCGAGAGACGGTGAATTTTGTGATGCCTGCAAAGCACCAATCTGATCGTTTCTAGAAGCATTGGGAATAAAACCCAGATCAGGCAGCTGAAAAGTTAGTGCACTACCTCTGCACCATGCTGTTGGATCCACCAGCAGTTCCCAAAATCTGATAGGTCAACCTTCTTCACTCTAAACACTTCACCAAAGTCCAAAAATAACAAATTCCACTCCTCAAGGAGTTTGTTTAAGACACTTACAAATGCAAGACCTCAGGTGTACTCTGTTGCCACTTTGGTACCACACGTTGGTTGACATGTCGAAGCAGCCTTGGGTACCATGTGATAGTAAACTGCCAGCAGGTGGCACTGCAATATGATGCTCAGCATCTTTCAGAGAGAATGTTCAACCAGCTGTCCTGTCTATAATTGTTCTGAAATTCTTTCAACAAAATGTTTGTCAAGTCAAATTGATAGATTAAGTATTAAAAGGGATGTAGATAAGACACAATTGACCTTTTATCCCTTGAGACAACATTTTCTTGTACATCATCCTATTTTCTCAAAAAACAACTATATATGTATATATATATACATATACATATACATACCCTCTTTTAATTGCACTTGATGAGTCACAGTTTTCATCCAGGAACAATAAGGTACTTGGTTACTTGGTTAAGTTAGCAAGGCAGCCAATGGATGGTGTATCACAAAGATTAACTCAGCTGGCAAAGCATTTTTCTTCTTCTTCTTTCACACACAGCACAAGTCTGCAGGGTCGCCTCATTGGCTGACGGTTCGGCTGTGCCACTGATGAAATGCCCTCTGTAGGTTAGGGCAGGAATTTGTAATTTCTTCGTGGGTGCCGGCAATAGCTCGCTTACTCTTCAGGAAGGACCCCACAGGATCTTTAATGTCCACCAACTAATGCCGGCGCACACACACTGATGGATCACCCTGCCTGTGAAACACTGGAATGACAGTTTATAGCTGGATCTGGATTCAAACCCAGGGTAGACAGCTTAGAGACTAGTGTTTGTACCTGTAGGTCAACTTGTCAGCCGAGCAAAGCATTGATTTTCTTCTTCCCTTCAGCTTTCCCGACTTCTCTTTCTCGAACAACAACTATGCCACCATGGTCACAAATAGATTGTGATTGGCATCACTAGAGCAACAGCATCCTGTCTTACAGCAATAGTTGCCCAGAATAACTTGCATTCCATTGAGGATTGCAGCAGAGCTCCTTTGGCATCGGAAAAAGAGCGCCATGTTTAAATGATGAACACCGTTTAACCATAATGGTGACGAAGACAAAGCACAGATGGCTGTCCTTGAATGCCTGCAACTCCAAGAACATATGGATCAAGACGCAATATGAGTTTTGTCTGCTCTGTGATAGTAATGGTAAACCCCCCCCCCAAAAAAAACAACTGTGGAGGCACATGGTAGTGTGGAAGGAAAGCCTTACAAAGTTTTTTTTTTCATGGTATCTGATGATCGAGATTCTCATCAGATTCCTATCAAGTCTCAGAGATCATAGATTGTTGGAGGAGACGATCTTGATTTAAAGTTAGAACTCAATAAAAGCTCAAATTTGGTTGGACTGCCTTGCTGTTCGCACATGAACTGATGGCTAATGATGCTTGGAATGCTGGTTCAAATCCCATACCAACAGAAAGGTCCACAGGTATCTGTCCATTGCCTACAAATGTCTTTGCAATTCACATTAAGGAACTTCAGATGTCTACAATTGCGATTTGTGCACAAGCTCCACTCTGAGTGGAAGATTGAAATATATATATATATTATATAATATAATATATATATATATATATATATATATACACACACACCTGTCTGGTGGTGGTGGTCGTATGGCAGCTTAGCTGCCGGGGTAGCTATCATTTCTTGAGGTGCGACTGTGTCGCTGATGCAGTGCCCCTCCACCAGTACACACACTGGAACTGGTACTCATTTCGCCGACCTCAGAAGGATGACAGGCTGAGTCAACCCCCTGGTGTATTAATTCAGCGGCCGACGGGGCTTGAACTCAGGACCCTAGGATCCCAAGCCGCCACCCTAACCACTGAGCCAACACCAGGCTACTAACACCTGTCTTATATGCTGCCAAAGAATTCTGCCATCAAAATAAATGGCTAACCCATCGACCTTCTAAATGAAGACCAACTGAAGATTACCACCCCCCCCCCTCTTCCCAACTGGTTAACTACAGTACGTTTGATGTTATCATGTTACATGGCCATAGTGTAGCTCGATGGCTACTTGCGGGAAGGAAGGCATGGTGCTGGCAGGCATGCAAGGCATGCGACTGTGTGTCACCGTTCCACTGGTGCAGCCCTGACCTTGCTATAATTACATTGACTCCACCCAGTCTCTCAGTGTCATCTTGTCCTCCCCCCCCCCCCCCCCCGCACCCAAACACTGCCACACATTTTTCTTGCTTTTCCTTTCTCAATTTCGCTCCATTCTCGTGTGTGTGTGTGTGTGTGTGTGTGTGTGTGTGTGTGTGTGTGTGTGTGTGTGTGTATATGTACATCGTGTGTATCAACTCGATTAAAATCAGATGCAAAGAGAATTAGGCATCGAGGTGATCCATAAATATCAAGTTCTGTAAAAGTGATGAAATACTAATCTTGCATTCATCACTATGCACAATGTCTATATCCTACCTATGTCCATCTCTCCTTTTCACCAATCTTAATAAACAAGCAAACAAGGAAAGAATAATTTTAAATTTGTTATTAACACAAGATTTTGTCAAATAAGAGTGTTGTCATCAGTTTCAAGGCCAGCGACACCGAAGCCGAATGTGTATTACCACTGATGCAACAACCTGTTGGCTAACTATGCAGTGAGATAGTCAAACACCTTGCGCAGGCAACCAAAAACCCTGCACGAGCACATCTTCTTTACATTTAGGATGACCAAGGAACATCCCCATGAAGTCAGTCGAAAGCCATCTTGAAAGTGCATCAGCGAACAAACAAAACATATCCGTTAAAATACTATTATTTATATCTCATCACATTTACATCAGACATCATGAGGAATCAAAGGAGATATGGTGTTTGCAAAGGTAAAAACCATTCACCAAACCTCATACTAACAACCAAAACTAGAAGGGCACTCGGTTGAGCGCGTACCTCCGCCACGTAATACCTGATTCACGAGAACATATCGGGCCCAATACATTTTTTGAAATATCATGCTATACAGTAATATTGTTGTGGGCCGGGGTTCGGTGGCGATAAACGACCACTAGGTGGAGCAGTAGAGCCGTCTCCCAACGAACACCCGGAATTTAGGTCGTCACTCTCGGACAATTCCGAAAGGTCACGGGTCACTTAAGGACCGTGCTCGCCAATTCTCTGACGGCGGGTAGGGTTAATAGCCAAATTTCAATATACTAAGTACCCACGTCGTCAAATTACCGGGGAAATCACACCCTCAAACGCTCTGTCGAACGGTCGCTCTAGGGACCTCGCGTCGGTGTACCGAGCGGAATTACCAAAGTCCGTCGGACCCAATGACAACTTACGGCACCGATGGCCTCACTATTTCTCAAGCCCGCATCGTGCTGGGTCAATGGAAGAAAACACGAGCAACGAACTGGAGCATTTAACAGATATTTATTTACAATAGGGAGGGAGACACAGAGCAGACTTAATCACGAATAAAATGCAATGTACAATGAAAAGAAAACACTTAAACAATTCTATCTTACAGACTGGGTCTTTATTCGGCCCCTCAGCCCAGAGGGAAGGCGAGCTGGGGGAACAGAGCCTGGCCGGGTACCTTCCCGCCTCGTGCGGTCACACCGGACTTCAACCACCACGGTGGGACTCGAACCCACGTCCCGAAATCCACGGGCCCACGACCATGGCTGCTCGGCCACTGACCACGAGGAGCCACCGCAAAGGACCGCAGACCACGACCGCAGACAAAAAGCAATCGCCACGAAGACTGCAGTACTCTGGTGCTGACAACCACTCTACTCTTTCTCTTTGGACGGGGCGAACACTTCATCTGGCTGGGGCGGAGTCGGCACCGAGGAGATGAGCCCCCCGATTGGAAGGGGCATCTCGGGGGGTGTGTTGGGGCGTCTCGGAGGCCGGCCCCCCGAAGAGGCTCTGTAGTAGTTCCCGGCACTCTGGCCTCCCATTGGCCGGAGCGCCTCGGCCCTGCTCGCCGTTTGCCCATTGGCTGGAGGAAACGCTCCATGCCCTTCCCCGGAGCGGAGCCTTGATCTGATGCGATGGCGGCTCTGCCCACGCCTTCAGCCAAAAACACGTGGGCAATGGAGTCGGTGGTTTGAAGAAGTGAAGGGGATTTGTTGTAAAAAAACTAAATATAAAGAAACTTCGCAGCGCACACATGTAATTCCCGTTAGACATAGGGACGGGACCCTGACTATAAACACATACTTATCGAAATAACTGAACTGCGGGGGCTGCTGACTGTCTGTGTGCAAAAGGCTTCCAAATCCGTAACAATATATCGTTTTTGGCCCCATCTCAATGGTGAAGAATCACTTTAAAGATTAAATAACTCTCGTACAGATCCGGATCTTCATAAAAATCGAATCAATTCGTCCTTGCGACACCCAACGTGTCCACCAAGTTTCATCCGAATCTGTCCACAAATTTTTTGAGATATCGTGTAATATATCATTTTTGGCCCTATCTCTCAATGGTGAAGATTCACTTAAAAAATTCTAGTAGTCGGATCCGGATCCAGATCTTCACAAATATCTAATCAGTTCGTCCTAGTCACATACCCAACCTGCACACAAAATTTAATCCGGATCCGTCCACAACTTTTTGAGATATCCTGTAAACAAACAGAGAGTGGTGAAAACAAAACCTCCTTCACCTTCGGTGGTGGAGGTAACAACTGGTATTGGCTAAAAAAAAAAATAACCCAAATCTTAAGGAGGGCGATAATAATCAGATAATGAGGATTCACATCTTTCTCTTTCTCAGAGGGCAAGAAACTGCAGGGATACAAGAATGGCCGTAAGAACATCATGGAAGGCTTCTAGAATGTGTTCACATCTTTACAAGTCTAGAGGGCCTCCTAAATACTGCTTCTTGTGCTTCACTTGGGTTGATGCAGCTGCAACTAATAATAACTTGGGCAGTGGAAATGCAACCACAATCCACCGGAACATCACACTGATCTTCAACAATAATGGATAGAAATACTTTCCCATCCATACGAAGAAGGGCTCTGCTGTCATTCTGAGATCCCCTTCCTAAAAATGGAACACCGTTAGCCTTCCTGCATTCAAATGGGATCTGCACATACCAGATGTTGTTGCAGAAATGACTTCTAGTATATATTACACGACTGTAGTTATTTATTTCCCTTAGTTCATGTTTTAGTGCAAGAGTGAGTTACAATGATCTGGAATAGGAATACGCATTGATAATCCGATAGAAAGCATGTCATCTCCCCTCCCATTGTTTCTGTGTAAATCTGCTTCTACCTAAACCTCTTTTTCGTGTTTTATCCGCTGTAAATCTGTCGTTTATGTCATTTTAAAGGACAGCAGCCTTGTGGGACAACACGGGCACAAGTTCGGGTACGCTCTCACCAAGACGCGAACATTCAGGTAGGACTGAGACATATGTATGTACAATCAGTGCAGTAAATTTGGTCTGGGGTTTGGCTGGAGAGGCACGTTTGCAGTGGAGCTCGAGTAAACACCTCGCCCCATCACTCCATCTGTTCCTCTCCTGCACAAAGCTGCTAATGCAGCATCAAACCAGCTCTCCTGTCAACCTGCATGACCAGGGTCCCTGCTTGCCTCTCGCTACTTGGTCACACCATGTTGGGCTCCTGGTGCTGATCAAGTATTCAGTGTCTTGTCTTTTTCTCTCTGGTCTTTCTCCTGTGGTGTGCCTGAGGCCTTGAGTTAGTTAAATAAGAGCCTTCCATTAATTACGAATCCTCAGGGTGCACACGTCATTTATCTACAAAAATAAATGTCAGTCTGTGTGTTTCCTCCACAACTCCAAAACCATGAAACCCAGCACCCCAAACTTTGCATGCATACTAATGGAACTCCAAGGGAGTGTACGAATGAAAACTGGGTGCTTTGTTAAATTAGAACACCCCTTTTGAAGATAATTTAGGGGGAGCTCATCACAAAAAAACAAAATGAAATTGCTCGTTGAGCAAGGAATTGCCGGAATAACTTTGTCATATCTCCATGATCTCTGAAAAAACAAAAACCTGGAAAATCAATTTGGTTCTTCTAAGTCGATAGTGCTACTGTTTACTGAGTTATAGCACTTAGTTTGGTCATGATCATAACTTGGAAGTCAATCGGCTTGAAATGGCGTTTTTATCGCAATTTGAAAGTTTTGACCCGACCCCCTGACAGTCGAACCCCGACCGCTACGAAGGGTGTTGGTGTGACACCCCAATGAACATATGGTTGGATGCAGAATTGGAAGATGCACATTTTGGATTGGTTTGAAGTCGATATGACCATTTTAGCGTCGTTATTGGAAAATAAGAATTTCGTTTTTTCGGTGACCTTGGCCTTACCTTTACCTAGATTCACCAAAACGACAAGTGTCTAAGTTGGACCATGGCCGACGTCTGTACCCATTTAGGTCAGGATCGCTGAAACGGTGTGGCTACTACAGGGTAAACAAACACACAAACAAACAGACGGACAGACAGACACACACAACCGATCAACATAATTGCCGAAAT
>CM068960.1:56304274-56330058 GCA_035128595.1 Eptatretus atami | reverse complement strand
TCTCTCCTGAAGGCGTCGAGAGGCCGGTGCGGGCGGGCGCGAGGCGCGGCGGAAGAGAGCTCGCGGACCACGGCGAGTGACGGTCGCCAAGGACTTAAACACCACAGGGAAGTCGACTTCCAATTTCTTTTGGGTTCTGTGTGAACGTGTGTGTGGCGCCGTGTCTCGTGAAGTAGAATTGTGTAAGTGGTCCGTGTGTCGCGTTAGTCGGTTGTAGCTCTGCGTCTTTTGTTCTATGTGATATATGTGCATTTCTGACTGTTTGCTATACGTGTGCTTTGTGTCCGTCTGTGTAAATAAATGCGTCCTTGTTGAATTCTTCCCCCGTGTCGCTGCGTCCTTCCTTCGTTGGGTCTCCATCTTGTTTCATGTAAAGGGTTCGTCGTGGGCTAATCCGCCCGATAATTAATCTGAACCGTCAAGGCCGACGATAACACCGCTCGGTTATCCCGTTAGCATGGAACGGGTCGCTTAAGCGACCCGTTCTTTTCAATTATTGTACATAGTTTGTTGATTTGTAAATATGTACGTTCATCATTTCCACTAGTGCGTGGCCGTACATGCAAAAAAAACAAACAAAAAAAAACAACAACTTTGAAAGCGCGTGCCTTTGTTTAAGTATAGTGCGTGCCCGTACGTTTTGTTTAAGTATAGTGCGTGCACGTACGTTTTGTTTAAGGATAGTGCGTGCCCGTACGTTTTGTTTAAGTATAGTGCGTGCCCGTACGTTTTGTTTAAGTATAGTGCGTGCCCGTAGTTTGTTTAAGTATAGTGCGTGCCCGTACGTTTTGTTTAAGTATAGTGCGTGCCCGTACGTTTTGTTTAAGTATAGTGCGTGCCCGTACGTTTTGTTTAAGTATAGTGCGTGCCCGTACGTTTTGTTTAAGTATAGTACGTGCCCGTACATTTTGTTTAAGTATAGTGCGTGCCCGTAGGTTTTGTTTAAGTATAGTGCGTGCCCGTACGTTTTGTTTAAGTATAGTGCGTGCCCGTACGTTTTGTTTAAGTATAGTGCGTGCCCGTACGTTTTGTTTAAGTATAGTGCGTGCCCGTACGTTTTGTTTAAGTAAAGTGCGTGCCCGTACGTTTTGTTTAAGTATAGTACGTGCCCGTACGTTTTGTTTAAGTATAGTACGTGCCCGTACGTTTGGTTTAAGTATAGTACGTGCCCGTACGTTTTTGTTAAGTATAGTGCGTGCCCGTACGTTTTGTTTAGGTATAGTGCGTGCCCGTACCTTTGCAGGTGCGCAAAGTGGAGTTTGTGTATAGTCAGCAGATTTAGATTTAGTCAAGAAGGCCCCATTTTTTTTTCAACATGCCGTGGACAACAAAAGAACTATAACGGCACTCGGTATTGTGCATGCATACCTTCAACAGGCTGAACCGTTTACGTTTTGTATCCACACTGAAAGGCCAGATCTGAATCTGGATCTTCACCAAAATCGAATCAGCTTCTTCTCGTCACCTAACCAACTCATCCACCAAGTTTTGTCAGAGTCCCTCCACGACTTTTTGACATATTGTGCTATTTCTCGTTTTTGGCCCTATCTCTCAATTGAAGAATCACTTTTAAAATTCTCATTTCTGCATCTTCACTTAAATCTAATCAATGAATCCTTGGCGCACACCAAACCCATCCACCAGGTTTCATCCATCCATAACCCTATCAGATATCGTGCTCACAGACAGACAGACAAACAATCCGGGATGAAAACATAACCTCCGTCTACCTTCGGTGGCAGAGGTAATAACTGAGAATCCATTCAATCGCCGCAGCCGAATGTGTCAGAGTAATTTTCAATTATTTTCCGTCAAATCCAAGTGTGCCTGCAGCGTCGAGGTCGACATCTGGAGCATGTGCTAGAACCTAAATCAAATCAAAGACATCAAAGATATCCTTCTGACAATTTCCATAGTGATCATGCATCATTTCAAGTAAATTGTGTACCAAAGAACATGTCATTTCACGTAAAGCTAAAGAAGGTTTATTAAATTGTACGGGTACCATTTATTTGTGGTCACCCTGTTCTGAGATGAGACATCTTCATGGAATGATGGGAGTTGTAAATTGAGCAATGTCAGGATGGCTCGATCATTTGGTAGTGTGCTCATCACCGAGCTGTTTCCTTTTGGATTTTATCTCCTGTGCAGTCAAACCCGACTAAAACTGCTGCTCCGGTGCAGTCGCTGTCGGAGGTGTTACACCTTGGAGTATGCCATACGTCACAAGGTAACTAAAGATGGCTGGGCAGTCTGTATTTAGGTTGTGGATGGAAAAATTTCACAGGCTGGCAGGACAGCCTAGGCTCTAGAGGTATGCACACTTGCCTCTCAGCTGTTCAGTCTGGGTTTGAATCTCAGTCCAGCTATAAACTTACATATTTAAGTTGGCCACCAAAACCAGTCACTGACTGGGCATCCTCTACTGTGCAATATCTTTCCTTGACACATCTGAACTTTTATCTATCTACAAGGCCTTCACCCACAGCTTCACCGAGTACTGCTCTCCCCTTTGGGCTGGTGCACCTGCCTCACACCTTGCTCAGGTTGACGCCGTAGAAACCAAGGCCTTAAAAATTATATTGGAATCTCACGATTAAGCTGAGTCTCTGGGCCGATCACTTTCACATTGCAAACAGGTCGGTGGTATCTCTGTCTTGAACCACCTCCTTTCTCATCTTGCACTCCCTGCCGTCTCCATACCCTGCCGCTCCCCCCAAACATAATCTTTTCTACCCCCATTAACCCTCACCAAGTTCACCTTTTTCCGGGTTTCTAGTTTTTTCCTTCCACTTCTGCGATTGAGAGTTTGCTGCTGTATCCATCTTGTTCACCCCCAGTGTCACCCCCTTGCTCTCATTCTTCCAAACATCCAATATTTCTCCAAGTCTCCCTCTATTTCATCCCTAACCCTCCCCTCTATCTCTCTACGATTATTTTCATGCTGTTACATCCTGATCCGTTCTGTGTTCGAGCTCCTCCACGAGCCTGAAAACTACATGCAAAAAAAAAGCAAAAACCTGTCATTATGGTATTTTGCAGGCAGAGCAATTCATCAATGTATCTGCCATCCCTCAGATAGATGTTAAGCCGGGTATCTTGTCTGCCAGCATTAGTTGGTGGACGTTAAAGATCCCACGGTGTCCATCGTGAAGATTAGGTGAGCTATCGCCGGCACCGTGAAAAAAATTCCAAATTCATGCCCTAACCTACAGGGGGCACTGCATCAGCAGCATGTCAACTCCCTAAGGAAATGATGTTACCCACAGCCATGTGCTGCACTGGGAAAAGTAAGAAAGATTCCAAGGTGTATCTCAAAAGGAGAAGGGCATTGTGTTTCTGGCACGCTGGCTAAATTACATTGATTAATTATAAAAGGATGGCGTCAAGTTTGTTCACGTAAATGCTCCGAACGAGGAACTACATAATACATATACAAAGAAGTAAGTTAATGGGATCAGGATGCAGCACAGGCATTATGGGCCAAACGGCCTCCTCCAGTATATAAGTTTCCAAATGAACAGTATATCCTTGGTCTGTATTAAATATCCCGAGCAGTTAAATACACTATGACGTGTAGTAGGTAATGGCAATTCACAGTCACCAACAAAGTGTAGTTTGCCTCAAACCAAATCAAAAACTTTACAATGTTTCTATTCACAAATTAATAAAACCTAACGTGAAGTTAAGTCATAACAAGGTAAAACACATGGCTATCCACACAGGGAACACTCGTCTTATATCATGTGTAGATATGGAGAAGCAAAAACAAACAGTCACGGATCAAATGTCTGATGGCCTCGCTGGGATTATTAGTGCCCTCTTGGTATACACAGGCTGGACGAGCAAGCTGAGGCATGCTTACACTGGTACACTATTTTTACTGCGGCTCCGCTTATCGGCTGATCTTTCTGTGGCTTATTCTGTCAGGAGTAGTGTGATCCTCACCATAATTGCCAACACCGACATCATTATGAACTAAAACAGTATGAACATCTGAAATGTCCAACAATGCCATGCTGTCAACAGGCAATGAAGTTCATTTTTGATCATCAGCACACACAGCATGCCATTCTGAGTGTAGAACACTCCTCCATACTCCTGCGGTACGATGGGATAGCCACTACGATTCCTCTTCTGGTCAACTTACTGAATTATGCCAACAAAAAACCCCACAAAATCAATCATCAACTGGACCTCATAGGGTTAAGGGCTATTAACACCAGGTGGGGTTGACTCAGCCTGTCATCCTTCCGAGGTCGGCGAAATGAGGACCAGTGTACTGGTGGAGGGGTACAGCATCAGTGGCGTGGACGCGCCCCAACATAATGATAGCTACCTAGCAGCCAAGCTGCTATACGCAAGAAAAAGAAGGGCTTTGTATTTATGAAATTAATTAATGAGGCCATATATTTATTACAGATGAAAGTTTGGGGGTTATCCCATCTGCCTACCACTCCCACTCCAAGCCCCTTACACCTCTCTCCTCTCCCCATGCACCTTCTTAAGCTACTTTCTCGTAATGTGTAACCTTTCAATCTTAATTTTATTTCAGCACCTCGAGAGCCGATGTAAAATAAGGCCTCCAATAAAAAGAAATAATAAGTGTAGAAATAATAATAAATGATAAGAGAAAAAAAATTAATAACAATAATATTAATAATCTTATATATTATTTCCGAGTTTGTGGTTTCGTGTCGCGCTATCTTCGACTTTGTTCTGCGCTCGAGTAACGTGATATTCGGCTTACATTATCTCAAAGACCATATGAGGTGCATGGTACAAAAAAAGTAAATAAAATGGTTCTGAAACAGTGAAATCGTATTCCACTTACTGCATTAAAGTAAAATTACTACTGATACTCTGCATCAGTTCCTTTCTCAAACACACCCACCCCAACATGTCGCGCAGAGCGCGGGTTATGCTAGTAAAAATAATAATCCAGTTTTGTGTCATGCTGCTATGATTCATTGCTATAGGCGTTCAAAACAAGAGTGCTGTAATCAACCACCATTAGCTCCGAGGTTAAGCTCCACCACCCATGACCTGACCCACTGTGGTTTGGTATTTGAGGCCTGCTGTGCTCTCAAGCCTCACCCGGCTACACAGCATGCCACAATGAATAACTAGAGGGGGAGCACTCGGTAGAGTGCAAAACCTCCGCCGCCAATACTGCTAGGTCACCAAGTGAACTGATATCCTATTCATTCAATTTGACGTCAACAGTGCTCACAGAGTTATAGTTTGCAACTTTCCCTTTTACTTTTAACTTTACATACTCAATTCATTCGTCATAACTAGATTCCTTGAGACAGAAATTGATTTACGTGGGTATATCCACCTGAAGTTCCAAAATCAGCCGCAATTATAATTTTGGCATGTTTTTTTGTTGGAAATCACTTATAACATGTAGAAATGCAAAAAAAAAAATCGAAATTTTGTTGAAAAAAAATTTGCAAATTTTTTTTCTCTAACAATTTTTTTTGGGGGGGGGGGGGTGTGGAAATCACTTAAAACATGTAGAAATGCAAAAAAAAGAATCGAAATTTGTTGAAAAAAAAGTTGCAAAAAATTTTTTTCTCTAACAATTTTTTTTTGGGGGGGGGGGGGGGTTGGAAATCACTTAAAACATGTAGAAATGCAAAAAAAAAAAAATTCAAATATTTTTTCAAATTGGCCGCCATAGCGGCCATATTGGATTTTGGACCAAGTCCAAAATGTAATGGCATGATCCTTGGACCAGACCTAACCCCCCACCAAGTTTCGTCGAAATCCGTCGAGGAGTTTTTCCGTAATACTGTTCACAAACAAACAAACAAACAAACAGCAGTCATAGACTGGTACTTACGAAATCGTCAACTTGACCTCTGACCTTGTCTAATAAAAGCTGTCTCGAGAGAAGGTAGCGACCAAACGAGCGCGTAATGCTGTGTCTTACAATCCCCCTCATTAGCATAATCTTCAGTGCATAATACTCAGATACGACACCCGACATAAAATCTCAAATAAACATCCGATTTTTATCAGAATTTCGACAACCGAGTTTTAAGCGTCCTAAGCGATCGCAAAACCGAAGAAAAATTAAAATCGAAGTTAAAAAGAACTCGTAACGTCGAGCAAAGCAAAAAATCGGCATTTCTCTCACGCAATTATTTAATATTATTTTTATCAAAGTCACAAAACGTAATATCGGCCATCCACCAACAATCTTTACATAATCCGACGGCTCAGCGAGTCAGGCATGCGACGATAACCTTATTTGGGATAAAAAAATGACTTTTGAACACCATCTTTATTGAAAAAACCGTCACGGCGCACATGGAAACCTTAAACGTGACTCAACGACGCGTCTGCCCGAGCGGCACTGCATCATGGGACGACCCGTGACGTCTGCTCAAGCGCACTGCATCATGGGACGACCCTTGACGCTTCGAGTGAAATATTTTTTATTCAATCTTAAAACGTCTCAAAACATCCGATTTTTACCAGAATTTCGACAACCGAGTTTTAAGCGTCCTAACGATCGCAAAACCGAAGACAAATTAAAATCGAAGTTAAAACGAACTCGCAACGTCGAGAAAGCAAAAATACTCCAATTCTCCATGTTAATTTACGGAATATGTTTGACCTCACTGTGACCTTGACCCTTTGACCGATTTTGACCAAAATTTAATCAGCGCTAGCCATACACCCTCCTGAATCACGTGGTGTAATTTTGACATTGGTAGCTTCTTTCCGTTCTCTGAGTTATCGTGCCTACAAACAAACATACAACAAACAAACATACAAACAAACAAACAAACAAGCCAGTCATAGACTGGTACTTACGAAATCGTCAACTTGACCTCTGACCTTGTCCTAATAAAAGCATGAATCAGTCAGAAGCCCAAGGGAGCTTGAATTCTGAATTCATTGTGGTCTACGATTTTACACTGTGGTTTGCAGATAATGAGTCCCAGACAAAAACTAGATTTCTAATAAAAATTCCATTTTTTTTGTTTTTATTTTTAAAAAAGTGATTCAGTACCAGCAGGATAATGCCAGATAATAGTGTGTATTACTTTTCAGAAGAATCTGATAAAAGACTTATTATTTATTATATATCAGTTATTCATCGCTGTTCTTGTGTAATGTTTGTAACTCAACGACGCGTATGCTCGAGCGCACTGCATCATGGGACGACCCGTGACGCGTCCAGTGAAATATTTTTTATACAATCTAAAACGTCTCAAAACATTCGATTTTTACCAGAATTTCGACAACCGGTTTAAGCGTCCTAAGCGATCGCAAAAACCGAAGACAAAATTAAAATCGAAGTTAAAACGAACTCGTAACGTCGAGCGAAGCAAAAATACTCCATTTCTCCACGCAATTATACCTTAACGTGAATCAACGACGCGTCTGCTCGAGCGCACTGCATCATGGGACGACCCGTGACGTCTGCTCGAGCGCACTGCATCATGGACGACCCGTGACGTCTGCTCGAGCGCAATGCTCATGGGACGACCCTTGATGTTTCGAGTGAAATATTTTTTTATACAATCTTAAAACGTCTCCAAAACATCCGATTTTTACCAGAATTTCGACAACCGAGTTTTAAGCGTCCTAAGCGATCGCAAAAACTGAAGACAAAATTAAAATCGAAGTTAAAACGAACTCGTAACGTCGAGCGAAGCAAAATACTCCATTTCTCCACGTTAATTTACGGAATTATGTTTGACCTCACTGTGACCTTGACCTTTGACCGATTTCACCAAAATCTAATCAGCACTAGCCATCACCCTCCTGAATCACGTGGTGTAATTTGACATTGGTAGCTTCTTCCGTTCTCGAGTTATCGTGCCTACAAACAAACAAACAAACAAACATACAAACAAACAAACAAACAACAAACGGTAGTCATCAATATACTTACGAAATCTTTAGATTTCGTAAGTAACAAGCAGTCATAGACTGGTACTAGTAGAAATCGTCAACTTGACCTCTGACCTTGTCTAATAAAAGCTGTCTCTAGAGAAGGTAGCGACGCAAACCAGAAGTTTCTACGAGATTCTGTACCAAACCATCAAAAATCGAATGTTTAACCTCACCGTGCTTGACCGTTGACCGATGTTGACCAAATCTAATCAGCGCTAGCCATCACCTCCTGAATCACGTGGTGTAATTTGACATTGGTAGCTTCTCCGTTCTCGAGTTATCGTGCCTACAAAAAACAAACATACAAACAAACAAACACACAAACAAACAGAAACGGAAGTCATCAAATACTTACGAAATCTTTAGATTTCGTAAGTAACAAACAAGACACGGAAGGCATCAATATACTTACGAAATCTTTAATTTCGTAAGTAACAAACAAGCAGTCATAGACTGGTACTTACGAAATCGTCAACTTGACCTCTGACCTTGTCTAATAAAAGCTGTCTCTAGAGAAGGTAGCGACGCAAACCAGAAGTTTCTCTACGATGATTCTGTACCAAACCATCAAAAAATCGAATGTTTGACCTCACCGTGACCTTGACCGTTGACCGATTTTGACCAAAATCTAATCAGCACTAGCCATCACCCTCCTGAATCACGTGGTGTAATTTGACATTGTAGTTCTTCCAGTTTCAAGTTAGCGTACTCTGTGCCTATACTGCCTACAAACAAACATACAAACAAACAAACAAACAACAAAAACAACATACAAACAGAAACGGTAGTCATCAACATACTTACGAAATCTTTAGATTTCGTAAGTAACAAACATACAAAACAAACAAACAAACAACAGAACGGTAGTCATCAATATACTTACGAAATCTTTAGATTTCATAAGTAACAAACAGAAAGGGGTGAAAACAGTAACCTCCATCCATCTTCGATGGTGGAGGTTAACTACACAGCAGATCGTTTTGGAGAAAAAGTGATTAAAAAGTGAAAGAATTATTTTTTGAAAAAAATACAAAAACAAAAACAGACGGCTATACCTGTCACACCTACAAAATTCTACAAAATTGTTGAAGAATCACTTAAAAAAATTTCTCCTATCCGGATTCGGATTCAGATCTTCACCAATATCGAATCAATTCGTCCAAATCACACACCCGACTTGTCCATCAAGTTTTGTCCGAATCCATCCACAACTTTTTGAGATATTGAGCTCATAAATAAATAATTAAATAAATAAGTAAATAAGACAGACAGGCAGGCAGACAAACAGGGGTGAATACATAAGCTACATCCACTTCTGGTGGAGCAGGCAGCGAGTAATTAAATATTTATGACAAAAATCAAAGTACAAAAGCAAAATATTTGTAACAAAGGGAATTATAGTTTCTTAGCAAAGTACAATAAGGGAATTTAAAAAGTGTGACCCTATTGTTTTTAGGTATATCTAAGGTAAATACAAGGGAGGAGTGCTGGCAGGACAGTTGAGAGGTGCATGCACTCGCCTTTGAGTTGTCTCGCCTGGGTTTGAATCTCACCCTGGCTAGAAACTGTCACCTGGTGTTTCTCAGGCAGGCCGAGGCATCGATGTGTGTGCACCGTCCATCAGAAGGATATTAAGTCAGAGGACCAGTCTGCCAGCACTGGTCTTTAGTGTATGCTTTCCGGCATGTACAAGACCCATGGTGTCTTTCACGAAGAGTCGGTGACAAGAGCAGATTGGGAAGTTGGAACGGTCCTGAAAAATATTCGGAAAGTGGACCATGTCGCCCATCCGATAGTGTACTAATCTTCTAAACTCATTTTTCAGTCACCCTATTCTTACTTGTTCAGTCATTTGTAGAGAAATTCAAGGAACTCATGATTTTATCACAGCTTTATGAACTATATTTGTAAATACTGCTTACTGTGCAATTGTATGTCATGCTGATTTACAAAGCAACTGAAAAAAACAAACTTATTAAATAAATATTTCACCGTACACACACACATGAACCTGAAAATCGGTATGTATGATATTGTGATGGTTCTGGGAACCGAGACCCCTGAGGCAATGGCACACAACATATAGCAGTTCCTGAGTTAGTTATTTCGTTATTACTTGTTCCAGGTGGGGTCCTTCCCTTGTAGTGGGGCAACTTAGCTAAATATAGCATAACAATTGTGCATTTTGTGAGGAAAGCACCAAATTTGGCACACTAGTAGCCTATCATATTATGAACAGATTTGGATATAGGGCCATCTCAAAATTTTTGATGGCAGTGGAAAATGGCTGCCACAGCCATCAGCGGCTGAATTTGAGATGGCCCAATATCCAAATCTGTTCATAATATGTTAGGCTACTAGTGTGCCAAATTTGGTGCTTTCCTCACAAAATGCACAATTGTTATGCTAAGTTGCCCCACTATTGTGTCTAATGGGTTACAAAGGGAATATGTGTTGTGAGAGATTAGATAGGTTTTTTTTCCCCCATTCTTTCCCATTTCCTTCTCCAGACAAGATCTTCTTCTTACATGACCGAGCAGGTGCTGTTAGCTTATGTATAAAGCTTATTTACGACGCGCCGCACACTTGGAACAAGATCGCCCGTAAGGTGGGTACTCTCTCTGCTATGGTATTAATAATCCTAAAGTTAATAACCCCCCCCTCCGACAGCTCCCACGTAGAGCGGGTGCTTCTCATTATTCTAATGTCAGTATTATCAACACTCTCCTCCTGGTTGATCAAGATGTATTCCTTGGGTGGTGAACTTTTCAGTGTCCCACTTATTTGCCAAATATACAAGCTCAGATTGCAACTGTTCTTTGGTTACTTGCTCAAAACTTCACAAGTGCTTCACTGAGCGTATGAAGTGCATCACGAGGTAAAGACGTCATTATTTCTCCAAATTGTACAGGAGACAAACAAGCCAACTCCCTATACAATGCCACAATATTCTCAAATCTTACGTTTAAACTTTCAATAGTTGTGTCTAATATCCTATGATGCATATTATCGACTTCAAAGGTGTTCATAAAAATCAACAATTGGTTCTTTCGTTGATGCTTCTCCAGGCATCCTTTTTTCTCTTCAATAGTCCCAAGTTTCTCTGGAAAGAACTCCTGTGAATGAACGATACAGTTTGTGTGCTTCAATTCTCAAGTTAATCTGTTACCAAAATCAAGAAAATGAATAAACTCTAGTGTTCACCCCCTTCATGTCCCACTGTATCTTTTTTTCAACTGATCCAGAGTACCCATCACTCCCTGGTGTTCTTTTAGCAGATCGATCCCAACTGTTTACAGATACTGTATTTCGATAAACAGGGGCAATTCCAGGAATTGGGTAGGGGGGGGGGTTCCAAATAACAGAAAATCTAAGTCATATGAACGTTATGAAAACTTTATTGCAGCTTTCAAATAAATGCACATTCACATATTCTTGATATGCATGTATTGTGCAAAAAGATATAAAAGTTAATTAATTTAATATTTAAATGCATAACTTAAAAATAAATAGCTTGAATTCAATAAACTTCAAGTTCAATCTTAAATATCATGACTAGTGAGACCTACCTGAGTGATGGTAGTGCCTATATGACATACTAGCAACTATATGACATACTAGGAGTTCTGGGTGACCAGGGAACCCCTGTGTTTGCCACTGTAATGGTAAATATTTTTTTGTTGGGAGGGAGGGGGCAACTAGGAAACCCCCCTGGATTTGCCACTGATAAAGGTGTTAATTTAAACAAACACTCGCCCATAAATGAATGCCACATCTTTGTGAGATCTAGCTTTTGCTCGCAATTCAGATGGGTTTTTTTTCCGATTCTTCAATCATGTCGAGGGAGAGAATCACATCAACAAAATAAATTGAACTTTGCAGGTTTTCCAATGAACCAGATCATGTAGTCAGTGCTGCAAAAATATATAAAAGTTAATTAATTTAATATTTAAATGCATAACTAAAAATAAAATTTGCCTACTAACGTGTTTTGCCTACTAACGTGTTTTGCCATTGGTCTGTAGTCAGTGTTTACTGTTATTATTTTCTTCTTCTTCATTGATCTGATCCCAAACATCCATTCTTTTATAAGATTCTCTAAGAAAACAAAAAAAACCAAAAAAAACAGTGATCCCATTTAACAGAGAAATCGGTGCAGTCCCATAAATGGCTGATTGAGTTGCACCACTAACCATAAGATTTAATACGTGGCTCTGACACCAGCATGAATATATCCTGGTGATGTGCTGTTTAGCAAAGTTAAAAAGTTAAAAAAAACAAAACACTGAATATTCCTTGTGCATTTGTTATTAGCAATGCATTGAGTAATGTCCAAGTCATCTCGCCTCACCCCCTCAGTGTTTTATCTAAAAGTTAAAGGAACCCTTTTCCTGTGGAATATGTAAAGTCAATTACAACTACTGTATAAACTCTTCCTGGAGCCTGGCAATGCTAATTATGGAGCAACTCGCGAAAAAGAACCTGTCCTTACGGACAGAATCCAGCCAACTCCATTGGGACCATACTCTGTGCAGAGCATCGGTGCTGTCGAAACAGTCTCCTGGGCTATTGGGCACAATCCTGGACGGGTCGCCACTGACGCAGGATACTCGAATGGCTCAATCATCGAAGCATGCTGGTACTCATTTTGCCGACCTTGGAAGGATTACAAGCTAAGTCAACCCCACCTGGTATTAATTCAACAGAAAAGCAGGATTTGAACTCAAGACCCTAGGATCCCAAGCCCACCACCCTAACCATTAAACCAACACCAGGCATACAGACAGAATAATTCACCCAAAATTACAGAAGGGTTAATTCCCCCCCAAATCATGGAAGGGTTAATTCACCCACAATTGGTGTATTTTTACCTCTGTCACCGAAGATAGACCCGTTTGTTGTTTTCACCCATTTGTTTGTCTGTCTATCTATCTGTCTCTGAGCATATTTCAAAAAGTTATGGACAGATTTGGATGAAACATGGTGGACAGGTTGGATGTGCGACAAGGACGAAATTAGATTTTGGTGAAGATCCGGTTCCGGATAACAGACTTTTTAAAGTGATTCTTCACCATTTAGAGATAGGGCCAAAAACAATATGTAGCATCATATTTCAAAACGTTGTGGAAGGATTCACATGAAGCTTGGTGGACAAATTGGATATGTGACAAGGACGAATTGATTAGATTTTGGGGAGGATCTGGATCCAGATACAAGAATTAAAAAAAAAATTTGAAGTGATTGTTTCACCATTGAGAGATAGGGCCAAAACCGATACATAGCATCATATTTCAAAATGTTGTGGATTCAGATGAAGCTTGGGGGACAGATTGGGTGTGTGACAAGGACAAATTAATTAGATTTTGGTGAAGATCTGGATCTGGATACTGGAATTTTAAAAGTGATTCATCACAATTGAGAGATAGTGCCAAAAACGATTTTTAGCACGATATTTCAAAACGTTGTAGACAGGTTATGACAAAACTTGGTGGATGAGTTGGGTGACAAGAACAAGCCGATAATATTTTGGTTCAGGTCCAGATGTAGATACGGCCTATCAGTGAGATTTAGAATATAAACTGTTTGGCTTGACAGATGTATGCACTCCACCAAGTGCTGGTTTGGTATTACGACTTGTAATACCCCATTCACATAGCTGTCAACCCAAACCTGCTTGAAGGAGTGAGAATATTTTGTAACCAGGGTCCAAGTGCTGCAGACCCACGTCGATGCCCTGGTGGGTGTCTGAGCCCCACTGCCCAGAACAAATCAAGTAAAATAGAACCCAAATGGAAAGTTGTGGTGCCGATAAATCTTATTACAGTGGCAAAGGAGAAGGAAGAAAAAATTATCCACAATTAGACTGAACTACTCAAAATAATAATGGTCACTCAGTATTCCAAACTTATATTCAGATATATATATATATATAAAGATGTATTTTGACAGTGATATGAATTATTTCCAGTCCAGAATCAAAAACAATTTCACCTTTTATCACATACCTGCCTCACTATAAGCTCCTTGAAAGTAATTTCTGTTCACGTAAATGGATGGCTGCAGAGCCTGGACGTAGAACAGTGCACAGTCATCTCTGAGCTGTCTAGCCTGGGTTTGAATCCCCACCAAGGTATAAACTGCCATGCTGGTGTTTTGCAGGCAGGGTGAGGCAATCAATGTGTTTGCCATTCATCTGATGGATGTTACAGATCCGTTCACGTTATATGGAACATTTAACGTGAATAGTGGGGAAGTTATTTTTCGTGAAGAGTGGGGAAGGTATTTTTCGTGAAGAGTGGGGAAGGTATTTTTCGTGAAGAGTGGGAAGGTATTTTCGGAAGAGTGGGGAAGGTTATTTTTCTGTGAAGAGTGGGGAAGGTATTTTTCGTGAAGAGTGGGGAAGGTATTTTTCGTGAAGAGTGGGGAAGGTATTTTCGTGAAGAGTGGGGAAGGTATTTTTCGTGAAGAGTGGGGAAGGTATTTTTCGTGAAGATGGGGAAGTTATTTTCGTGAAAGTGGGGAAGGTATTTTTCGTGAAGAGTGGGGAAGGTATTTTTCGTGAGAGTGATTTTCTGAGAGTGGGGAAGTATTTTTCGTGAAGAGTGGGGAAGGTATCTTTCGTGAAGAGTGGGGAAGTATTTCTTGAAGAGTGGGGAAGGTATTTTTTGTGAAGAGTGGGGAAGTTATTTTTTGTGAAGAGGGGAAGGTATTTTTCGTGAAGAGTGGGGAAGTTATTTTTCTGTGAAAAGTGGGGAAGGTATTTTTCGTGAAGAGTGGGGAAGGTATTTTTCGTGAAGAGTGGGGAAGTTATTTTTCGTGAAAGTGGGGAAGTATTTTTCGTAAGAGTGGGGAAGGTATTTTTTCGTGAAGAGTGGGAAGGTATTTTTCGTGAAGAGTGGGGAAGGTATCTTTCGTGAAGAGTGGGGAAGGTATCTTTCGTGAAGAGTGGGGAAGGTATCTTTCGTGAAGAGTGGGGAAGGTATCTTTCGTAAAGAGGGGGAAGGTATTTTTTATGAAGAGTGGGGAAGTTATTTTTGTGAAGAGTGGGGAAGGTATTTTTCGTGAAGAGTGGGGAAGGTATCTTTCGTGAAGAGTGGGGAAGGTATCTTTCGTGAAGAGTGGGGAAGGTATCTTTCGTGAAGAGTGGGGAAGGTATTTTTCGTGAAGAGTGGGGAAGGTATTTTCGTGAAGAGGTGGGAAGGTATCTTTCGTGAAGAGTGGGAAGGTATCTTTCGTGAAGAGTGGGGAAGGTATCTTTCGTGAAGATGGGGAAGGTATTTTCGTGAAGAGTGCGGGAAGGTATTTTCGTGAAGAGTGGGGAAGTTATTTTTCGTGAAGAGTGGGAAGGTATTTTCGTGAAGAGTGGGAAGGTATCTTTCGTGAAGAGTGGGGAAGGTATCTTTCGTGAAGAGTGGGGAAGTATTTTTGAAGAGTGGGGAAGGTATTTTTCGTGAAGAGTGGGGAAGGTATCTTTCGTGAAGAGTGGGGAAGGTATTTTCGTGAAGAGTGGGGAAGTATCTTTCTGTGAAGAGTGGGGAAGGTATCTTTCGTGAAGAGTGGGGAAGGATTTTTCATGAAGAGTGGGGAAGTTATTTTTTTGTGAAGAGTGGGGAAGTTATTTTTCGTGAAGAGTGGGAAGGTATTTTTTGTGAAGAGTGGGAGGAGGTATTTTTCGTGAAGAGTGGGGAAGGTATTTTTGTGAAGAGTGGGGAAGTATCTTTCGTGAAGAGTGGGGAAGTTATTTTTTTTTTTGTGAAGAGTGGGGAAGGTATCATTCGTGAAGAGTTGGGAGAGTTATTTTTTGTGAAGAGTGGGAAGGTATCTTTCGTGAAGAGTGGGGAAGTATTTTTTTGTGAAGAGTGGGGAAGGTATCTTTCGTGAAGAGTGGGAAGTATTTTTTGTGAAGAGTGGGGAAGTTATTTTTTTGTGAAGAGTGGGGAAGGTATCTTTCTGTGAAGAGTGGGGAAGTATCTTTCGTGAAGAGTGGGGAAGGTATCTTTCGTGAAGAGTGGGGAAGGTATCCTTTCGTGAAGAGTGGGGAAGGTATTTTTCGTGAAGAGTGGGGAAGGTATTTTCGTGAAGAGTGGGGAAGGTATCTTTCGTGAAGAGTGGGAAGGTATTTGGAAGGTGGAGGTATCTTTCGGTAAGAGTGGGGAAGGTATCTTTCGTGAAGAGTGGGGAAGGTATTTTTCATGAAGAGTGGGGAAGTATTTTTTGTGAAGAGTGGGGAAGTTATTTTTCGTGAAGAGTGGGGAAGGTATTTTTTGTGAAGAGTGGGGAAGTATTTTTTCGTGAAGAGTGGGGAAGGTATTTTTTGTGAAGAGTGGGAAGGTATCTTTCGTGAAGAGTGGGAAGTTATTTTTTTGTGAGAAGTGGGAAGGTATCATTCTGAAGAGTGGGGAAGTTATTTTTTGTGAGAGTGGGGAAGGTATCTTTCGTGAAGAGTGGGGAAGTTATTTTTTTGTGAAGAGTGGGGAAGGTATCTTTCGTGAAGAGTGGGGAAGTTATTTTTTGTGAAGAGTGGGAAGTTATTTGTTGTGAAGAGTGGGGAAGGTATCTTTCGTGAAGAGTGGGGAAGTTATTTTTCGTGAAGAGTGGGGAAGTTATCGCCGACTCCTTGAACAAATTACAAATCCCGCATAAAGTGCGGGGAGAAAGTGGTCTGGTCTTCTTGGATATCCTTCGGACCCCAAAGTTATACAGCTTGTTTTGTCAGAATAAGGTTGTTGTCTGGTTCAGCAGATCCAGTGGCTCCAGAAACAACCTTGAAAATGAAAGCGTTTTTCATTGGTTTGAAACTCAGCTGTTTTGACTAGGGACCCATCTAAAGATTGTTAACACGAAATTTAGTTTCTACAAAAATGTTTTTGTAATGTGACATTTCAGTAGGTTATGCGTGAGAGCATGACCAGAGTTGAAAAAGTCTCGCGAGTCTCACGCCAAATGCATGAGAGTTGACAGGTAAGCCTTCAGCAGGAAGCAGTACGTGCTATGCTATCCATACAGTATTTACAAAGAGAGAATTGGGGTCCTCCCCTACCCTGAACCCCCAAAACTATTAATTTTTTTAACCCCTAAAACTACCCCATGCATATCGTGAGTACAACCACCAGCTTTCAACTCACTCTGTCCGACGGTTGAGGAATGCATACAAGTCAAACAAACCCGCACGCAAGCAAACATGCACTAAACATGCACGCAAACACGCAGACACTTCTCGAATTATATATAGTATGATTGATTACAAGACATCTAATCCTAAACAAGCACTCTGGGATGTAACTAGCTTTTAGAATCAATTCCCCCATTATCCCCTGAGCCCATTTCTATACAACACATGATCACCATAAACATGCAAGAAAATATTCAGATTCAATAAAATAAAAGTCAAACTTACTTGGATAATTTTCAACCCCGCCAGGAGCTCGTCTGCTCAAGTACAGAGCTGTGCGAGCATACTTATGTTCTAAAATACTGAAAGCTACATGTACAGTAGCTCCTACCGGCTCACAGACCCACTGGTAATTCTCCCAACACGCAGACGGCCCAATTCACCCACGGTGCTATGAACAAATTAGAAATACCTGCCCAAATCAACTTGGGGAGAACGCGAGGCCTGAATGAGCCAGTTCATGAAAGAATCATGTCAAAATGGTCCCCCGAATGACAACACAAGATCGTGGGAATAATTGGGACAGGTAAAGTTGTATTTGTACACTTGGTAAATAATTACGCTGTTTAATAAGACGTCTAACAAGACATCGATCATGCACAAAGAAGATAACTTCAAGATATTTAAATAATAACAGCTTTCTGAAGCTGTCTCACAGATCAATTGTGTAATTTATGCATGGACTTCATTGCAACATGGAAACAACATGTAATGTCTATTTTGCCCACTTCTCACTATGGCCTCCCGGGCCAAGTTAGACATTCGATGTTCAAAGGTGGAAACAGACCCTAGGCGAAGAGTTGGAGTTCATCCTTGCCCAAGCCATCTGGAATTCAAAATTAGCCAGTGTACTGGCATATGTAACATACCATAGGATCATTTACTTTTCCGAGCAGGCAGGACATCCGGCTACATGTCGTTTGCAAAGGACAGAAGCTCAGAAGAGGCACTGCCCTGCTGACACATCATCAAACTATCGCTCAAGGATCAAATGGCAGCACAGGAAAGGGAAGGACAGATTGAATAGCGAGTAAATTTTTTTCAAGAAGGAAAGTATTCGCGGACTCATTAAGCCTAACCCTTATAGGATGGGGAATGCTTACTGCTGTTGTAGATTTTCTTTCTACAATTAGCACCCCCAATTTTAATGGTGCCACAGAGTATATTAGACCCCTCGGAGAACTAAACCACCATTTAGAAAATTATTATTATTTATTTATTTATATATATTTCCCTTCCTGCCCTTCAAATTTCCGAGCCGTAGCACAGAGCCGGCTGGTACTTTCAGAATGAAATTTTGCAACAATAATGGGAATAAAAAAGATGTGGGGGTGACAATTTTTGACCTTAACCTATTTTAAAGGTCATGACCTAATTATAGCCATTTTAACATTTTTGACTGCAACTTGATTAAGGTTTGTCTGATCAGAATGAAATTGCCACCTCCGCATAGCCTAGAGCAACGTGCATTATGCTTAATTTACAACATACCCCTCTGGGTTCAAGGTCAAGGTCTTACACCCCTAGGAGTACAAAACCACCATTTATGTTTTTCTCCTGTTTTTTTATGCCAATGTAAGAAGACTTTCGGGATGAAATGTTGCATCAATAATGGCAATATAAAGTATGCGGGGTTGACATAATTCTATTTGACCTTGACTTACTTTTAAGGTCGTGACCTAATTAGACATTTTAACATTTTTCACCCTAACTTGATTAAGGTTTATTTGATCAGAACTAAATTGCCCTCTCGAGATAGCCTAGGTCAAGTTTCATTTATGCCTAATTTACATCACACAGCTCTGAGCTAAAAAGTCAAGGTCAAATGGCTGTGTGCAATAAACATAACTCGATTTTTGTCATCGCTCAATTTTGCCAAATGAGAAAAATTTAAAGACCGCCAGGTCTTCCAAGATGTTCTTGCATCTTAATAGTGTACCTGCACTGAAGTTGTGCACCTGATATTTGATTCATGTCCTTGTCCTTTGGGATGGGAGGTGTAAGATCAGTGAGAAATTGAGTTATTGATGTACAGTACTTCACACCAACAACTCCATTTCTCACTGTCCGTGTACTGATCTTACACCTCCCAACCCCCAGGAGTAACTCTGGCTGTGACTTCCCCTCCACTCCCACCTCTCGTTTGTTTGTGTGTTGTACCGTCCCCATAACAGTGACAAATCCATCTGCATCTCTCTCAGACACCAGGAACCAACTTTTAACCACTCATCCCAACTCTCTCTCTTCCACATATGTGGTGATATAAATTGTCACCATGCTAATTGGCTGGGTGTTGTTACCTCTCTCACCAGCCACGGCACTTCAGCAAAGGACTTCTGTGACTCCATGGGACTGAATCAATCTGTGAACTTTCCAACCTGGATTTCTCCCAATGGCAAATCTTCCCTTCAGGACTTGGTGATGATTAACTTTCCTGTAAATGTGTCCTGCTCGTCCTCTGCTCCAATTGGTTCACCTGATCATATGCTTGTGAAAGTAAACATCTCTCTGGCTATTCTCAGAGAGCTGCCTCAATGCCAGCGAGTCTGGCATTTCACTTAAGCAGCTTGGCAGGGACTGCAGGCAAAGACTCTCTTCAGGGCTGGTCTCCCATACCTCCTGTCCTGTTGTTAACTCAGCCTGGGAATTCTTCCACAGAAACCTCACGGAGAGATGAAATGTCTGTGCGTCAATAAGTATTCAACCCCCTGAGTAAATACTTTGTGGAAGCGCCTTTGGAAATGATTACAGCTTCGAGTCTTCTTGGGTTTGTCTGAACCAGCTTTGCACATATGGATTTGGGGATTTTCTCCCATTCTTCCTTGCAGATTTGCTCAACCTCTGTCAAGTTGAACAGGCAGTGTCAGTGAACAGCAATCTTCAAGTATTTCCACAAATTGTCAGTGGGATTCAAGTTTGGGCTTTGGTTGGGCCACTCAAGGATTTTCACGTTCTTGTTCTGAAGCCATTCCAGTGTTGCTTTGGTTGTATGCTTAGGGATGGTGTTAGATGGGTGATGATCATTTCCTTATAATGGAGCTTACTGTGCTCTTGTGAACATTCAACACTATAAAAATTGTTGTATACCCTTCCCCAGATCTATGCACCCTCACAATTATATCTCAGAGCTCTACGGACAGTTCCTTGGACTTCATCGTGGAGTTCCTGCTCCGACATGCACTGTCAACTGTGGGACCTCATATAGAAAGGTGTGTTTCTATCTCAATCATATCCAATCAATTGAATTGGCCACAGGTGGACTCTAATGAAGTTGTAGAAACATCTCAAGGATGACCAAAGGAAATTGGATGCACCTGAGCTCAATTTGGAGTGTCATCGCAAGAGGTTAAATACTTATTGATGCAAGACATTTCAGCTTTTCATTTTTAATTAATTTATAAAAATTTCTAAAAACAAGTTTTCACTTTGTCATTATGGGGTATTTTGTGGAGATCGGTGACAATTTTTTATAAAAATGTAATCCATTTTAAATTCAGGCTGTAATACAACAAAATGTGAAAAAAGTCGAGGGGTGTGAATACTTGATGAAGGCACAGTATCAGCGCAATAATGCCATTTGGTAACTACGTCATCTATCCACACAATTTCACAGTCAGGCTACTTCTACACAATTTTTACAACTCTATCCAGCTCTGACATCTCGACAAATGAGCATTCAAGCAAGGGTAAGAATAGCCAAATTCGATTTGTGGTAAACACTGCTCTATGGCGCAAAGACATGAAAACTTGATAGTACGAAAGTGAGCAAGCTGGTGGGTTTTGAGATGTGGAGGTAAAGGTAGATGAACAGGACCTCCTGGACAAATAAATAATAAATTGGGAAGTGTTAAGGACAGTGATGCAGAAGAGAAGCTTGTTAGGTATAATAAAGAAATGTAAGGTGACTTATCGTGGTCACATCCTTTGCCATTACTGTTCATAGAAAGAAGTATTGAAAGGCTGAAGGGAAGAGAGCTCGCTGTAGAAACCAAGAAGACGAAGAATAACTTGGATACCCAATGTAACAGTGGAATGGACTGAGCTATGCGGAATTTTCGAGGCCAGCGGCTAGATGAATGGGGTTTGGAAAACCATGGCAGTAAACAAACCTTCGAGATGGAGATGACACCCAGCCTGACATGATCTGACCCTGCATTGCATATTGGACTGAGATTCTAATGTATAACTCCACGCTAAGCCTGGAGTTGGCTTAATGGTTGAGGTGGCCAGCTTAATCTTAAGGTCTTGAATTTGAGCCCCTTGTTGTTTGTTTTTTTTCTCCGTTAAATAACACCAGGTGGGTTGACTCAGCCTGTCATACTTCCGAGGTTGGCAAAATTAGTACCAGTTTACTGGAAACAGGGGGGGGGGGGGGGCACGCATCAGCAGCACTGCTGCGCTCCCAGTCACAGGCTGCATCCAAATAATAACAACTTCACACTGCTGTTACATCAGTCCACCATCAATCTGACTCCACATCACTGGATGATCATTGCTGATGTGCAGCAGCGCCATGATGCAGTGCCTGCACACTAGGGCAAGAATTCTGACAGGGTGTCGGCAATGACTCACCGTGGACAAACTGACTCTGTCGGATCTTTAAGGTTCACCAACTAATGAGAGCAGATTGGTCCCCAGCTTAATGACAATCTGAAGGACAACACACTCTGTGATGCAACACCTGGCCTGCCAAGCACCAATGCAACAGTTTATATGGTCATACCCCAAATCAAACCCAGACTAGACAGCGCAGAGGCATACGTGCTACCTCTGCACCGTCCTGTTGGATTAACTAGCTTTGTAAAACTAATCACTATGTGGAAGATACATTTGTGACACCAGGCAGTCTACTGTAGCTGACATCAATGTTGCCAAAAGACAGATTAACGTCTGACTAACAAGGGCTACAGACAGCACTGACCTTCAGATTTTTTTACACAATGGAAACTTCCATGCTATTTATCAACAGGTGAATACATAATACAGGCACTTCATGAGTGGATACATTTAATGTGTGTACACACACACACACCCCACATCACACCTTTAACAAACAATAAAGACACAAGATGTAACCCAACATTGACAAACAACAATGATCACATGATGCGAACACCTCCCAGTCGTTGAGTACAAATCATGATGTATTCCAGCACCGAACGACTGGCAAAACGCACAAAGCACCCTCTCTGCGGCTTGACTGAGAATTGCATAAACGTTTTACCAAACACAATGATGTAACACCGAAGGGGAGTTGAGCTGGCACAAGGTTGCACACATTCTCTGGATTTGGTTTGCATCATAAATTTATCACTTTAGAGAGTTCAATGCCTTTACTTCTCCAGCAGCCATGAACGGAATCTATGTTGCTGCGAATGAGTTTCTTCTTTCTCATGAACAATCCACAATCCAATCGCTGCCCAGATACATGGCTCTGACCAAATCACGCCGCCTCGTCATCATGAGCCATATTTCATGCCTTGTGGGCAAATCTGGTCATCTGTTAAAATTCATCCTGCTGACTTTGCCAAACCAAAATGAAACCAAAGAAAACTATTCAGAAATCTGGGGGGCAGTTTAGGATGTGAAATATATGAGATATGTGGTTCAAACAAGGATATTTTCCCCTCGTACCGATGAAACCTGGTGTTAAGGGTAATTAAGAAGAGCTTCCAACCGTGAGACGTGGTCTTTCAACGATAAGACCACACCCTAATTGGTAAGAATTTGCAGGTGACTCCACATTGGGTTGTACAGTATCCCCATTCCACTGCTAGGCACACTGTCTCTGTCTCTGTCTCTCTGCTGATATGGAAATGATCAGACACTGGTCTGATAAATGGAACACATCCTTCAATCCTGGAAAAAAATCTCACCGTCTCACCCTGTCACTGTCTGTTGACATGGTCAGTAACTGGAAGAGGTTCAGTTTCTTGAACTTATAAGCTTCACCATCAGCAATAATCTCATCTGTGCCAATCACAGAACAAAGCTGGCCCTCAAAGCCAGCAAAAAACTGGGCATCCTCCATCGATCAAAGTCTTTCCTCGGAAAATTCGAGTAACTCAGTCTATAAGGTCTTTGCTCGTAGCTGAATGGAGTACTACTCTCCCGTAGGGCTGATGCTCCCGCGTCACACCTGACACTCCTGAATTCCATGGAATTTAAAGCTCTCAACATAATTGGAACCTACTGTGATGAGACCGAAGCACAAGGTCAGTTGCTTTCACGTTGCAGGCAGTTCGGTGGTTTCTCCATTTGTTTTCTACCTGTTTGTTTACCTCTTCTCCGATGTGGCTCCCTTTGCTCTCTCAGTCGACTGTCATCATGCCTGGTGTTGGCTTAATGGTTAGGTGGCGGGCTTTGGATCCTGTTCAGCTGTTGAATACCAGGTGGGGTTAACTCGGCTTGTCATCCTTCCTAGGTTGGCAAAATGAGTGCCAGCTTGCTGGTATACTGTGTCGGAGTGGCAACCCATCCAGGATTGTGTCCAATAGCCAAGGAGACTGCTTAAGCAGCACCAACGCTCTGCATAGAGTATGATCCCAATCTCCTCCTCCTACTGTCATTCCCCAGCAACTCCAGGATGCATGTACTTCCACTAACCTACTTATTGTTAACCTTCCAAAATCCAGGCTGACTACAAAACTCAACTCCTTTGTTCCTCACTTCTCCCATCAATGGATCCACCTTCCAGAGGCCGTTCTTCCAACTCTTCCTTCTAGGACTTCAAGCAAGCGGTGCACCACCACCTCATGTCACCTCCCATCCTGATTCATGATATATTTTTACCCCCATCAACCCTTCCTAAGGCAACCCTCTTGCTGGTTTCAGCGCTTCCTCCCCTCCTCTCCTCTCTTCTCTTCTTTCTCTGTTCATTCATTCCCCTGTTTGGGCCCAATTGTCAACTCACTACCACATTGGGAGTTTAACTTTGCTCTTCTATGAGCAAGACATGGTGAAATTATTCTTGCATATTTTCAGATGGCAAAGACTTCATACAGTAATTATCATCATTGGTTGATAACGCAGAAACCAACTAGAGAACCCATAGAACACGATACCCTGCACAGTGTTTAGGTATACAGTACTTCGATTTTAATACAATAGTGATAATAATAAAAAAAAATCCAGAAGTTTAGTGCGATGGAAGCAGTCAACACCACCCATATTTATATACCACCCTATAGAACATGTCCAAGTATTTAGAAGGTTATTTGTGTTCTACAATGTTTATGAATATAATTCAATTTAAATAAAATAAAGGTTGTAAACATCGTACATATAATATATATATATATATATATATATATATATATATATATATGCAGTTGCGGTTATGCAAAACCGCATGCCTCGAAGGCAATGGCTCCCAACATACAGTGATCCCCAGGCAGTCAGTTTGTTTGTCTTCATGCAGTCAGACCTTCCCCTCATGTCTAATGGGTTAACGGGACGAAGTGAGTTGTGTGGGTCTAATAACTCGGTCTAATTATATCTCTACCTTCCATTCAATCCTGATTTTCATTCCAACCCTTACCTTTTATCCATGATACAAATCGAAGCAGGCACCGCACCCAGGCGGCCGCCTATGAAAATCACAACGACGAGGACGCTCCCCAGCGCGTGCAGCCGTGCATGGCGTGCCCTTTCATTCAAATCTGCGCGCCGATTTACAACGGCGTCTCACCTTGCTTCACCTTCGCTCACCAGAAGCTCACCACTTCGGCTATCAACATCTCCCGCACACAGGAAAAATCACCCTGCGCATAAATGCACCTCCGCATCGATGGAATTTGCCAACAAACGAGCATGCTGCGCGGCCCAGGCCACTCAAACTGCGTGGCGTGGGGACGGGCCAAGCACGTTAACAGCACCAACCGCTGCTTGCCGGTGGTGCCCTGAACAGGCATGCGGGACCGATACGACCCTCGTCCAGTCGCCAGAACATGGCCCGGGAGTTCGGTGCAGGGCTCCGGGCCGTGATGTCGCGCCTGATGTGCGAATGAGGCCGCTTCCGGCCCCAGGAGCCTGGCAGTGTGGGGCCAGGATCCAATGGAAGGGCACGATTCGGATGACGATGCATTGCTTCGGGTCGTCGCCCCACCATTCGCCCGGGGGCGAATCCCGCTGGGGGAGGTCGATAAATTCCTGAGCACTCTCTGAGGCAAATGTCTTTTTGGGGTCTTGGAGGGTCTTTTTTGGGGTCTTGGAGAGCTTTTGGTGGGTCTTTTTGGAGAGTTTTGGAGGGTTTTTGCCGTCACGAAAGGGGTTTTTGCTGTTACGAAGGTCGTCGAGGCGGCGAACGTGTCTCTGCTGGCCGCTGCTACAAGGAAGGAAGAGCGAGCCGACCCCCCCCCCCTCCGTGGACCCCGCTACTCACCACCCGAGCTCCGCCACGAACTCGTCGAGTCCCAAACGTCGCTGTGAATACACAGAATAGAACAGCGTGCAACGACGGAGTTAAATCCATAGATTTGTTCAACGTTAGATTAAATCAATACCTCCGAAAGTCCCACACGTGCGACTGGGGACCAAACCAGCAACCATTGTCAGGTGCCGCAGCACGGAGTACCCCCATTCTCCGACGGCCAGGTACTCAACCGAACTCTGACCCCCAACTTGTCTCTCTCCTCAGCTGTGGGGGTCCAATAAAGAACTCTGGGTTTCTTTTTATTTGTTTGTGTGTCTGCAT
>CM068960.1:56273488-56290069 GCA_035128595.1 Eptatretus atami | reverse complement strand
GACTTCGATATGATGTCTGAACTCTACTCTGGTACTGAGAGTGCTGTGAAGTGTGGTGGTACCATCTCTGACTTATTTCCAGTTGTTACTGAGTTCGCACGGGTGTGTACTGGCCCCACACTTTTCAGCACTTGTATGGACTGGATTTTAGGGAGGATGTCGGAAAGATCAGCTGCGGTGCATCGTTTGGGAATGTCAAGATCTCGGACCTTGATTTCGCAGATGATGCAGTCATCTTTGGCGGAGACTTTAGATATCCTTTTGGGGGCCCTCGAGGTGCTGAATAGGAGTCGGAGTCGCTGGGATTACGGGTTTCTTGGGTCAAAACTAAGATCCAGGCTTTCAATGACATCTTGGATGCTGCTGTCCTGTCTGTGTCTGTTTGTGGTGAGGATATTGAGGTCGTGGAGAGATTCATTACCTTGGCAGTGATATTCATGTCTCTGCTGGCTGTGAGTCAGAGGTCAATAGACGTCTGGGTTTGGCCTGGGGAGTCATGGATTCACTGGATCATGGGGGTGTGGCACTGCCAGTACCTGCGCGGGAGGACGAAAGTCCGAGTCTCAGGTCCTTGGTGCTTCCAGTCTTGTTCTATGGATGCAAGACTTGGACTCTGACCAAGGATCTGAGAGGAGACTTAATTCTTTGCTACCAGGTCTCTTCGGAGAATCTTGGCTAATCGCTGGTCAGATTTTTGTGTCCACGAGCGGTTGCTGGAGAGAGTCGGATGAGATTTGTTACCTGCATAGTCCGTGAGCGTCAGTTGTGGCTGTATGGACATGTAGCTCGTTTTCCTGACGCTGATCCTGCTCACAGATTCTCTCAGCGAGGGAGTCTCGTGCGTGGAGGAGGCCAATGGCCGACCACGTGCCTCGTGGTTGCAGCAGGTTGACCATCATCTCAAGGAGATGGGGATGGCCTGGCATCTGCCTGGGGGAAGGCCAGACTGAGGCCCCTGGAGTACGGTGGAAAGTGGACGCAGCGACGCGCTGTTCTGGCACATGCTCCATATGACTGACTACCATTTGAAAAATAAAACCTAAATCAAAAATCGGCTCGAGTAAAATTAGGGACGAATTAAGTAAAAAATAAAATGTGTCATTATTTTTGTTGACATTACCTCAGATGACGGTAAACAAAGTGGACGTCAGAACAACACGAAACAAAACGTAACGTGAAGAGAGAGGAGAAATAGCCATAAACAGAACAACAGATGTTCAGCGAAATACGAACCAGACCGTGGTAGCGCGAGAAACTTCCTGGTCGCTTGTTTTTGATGAACCTGGCGTGTAGCGGACGATAACATAACGGGGGTGTAGAAATTTTTTTCAATTCGACATAACTTGATTTATACCATATTATTAGAAATCCACAAAGACAGAAATGCCGGTGATTCCATTTATTTTGGATCCTTTTCACTTGGGTCAATAACGTTTGATCGAGGAGAGATCGAAGGTGGAACAACGGCGTAGTTCCTTAAAACACTGTATACACACTTAATGACGGTAAATAGACACCCGATTTTGAAGACTACCATTTGAAAATAAAACCTCAATCAAAAATCGGCTCGAGTAAAATTTCTAATATCTCCGAAGTGTTTAATTCCAAGTCTCGTTTTCTCTACATTCAAAACTGAAGGACAAGTATTGAAAATAGTGAACGTGCGGTTTTTCGCGCGCTGCATAGCAACGGGTGGTTGCTTAGCAACGAAACTCAAACGCCACATTCCCAGCTCATATGGCACCTGTCGCCAAGTTTCATCGAAATCGGTTTGCTGGTTTGTGCTGTGGAGCCTCACGTTGCAGACACACACACACACACACACACACACACACACACCCACACAACACACACACACACACACACACACACACACACACACACACAAAAACCCGACAATAAGGGATATCTAGCGAATCCAACAAACCGGACGATTACAATATTCCGCTCCCTCCTCCGGGGGGGGGGGGGGGGGGGGGGGGGCGGGATAATAATAAAGGTTGTAAACGTCATGCATATATATATATATATATATATATATACACATATAGATATATATATACACAATACATTCATACATATAATGCACACATGGACACATATACATAAAGGAAGACAAGGAGAAACCCGAATAAGTAAGAGCAGAGATGGAGTCATCAGGAGGAACATGGAATAGGATTTGGGTTTCAGCAACAACTCCTCTACCCTCAAAGCCATCCAGACACAGCCAAGTGAGCCTTATGGAAAAATTTCTGCAGAATTCACTTCTATGCATAAAAATATAAATTAAATTTATATACATATATATCCAGGTTTTTTCCAATGTCTTACCCACATCTGTGGGGTTGATTTCAGCCCGTCATCCTTCTGAGTTCGGCGAAATGAGTTCCAGTGTGCTGGTAGAGGGGCACAGCATCAGCGCACAGCCGTGCTTCAAAGAAATGATAGCTACCGCAGCAGCCAAGCTACCATACGCAAGAACAGAACCCACCCATTTTATTACATCACCCTAACACGCTATATTAGTTCTTCGTGCCTGTTGTTTGTGTCCATTGGGACATCCATAAAAACAATGTTTCCCATATTGGAATGATTTTCAATTTTGGTTACTGCCAGACAGGCAGAATAAACAATTGACCGCCAGGCAAGCAAAATAAAAAATTATCTCACTCATCTCTACATGGCGATCGGGGAACAAATTTTAGACAAATTGCTGTCGACGGGAGATTTGTCTTCCGATTTGTGTTCAAAATCCAACATTAAATTTAATTGTTTCTCGATCATAAACTGACAAGATGAACGGACGGATAGACAAACATGAACCAATTGCTTAACCCGGCTTTTTTTGCTTCGTGTGTGCTGGTAATAACTCAAACTAACTACTGTATTTGTTTGGAGATTTTGTCAAAATTTATATGTATAAACAACTTCATAACACTCACAAAATCACAGCTTGCATGAAAGTATCCACATTCAAATTTGAAAATACTGCAATTTGTTTCTCGGAAAGTTTGGACAATTCACCATATTTTGTTGCTTGAGAAAGAAATGTAAAGGGTCAAATATATACTCAACACCAAATACAATAAGAAAACTTTTAAGATGCGAATTAAATGATAGATTAACGTTCATAATGTATTTGTCATGCGCATACAAACCATGGCTATTGAGGAAAGAAACATAATCAGTAAATTGGAAGTGCAACATTTAAAGGTAGAATTATAGTCACCTGAAATGAATGATTCTGGATAGTCAAATCCAAATTACGTTTCCCACAGAATCTGTGGATATGTCTTTTGGGCGACCCATGTCAATACCTCAAAAAGTGGACGCTCATATGGTTTTGTCAGTTTAGGAATGGCTCAGTGTTATTTAACACCGAATGAGTTGGCTCGTGCCATTGGAATGGCTCAAGGGGGATGATTCAAATGCAGCTGTTCGCTTTACTTGTACATATTGTTAATGGAAGTGTAATTTTTATTGCATTCACAAGGGACCGTCGGACTGGACAGTTCATGGAAAGACCTTGTTTAGGATGCCCAAGGGTTAGAACCCTTCTTGGATTTGTCTTGGAAGTGATATGCTAATTGCAGCTTTATGAAGTTTTGGTTTGATGAAGGCAGCCTGATGGTATGGACAGGATTCAAATTGGACGAAGAACGGACCTTAAAATTATTTGGGGGGTGCTATGATTGGTGTCAGATAAAGGGAAGACATCATTACACCAATAGTCATTCTGCTGTCCCAACAGCAATGTCCAAATTAATATTTATGTATGACATACTCATTCATACCGTGCACATGTGGTCAATGCTGCACTTCAGGGCCATAACATCACTTGCATCGACTGACTTGCACAATTCTTGGACTGAAATTTGATCGAACATGTTTGAGACATTCTGGAGAGGTATGTTTGTACTCGCAAATCTGCAAACGGTCTCTTGATCAACTGAAAGTGGCCCTGGTTGAAGAATGGCAAAACAACTCACAGCGAGACCTGGATTATCTGACTTGTTAATAACAAAGTGGGTACAGGATTGTATTAGGGTCAATGGTAGTCATATACAATATTGAAGTGATACATGCCAATGTAAACTTATCTGTGATCCCCTGTACACTGGGTCGTTGTCAATTTTCCCATTCATTTCAGAGAGCCATATTATTGTCAGGAAACTAAACTTTGGCTTCCACCGACATGTTTGTTTTATGAGTGGACAGGTCAGTCATTGTGCAGGACCTCTTCAACCACAATATGACCAAGTTTGAATCTACCTATAAAGTGAATTTCTATGTATCTATGTATGTATGTATTATTGCATAAGATTGGGGTGGTTGGATTGCACATTTTAAAGAAAGAAGAAGGCACTTACAACCAAAAGTAAAAACTAGATTGACTCCTAATTTGAGCAAAAAGCGAGAGCGAGACCCGGTGTCAGGCAACGTTTCGCTCTCGTTTTTTTGCTCAAATTAGTGGAGTCAATCTAGTTTTCTTTTGGTTATAAGTGCCTTCTTCTTCTTCTTAAAAAAATACACACACACACACACACACACATATCGAAACATGTGGAGTGTTATGAGCACTCTCCCGATCTCCATTGGACATAGTCCTACACCAAAGCATCACCTCCAACCTGGAGGCCTCGACGCCAGTGTCCATGTCAAACAGACAAAGATTACATGGTCAACATCAGTTGAACATCAAACCTTCTTGTATGGTATGAAGAAGCAAATCCCTTCAGCCTTCTGGTTGAATGGTTGTATTAACGGGAACAATCGTCTGTGTGGCAGATGGACGGTTATTCTTTGCGGATTATGTGTTTTACCCGTGTGAGAGATAATCTGCGGCGATGCTAACGGTAACAGTCAGAAGGTGCGTCTGATTGTTTTAATGACGAATGTGGTCATCGTTGGTTCGATATTTAACGGTACGCCATCTAATGAGGGCAAACAAGTCCGACATCCGGATTGGCAGCTTCGTTTGATGATCAACTGATGTTGACCATGTAATCTTTGTCTATTTGACAGAGTCGCGGACCGAGGCCTCCGTTGGAGGTGACGCTTTGGTGTAGGACTATGTCCAATGTTGATCGGGGAAGTGCTCTCGTCACACTCCACATATTTTGAAATACATGTTTTCATTTGTTTATGTATGCTTCAAAAAATAAATAAACTACTGAACCTGATCCACTCGAATTTTGCATGTTGCCTAGGGTCCCCAAGTATGTTTTTTTTGCCAGGGTAGCATATTTTGGGGGAGGGGGTTCAGGGTGTGGGTGAAGACCCCAATTCTCAATGTGAATGCGTATCACATAGTGCCCCAGGTGGTATCCAGTATTACAATCAGGTCAGGTCAGGTCAGGTCAGGTATGGGAGCATGTCGCCGGAGCAGCGCATCGCTGCGTCACTTTCGCCGTGCTCAAGGGCCTCCACCTGGCTATCCCTCAGGCAGATGCCTGGCCTATCCCATCCCCATCTCCTTTAGATGCTGATCAATCTGCTGCAACCACGAGGCACGTGGTCAGCCCATTGTCCTCCTCCACTCACGAGGCTCCATCGCTGAGAGAATCTGGTGAGCAGGATCAGCATCAAGAAAACGAGCCACTTGCCACATACAGCCACAGGTGATGCTCACGGACAATGCAGGTAACAAATCTCATTTGAGTCTCTCTCAGCAACTGCTGGTTGGACACAAAGTCTGACCAGCAATAGCCAAGGATTCTCCAAAGAGACCTGGTACCAAAGGAATTAAGTCTCCATCTCAGATCCCTGGTCAGAGTCGAAGTCCACATCATAGAGCAAGACTGGAAGCACCAAGGACCTGAAGACTCGGATTTTCATCCTCCCACACAGGTACCGACAGTGGCACATACCATGATCCAGTGATTCCTGACTCCGAGGCCGACCTAGATGTCCATTGACCTCTGGCTCCAGCCCAGCAAAGACATGAACATCATTGCAAGGTAAGTGAATCTCTCCGTGACCTCAACATCGTCACCACAAACAGGTACCAACAAGATAGCAGCATCTAATATGTCATTCAAAGCCTGGATCTTAGTTTTGACCCAGGAAACCCTAATCCAGTGGCTCTGACTCTTCATTCAGCACCTCGAGGCCCCCAAAAGGATATCCAGATTCTCCGCAAAGATGACTGTAATAAAAGATGATTAACATCAGAGATCTTGACATTCCCAAACGATGCACGCAGCTTCATCTCTCGACATCCTCCCAGAATCCAGTCCATACAAGCGCTGAAAAAGTGTGGGGGCCAGTACCACCCTGACGAACTCCAGTAACAACTGGAAATAAGTCGGAGATGGTATCACCATATCGTGCACACGCTCAGTACCAGAGTACAGTTCAGACATCAGATTGATGAGTTTTGGTGGCACCCCACGAAGACCAAGAATCCTCCAGAGGGCATCCCAATTCACGGAATCAAATGCTTTACAGAGATCAACATAGGCTAAAGCAGCCCCTGCAAAACTTTCATCTGTGTTCAGTGAGGATCAGAAGGGCAAGCATGCGGTCAATCGTTGCCCTCTTTTGGTTTAAAGCCTGACTGCTCTGGATGCTGGTGCTCAAGCAGATGGTGAATAACCCTATCAAGAATGATCCGAGCAAAGACCTTGCCCAGCACTGAGAGGCAGCGAGACCCCTCGGTAGTTGTTGCAGTCCTGGCGATCTCATTCCCTTTCCAGAGAAGGGCAACAAGGCCCCTCTTTCCAGTCAGTTGGATGATGCTGTGTTCCAGGCAGAGCAACAACTGCATCAATTACATGAGTACAACATTTCCACCAGCCTTGAGAAGTTAAGCGTGGATGCCACAGATCCCAGGAGCTTTACCCCCATTTCAACCGGTTCACCGCAGCCTGGTTTCCACAAACAATGGTGGTGCAGTTGATTGGAGGGTCAGCAATTGGGATCGTAACACCCGATATCCAACTTAACAGCTGGTGGATCAGCCTGGAACAGCCGCTCAAAGTAACCGGCCCAGCGGGCTTTCACTTTGGACTCCTCTGTCAAGAGCTCACAACCCTCTGCTCGAACTGCAGTATTCCAAGGGATGGGCTTGGAGGAATGCAATGTGCAAATTCTCCTGTAAGCAGGACGAAAATCACTTGACCACAGGTATGCTTTCCCCTCACGATCCTACACAAGCCCTCCTTACTCCCACCTCAGCACACGTACAGTTTACGCTCAACTCTTGAACAGCTCGCTTTGCCATTCAGCCTGCCTGCGACTCTGGTCAAAGTATCTGGTGTCCCTTGAGAGCAAAATTCTTCTCACCCTACGGTGAGTTTTCAAGACATCCACCGGCAACTTCAAGGATGGTGTCTGAAGGCACTCCACAACTCTTCAGGATCCCCAAAGCACCCAAACCCCCAAATCCCCACTCAGCCTTGTTCACAACTCTCAGCACTCCAGTTCACAACATTCTTGAGCTTGCCAACATCCAGCGAGGCTGGATGGTACCATTCTCCTGGATTTAAGGTGCAACTTCAGAGTTGCTACAAACAAGCCGGTGGTCAGTATTGAGAACTGAGCACTCCGGTAGACCTGCAGTTCTGGATCATCCTCCAGCGACCGGCAACGAGGAATGGTCAATCTCCTTTGCCACACCGCACCGTTGGAATACCAATCCAGGGATGAGCCTGTGGGCGCTGAAACATGAACCAGCCACCCTAAGTCCATGACTTCTTGCAAAGTCAAGGAACTTTGTGCTATTCTGGTTCACAGTTCGGAGTGAAAATCCTGCCACCAACCGCCTAAAAAACGAAGTAACCCCTGCAACAGGACGTCCGCAGACACAGTTGGGCACAAGATTATGGATGGCCGTTGGCTCACAAGAGAACTCCTCCACCCTTTGAGACACTTGGTTTGACATGTTTTGTTTTTAGTCCTGCTTGTTGTCCATTCCATACACCCTCATCATCAGAAAAGCTGGTGGGGAGATGGTTTAGTCGACGACAACCCGAACGATTGAAACAGGTTCACAAAGGTTTATTTGGTACTTGCAGCAAGTCACAGACGATCAACCTGGCTTGAAATCATCTTTTCTCATATAAAGAAAGTTTAAACAATGAACGATATGCATTACGGGATGTTGAATCTGAGTGAGACTGATTCAAAATTTCAAAATGTTTCATTTTATCAATTTTAAAGTGGAGGTTTAATCCAAAGATTCCAACACAGAGCTTCTCGAGAAGCGGAAGTGATTTTCTTCTAGCCCCATATATAAGCAGCATGATGGCTGATGAAGATGGGTGTCAGATGGCGATGGTCCTCGAGGTACGCACACTAAACTCCAAGCTTGTCTGGCCCTAGGTTTGAATCTCGGCTTCAGCTATAACCGTCATCTTGGGCTTTCACAGGCAGGGTGTGTATCGTCATTATATCAGGCATCCTGTCTGTGGGCATTAGTTGGTGGACGTTAAATGTCCCACGGTGTCTCGAAGAGTCAGCGAGCTACCACCGGCACCCTGGCCAAATGCCAAATTCCTGCCTGAACCGAGTCGACATCAGGCCTGGCCAGTCATTTCATAAAAGGCTTGAGCCAAGTTTCCCCCAGCCAACCCTGCAAAGACATGGGAAAAATATTGTGGCTGCTCAAGAAGAATGAGAAGAAGTTGCTGACGAAGGTGATGTTAGCTGACTTTCAAGCAAAAGCAGAAGGAAGATGACCTCGGGCAAATGATAGGGAATAGAGCAGAATGTTTGCGAAGTACAACATGTTGTCTTTTTGATTAAATTTGTCAGCAAAGCAACGGATAAAAATGCCTAGCGCGTCATAAAAACAACACAAGCCAAAACATCTGTCAATTTTTTGAGATGGGAAATTGCTCGAACTCATTCTCAGAGATTTACCAAAAGTTGCACACCTGTCAACCTCGACATCCTGCACATAATATCCAAGTGCGTCTTTGTCCTGCATGCAAATTAATTACAAGCTCCTGCCTGAGCCTTAAATGCAAAGAAAGAATTTCTGGGAATTTATCCACAGCTTTGAGACTTTTTTTACAATGTATGATATTTACCCAAAACTAAGCACTTGTTGCATTTCTCGATCAATTTCAATTGTTTCCAAAACTAACTTGTGTACAGGTCACCATCACAACCAATGCAACTACTACAACCATTACGAATACGACTACGACATCAAGGCTTCAATAAATCCCACCTTTTAAAGGGTCAGCCAGGGATATTAATGACAACATGCAGCCATCCTTTCATGTGAGAAGATGCCGATGGTTTCAAAGTTTGCATCAGATGTAGTTTTGTTCCATCACTTACCAAAAGGGATACATTGCTTTTGGGGAAGTAATATTTGAGCAAATGATCAGCATATTGTCGTGAGTTTCTCTCCTTACCAATGATCTGTGTGCTGGCCTTGCGAGCGCGTTCCTGAGAGGCAAAGCTTCAGCTCGCACTGCCTCACGCACATCCCGAACCGCCGCCGCTAGATACCGCGCAGCTCTGTTCGTCGAGAGCAGCAACTCATCTTGCCTGCACATACACACAGCCAGCCCTTGACCTGCACGCACGCACGCACGCACTATTTGTATTTCAACAGTGGTGTTTTAGCAAAGTGTGGAGGCAATTCTGAATTGGAAACTTCGTTTTCTTGTTCTGCAAAACTCTTCCAGAATAATCACAGCATTGGTTCAGCCAGAGTGATCCAAAACAAGTACAATGGCAACAAGACAGAGCATTAACATTGCAGAGCCACAGCGGGGTATTTGCTCGGGGCTCGTTTCACCACCCTGGGTCCATAATAAGGTTGATCAGTGTGCAGACTCACAGACACACCAACACAGATTACATAGCCTCTCCCCGTCACTTTGGGAACAGGCGAGGCTAATTATTGGACCTGGATACAAAGGGTTTTTGATACACACATATAAGGTGAAGGTGCTGTACACTACCCAATCAATGGTGCTGTAAGTGGAGGGGGGGGGGCTGTAGGATATATCTGTTTCAACAGACCTGCAGGCTACATGATTATCTTTCTCCAACCTAGCAGCTGTTTACAACTACCAACAACATCGTCATTACCATCACATAAAGAAGTCGGAGGATAAAGAATAAGAATCAAAACCTGTCGGCATTTTTAAGAGTAACACAGAGAAATATGTATTTGACAATCCAAATCATCAGGCTAATAATTTTGAAGAAATTAATTATTGGACTGAATGACAATAAATGCGGCTGACAGGATGGCCGATGGGTGTGCGCACTCGCTCTAAGCTGTCTAGCCTGGGTTTGATCCCGACGTAGGTATAAACTGTCATCCCATGTTTCACAGGCAGGGCGATTCATCATGTGTGCGCCGTCTCTCTGAGGGACGCTCAACTGGATGCCAACATCTGCAGGCATTAGTCGATGGACATTAAAGATCCATGGTGTCCTTCAAAAAAGCAGGCGAGCTATTGTCAGCAACCTGAACAAATTACAAATTACAGCAACCTGCCTTAACTTAGTCAAACGTCAGGCTGGCCAACCGGTTCGTGAAACACTTTGGTCAAGGTTCCCAGGCCAACCCACAATAACGTGGAATAGTTGTTTCAGTTAGAGACAGAAGACCGAAGGACAATAAATGGAAGTCCAGTTTAAAACAGACTGGCACGCAATCAATTGCACTTATAGGCACCGCAGTTGATATGTATACAGTATGTAGTGTACTTTAATGCTATTATTTAAAAAAAAAAATCAAAAAATCCATGACAGTCAATTGTTGGACAAGGAACTCCAAAAGTCAGATTTGGCAGATTTACTGTTGTTCTGTATATCGTTAATGAGCTGGAGAATGAGGCTACAAGCAGGTGTAATCAACATGAGGAAACGCATGTTTGACTTTGATTAAATTACCATTTCGTGCTGCTCGGTGCATCGATACATCAGGAAGCACTTAATACGCCACCGTTGTCATTTAAAAGGATGTATAAACAGGGGCAGTGAGCTGAAATAAAAGGCTAGAGTCACGCACACAGTGGCCTAACTCTTTTCAAAAGATACTGCGGGTTTTAACGTGCAATATATATATACTGTCATGGCCAAAAATATTGGAACACTTGAACTTTTTTTTAAAAATAATGCACCATTTCTTCCAGAAAATTGTTGAAATTAAAAGAATCTTTTGGTTTTCCACATATGTATTCTTCGGTTTCCAGGAGAACAAAACAAAACAAAAAGCTGAAAATTCTTTACTACACTTCGCTTATTCAACACAGAAATCCTAAAATGACCCTGACATATTTTGGCACTTTTAGAAGTTGTTGGAATAATTAGATTTCAAGCAGGTGATTCTCGTTTACTTTGGAAATGAACCACCTGTGGTGGTTGCAGGTGCCTGAAATATAAATCATCAATCAACTAGTTTGAATAGAGAAAAGGAGTCATTCTGCTGATTTGTGTCACTGTGTGTGTGCCGCAATGAGCATGGAGATAAGAAAGAAAACCAGAGAATTGTTTAGAGGATGTCAGACACAAGATTGTAGCCGACGCATTGACAACCTCAAGGCTACAAGTCCACTCCAGAGACCTTGATGTTCCTGTGTCCACGCTACGTAATGTTAATCAGGAAGTTAAAGGTTCACGGCACTGTAACCAACCTCCCTGGACGTGCCACAAGGGAGAACTTGATCGAAATTGCAGCGAAGGATTGTTCCGAGTGGTGGGATGGAGAAAGCACCTCGATCAACTGCCAAACAGATTCAAGCTGACCTTCAAGATACAAGGTAGACAGTTTCAACTCACACCATCCGTCGCCAACTCCATGAAAGGGGGTTTGTGGGTAGGATACCCAGGAGACTCCACTGCTGAGAGAGAGAGAGACCAAAGAAAGCCTGACTGGAGTTTGCAAAACACACCTGAACAAGCCAAAATCTTTCTGGGAGAATTTCCTTTGAGACAGATGAAGTCAAGTTTTGATCTTTTTGGTAAAACACATCATCTTGATGTTTACAGAAAACAAAATGAAGTCTTCAATGAAAGCACACCTTATCTACAGTCAAATATGTAGGAGTTCAGTACTGTTTTTGGGGTTGCTGTGCTGCCTCTGGCAGTGGGTGCCTTGAATATTGTGCATGGCATCATGAAATCAGGAGACTACCAAGGATTTTGGAGCACAACAATGTTCAACCCAGTGTCAGAAAGCTGGGTTCTCGTCGAAGGTCATGGGTCTTGTTGCAGGACAATGACTCCAAACACACTTCAAAAGCACCCAGGAATGGTTCAAGACAAACACTGGACTGTTATGAAAGTGCCAGCAATGAGTCCCTCATCTAAATCCCATTGAACACCTGTGGGGAGATCTGAAAACAGCAGTTGGGAGAAGGAACCCTTCAAACCTGGATAACTGGAGCGTTTGCATAAGATAGAGTGGGACAACAACCAGTAGAGAGGTGTAGGAAGCTCATTCATGGCTATAGGAAGCGCTTACTGCAGTATTTTTGTCCAAAGCTTGGCTACAAATATTAAGTCGAGGTGTCAATAATTTTGTCAATGCCATTTCTTTATATTTTCTCATTTAATGGATATATTGTTCTGAATCAAAAAAAAAGGTTCTATAAGATAAAGAGTGATAAGAATTGTGGAGACAAATACTTTTGTCAATTTCAACTTATTTTTTGAAAAAAATTGTGATGTTATTTGAAAAAAAGTGCAAGGGTGCCAATATCTTTTGGCCACGACTGTATGGTAGCACCTTTACTTGCAAGACCACAATTTGGTCACCACACATAAAGACCCTCAGTTCCCATCTTCACAGACAGCGACAATTATCATCGCACCTTGCTGGGGTGTATCCGGCACCCAGGTGGCTGGTCCGATGTTCCTGAGCTGAAAGGCGATCGCACCTCCTGGCAGCTCTGCCCGCACCCGCCGCATGCGCCGGACCCGCGGCCGCACCGAACGCCGCGGCCAACAGGAGCACCGTGCAAGGCCCGGCTCCGAGCCCGCGAGTCGGCCGCGACCTCCGCCATGCTAGTCCCGGTCGGCGCGTGAAGATCAGCTCGGGGCTCCGCAGCCCTCCTCGAGTGTCCCTGCCGAGCCGCGGGGCGGGACGTTCCTTCTCTGTCTCAGGGTCCCAGCCTCGCGGGCGCTGTTCCCGCCCCATTCATCTGTAGCCCGGTGCGCCTGCTGCCCATTCGGAACGAAACCCGATCGCCCTTCAGCAGGTGCACAATCCAGGTGTGTTGACAGAGGAAGAGTTACAACAACCTTTCTCCTTCTACGGCCAACCTCAACTCCGCAGTGAGCAGGGTAAAACACTGGCGCTGTAAATGCACGTGCAATTATTCAGTCATCCTTTTCCGCAATTATAAATATCTGTCTATATAGTACGTACGTACCTATATACCTAATGTTTTGCACAACTCGATCTGCTCATTCAGCTATTCTGACCGCTCGTCCTCGCGGAATCAATGCTCTCTATGCCTATGGTCTAGTTCCCTGGAGTACCAAAGTGAGGTTACGATCATCCTCATGAGCATAGTCATTAACGACACGTAATCGGAACAAATTAAATGAACACGAGTGCGATGCATCCTCGAACTTTAAACCCTATTTTGGCAAGACTTTGAAATGCGTGCACCACGGTCTTCACGGTTTATGGAATACACCACAGCGTCAATAAAATGGCGTTAAATCGTGGGAAGGTACATAATGGTCAATCACAAGGGGGTTCAAAAGGTTCACGGAGTGAGACACGCACAAGGCCAAGGAACCACCATTTTTTGCTTTTCAATTGATAAGTAAATATAAATCAGGAAATGTTCCCCTCCCCTCTCCTTCTTCCTACCGGCCATAAATAACATCCCGGAGTGTCATGAGAGAATGTGGATAAGCGACACTCTCCAAAATGTTTCCTCGTCGAGCAGAAACCAGTTGATTACATCTAAGGGGCGGTACTCCTATCAGCAATTAAGACGAAAAGTTGTTGAATCACGGGAGTTTATTTGTCAACTAACAACCACAGTAATATGAACACAGGAGTCCAGTCAGTTTTATGACATGAGAGACAAAAATTAACAAATAAATGCAGAAACTCGATATAAATAATGAACCAGGTTCTTCAAAACAAGCTGTTCACCACAATCTCTTATTTTTTTTTCCCCGTCCAAAAATGATCTTTTCTACCCCCGTTAATCACCAAGACCACCCTCCTTCAAATTCCCTGCTTTCTTCCTGAAAGTCCCTGTGGTGTCCATCTTGTTTACCCTGTGGTACCCCACCCCATCCCTCTCCTTCCACAGATCTCATGTCTCTGTTACACACTTTTTCTCCTTCCCTCTCCCACCCACTGTCTCTGCTCCCCTTTTGTACGTTCTGTGTGTGTTAGCTCTTATATGAGCCTCGACAGTGTCTAAATTAAGCACGGGCCCCTGAGGCAACAACCTCTGGGGCTCCATCCTTTCTCTGTTTACATTTGTATGAAAATTACAGTTAAGGGAGAAGCTCGGCCCCTCAATGTACCGAGGCAGTGACCCCCCCCACCGAAACCCGATCTTGACGCCCGAGGCAGGCCTTCTTGTCTTGGATGGACTGCTCGACAATTTGTGGGCTGGGCAGCAAGTGGGAGGTAGCCCGAATGCCGGCATGTTTTTGCCCCAATCGGGCTTACACGGTGGAGTCCTTGGCCACCACACCCATGTTATCCTTCTTGCTCCTGCCCCGCACCCTCGTCCCTCCAAGCGCCCCCCTTCGCCCCGTACCCCTCTCCGCGCTCCCGGCACCCCCGTCCCTCCCCACCCCACCCCTATCGCAGCTCGGAGCGCCCCCCACCAACAATTCCTCCCCACATGCATTGTTTGGCCAGTCTCCTCCCTGCTTTAACCTCAATCTGCTTGGTGTTTTACCCCGTGATGTAATGCGTTGGGTTATCATCCATTATCCATTGATTGTTGTTGTGGTTACATTATTATTCTGCTGTTGTTGTTGTTGGTTGTCGATTTGAAGTGCGCTTCTTTTTTTCGGGGACCTTCCAAACGTCATTGGGCGAATAAAATGGCCTCACTTCGGGCAACAATGGTGCTGCATGAGGAGCTTACATTAGTCCTTCCATAAATAGGCATCGTAAACTTTGAACATCCCCGATCCGACTGGGCTCATCTTGATCTCTAATCAGGATTTTTTGTTCATTTCAGAAATCATGTCAGTTTTTGTCCAGTCGGGCCGCCGCCTGATATACCAAAGCCTCGTCAAGCAGGATGGCTCGGACGTGGATCGGCCAATGGCTAGCGGTGTGTTGGAAGAGACAGATCCAGATCAAGTAGATTTCTCAAGAAGGAGTCAGGAATCTGACATTTCTAAAGAATATACGATCTTCATCCCGAGCAAGCAATATCGCCACTTCTGACAAGTGGGCACAGATCTGTCAAGTGCCTGAGTCACTGACTCCGTTCCTGAAAACTCCAGCGACTACCAGTCAGTCAAGCGCCTTGCAGGTAAGCTACAAGTGTCGAGAAAGATTTTGAGAAACTAGTCGAATCGCACTTATCAAACGCAATAGGTACTGTGACTCTCTCTCTCTCCTTCATTAGGACAAGAACCACTAGGTCCGCTTTGAGGTATTTGACCTCCAAAATCGGGCGAATGTAACATCAGGTTCTACTTCGCAGCCCTAGACCTCATTGTCAAGTTCAAGAAATTGTTCTCTGGTTCAAGCCTCCAGTCGTGTGCCCTCAAGAAAGCAGTAGTCCATGAGTTTGGTATTGTGTATGGTGGTCCGGTTCCGATGTTGAGTTGCGTGAGGTCAATAGACGTCTGGGTTGGGCCTGGGGAGTCATGGATTCACTGGATCATGGGGTGTGGCACTGCCAGTACCTGCGCGGGAGGACGAAAGTCCGAGTCTTCAGGTCCTTGGTGCTTCCAGTCTTGTTCTATGGATGCAAGACTTGACTCGAGCCGATTTTTGATTTAGGTTTTATTTTCAAATGTAGTCCTTCAAAAATGAGGCGTCTATTTACCGTCATTTTTTATGAGGAGTGCCAGTTGGCAAATACGCAATAGGAAAATCTTGCCAGGCAGAGAACAATTGTATGTGAACCAATAGTCTTGCAATGAATCTTCGTCGGTGGATCGGTCAGAATGAAAAACATCGTATCCAGCGCTTCGATCCAGCCATCCCTCGTCGCCTACCGCTTGTATTTGTATTCATTAAATACCTCCGCATCGAAGATGACGGAGTGACTGTTTCACCCCTGTCTGTTTGTGGCTACGAAATCTAAAATTTCGTAAGATATTGAGGACTTCCGTCATCTTGTGTGTTTTTTTGTTGTGGTGTGTTTGTTGTTTGTAAGACGCATAATCGAAACCGAAGAAGCTACAATGTCAAATAGCACCACTATTCAGGAGGGTGATGGCAGTGCTCTGATGGTAGATTTTGTCAAAAATCAGGTCAAAGGTTAAGGGCACTGAGGTCAAACATCGAATTTTTGAGTTTAGGTACAGAATCATCGTAGAATCTTTAGTTGCGAGTCAGCTACATCCCCTCGAGAGACAGCTTCTGTCACTCATAACAGTCTCGCGCAGATTTCAGAGACAGAGATCAACTTGATTCCCTATCTCTGTCCATATATATAA
>CM068960.1:56262262-56273463 GCA_035128595.1 Eptatretus atami | reverse complement strand
AAATTAGGGACGAATTAAGTAAAAAAATAAAATGTGTCATTATTTTTGTTGACATTACCTCAGATGACGGTAAACAGAGTGGACGTCAGAACAACACGAAACAAAACGTAACGTGAAGAGAGAGAGAGAAAATAGCCATAAACAGAACAACAGATGTTCAGCGAAATACGAACCAGACCGTGGGTAGCGCGAGAAGACTTCCTGGTCGCTTGTTTTTGATGAACCTGGCGGTGTAGCGGACGATAACATAACGGGGGGTGTAGAAATTTTTTTCAAATTCGACATAACTTGATTTATACCATATTATTAGAAATCCACAAAGACAGAAATGCCGGTGACTCCTATAGTTTTTGGATCCTTTTCACTTGGGTCAATAACGTTTGGATCGAGGAGAGATCAGGTGGACACGGTAGTTCCTTACAAACACTGTATACACACCTAAATGACGGTAAATAGACACCCGATTTTTGAAGACTACCATTTGAAAAATAAAACCTCAATCAAAATCGGCTCGAGTAAAATTTTCTAAATATCTCCAAGTGTTTAATTCGAAGTCTCGTTCTCTACATTCAAAACTGAAGGACAAGTATTGAAAATAGTGAACGGTGCGGTTTTTCGGCCGCTGCATAGCAACGGGTGGTTGCTTAGCAACGAAACTCAAACGCACACATTCCCAGTCATATGGCACTTGTCGCCAAGTTTCATCGAAATCGGTTTGCTGGTTTGTGCTGTGGAGCCTCACGTTGCAGACACACACACACACACACACACACACCACACACACACACACACACACACACACACACACAAACACCACCACACACACACCCACAAAACCCGACAATAAGGGATATCTAGCGAATCCAACAAACCGGACGATTACAATATTCCGCTCCCTCCCTCCGGGGGGGGGGGGGGGGGGGCGGGATAATAATAAAGGTTGTAAACGTCATGCATATATATATATAATATAATAATATATACACATACATTCATACATATATGCACACATGGACACATATACATAAGGAAGACCAAGGAGAAACCCGAATAAGTAAAGAGCAGAGATGGAGTCATCAGGAGGAACATGGAATAGGATTTGGGTTTCAGCAACAACTCCTCTACCCTCAAAGCCATCCAGACACAGCCAAGTGAGCCTTATGGAAAAATTTCTGCAAGAATTCACTTCTATGCATAAAAATATAAATTAAATTTATATACATATATATCCAGGTTTTTTCCAATGTCTTACCCACCATCTGTGGGGTTGATTCAGCCCGTCATCCTTCTGAGTTCGGCGAAATGAGTTCCAGTGTGCTGGTAGAGGGGCACAGCATCAGCGGCACAGCCGTGCTTCAAAGAAATGATAGCTACCGCAGCAGCCAAGCTACCATACGCAAGAACAGAACCCACCATTTATTACATCACCCTAACACGCTATATTAGTTCTTCGTGCCTGTTGTTTGTGTCCATTGGGACATCCATAAAAACAATGTTTCCCATATTGGAATGATTTTCAATTTTGGTTCACTGCCAGACAGGCAGAATAAACAATTGACCGCCAGGCAAGCAAAATAAAAAATTATCTCACTCATCTCTACATGTGCGATCGGGACAAATTTAGACAAATTGCTGTTCGACGGGAGATTTGTCTTCCGATTTGTGTTCAAAATCCAACATTAAATTTAAATTGTTTCTCGATCATAAACTGACAAGATGAACGGACGGATAGACAAACATGAACCAATTGCTTAACCCGGCTTTTTTTGCTTCGTGTGTGCTGGGTAATAACTCAAACTAACTACTGTATTTGTTTGGAGATTTTGTCAAAATTTATATGTATAAACAACTTCATAAACACTCACAAAAATCACAGCTTGCATGAAAGTATCCACATTCAAATTTGAAAATACTGCAATTTGTTTCTCGGAAAGTTTGGACAATTCACCATATTTTGTTGCTTGAGAAAGAAATGTAAAGGGTCAAATATATACTCAACACCAAATACAATAAGAAACAACTTTTAAGATGCGAATTAAATGATAGATTAACAGTTCATAATGTATTTGTCATGCGCATACAAACCATGGCTATTGAGGAAAGAAACATAATCAGTAAATTGGAAGTGCAACATTTAAAGGTAGAATTATAGTCACCTGAAATGAATGATTCTGGATAGTCAAATCCAAATTACGTTTCCCACAGAATCTGTGGATATGTCTTTGGGCGACCCATGTCAATACCCTCAAAAAGTGGACGCTCATATGGTTTGTCAGTTTAGGAATGGCTCAGTGTTATTTAACACCGAATGAGTTGGCTCGTGCCATTGGGATGGCTCAAGGGGGATGATTCAAATGCAGCTGTAATCGCTTACTTGTACATATTGTTAATGGAAGTGTAATTTTTATTGCATTCACAAGGGACCGTCGGACTGGACAGTTCATGGAAAGACCTTGTTTAGGATGCCCAAGGGTTAGAACCCTTCTTGGATTTGTCTTGGAAGTGATATGCTAATTGCAGCTTTATGAAGTTTGGTTTGATGAAGGCAGCCTGATGGTATGGGACAGGATTCAAATTGGACGAAGAACGGACCTTAAAATTATTTTGGGGGGTGCTATGATTGGTGTCAGATAAAGGGAAGACATCATTACACCAATAGTCATTCTGCTGTCCCAACAGCAATGTCCCAAATTAATATTTATGTATGACAATACTCATTCATACCGTGCACATGTGGTCAATGCTGCACTTCAGGGCCATAACATCACTTGCATCGACTGACTTGCACAATCTCTGGACTGAAATTTGATCGAACATGTTTGAGACATTCTGGAGAGGTATGTTTGTACTCGCCAAATCTGCAAACGGTCTCTTGATCAACTGAAAGTGGCCCTGGTTGAAGAATGGCAAAACAACTCACAGCGAGACCTGGATTATCTGACTTGGTTAATAACAAAGTGGGTACAGGATTGTATTAGGGTCAATGGTAGTCATATACAATATTGAAGTGATACATGCCAATGTAAACTTATCTGTGATCCCCTGTACACTGGGGTCGTTGTCAATTTTCCCATTCATTTCAGAGAGCCATATTATTGTCAGGAAACTAAACTTTGGCTTCCACCGACATGTTTGTTTTATTGAGTGGACAGGTCAGTCATTGTGCAGGACCTCTTCAACCACAATATGACCAAGTTTGAATCTACACTATAAAAGTGAATTTCTATGTATCTATGTATGTATGTATTATTGCATAAGATTGGGGTGGTTGGGATTGCACATTTTTAAAGAAGAAGAAGGCACTTACAACCAAAAGTAAAAACTAGATTGACTCCACTAATTTGAGCAAAAAAGCGAGAGCGAGACCCGGTGTCAGGCAACGTTTCGCTCTCGTTTTTTTGCTCAAATTAGTGGAGTCAATCTAGTTTTTACTTTTGGTTATAAGTGCCTTCTTCTTCTTCTTAAAAAAATACACACACACACACACACACATATCGAAACATGTGGAGTGTTATGAGCACTCTCCCGATCTCCATTGGACATAGTCCTACACCAAAGCATCACCTCCAACCTGGAGGCCTCGACCCAGTGTCCATGTCAAACAGACAAAGATTACATGGTCAACATCAGTTGAACATCAAACCTTCTTGTATGGTATGGAAGCAAATCCCTTCAGCCTTCTGGTTGAATGGTTTGTATTAACGGGAACAATCGTCTGTGTGGCAGATGGACGGTTATTCTTTGCGGATTATGTGGTTTTACCGTGTGAGAGATAATCTGCGGCGATGCTAACGGTAACAGTCAGAAGGTGCGTCTGATTGTTTTAATGACGAATGTGGTCATCGTTGGTTCGATATTTAACGGTACGCCATCCTAATGAGGGCAAACAAGTCCGACATCCGGATTGGCAGCTTCGTTTGATGATCAACTGATGTTGACCATGTAATCTTTGTCTATTTGACAGAGTCGCCGGACCGAGGCCTCCGTTGGAGGTGACGCTTTGGTGTAGGACTATGTCCAATGTTGATCGGGGAAGTGCTCTCGTCACACTCCACATATTTTGAAATACATGTTTTCATTTGTTTATGTATGCTTCAAAAAATAAATAAACTACTGAACCTGATCCACTCGAATTTTGCATGTTGCCTAAGGGTTCCCCAAGTATGTTTTTTTTGCCAGGGTAGCATATTTGGGGGAGGGGGTTCAGGGTGTGGGTGAAGACCCCAATTCTCAATGTGAATGCGTATCACATAGTGCCCCAGGTGGTATCCAGTATTACAAATCAGGTCAGGTCAGGTCAGGTCAGGTATGGGAGCATGCGCCGGAGCAGCGCATCGCTGCGTCCACTTTCCGCCGGTGCTCCAGGGGCCTCCACCTGGCTATCCCTCAGGCAGATGCCTGGCCTATCCCCATCCCCATCTCCTTTAGATGCTGATCAATCTGCTGCAACCACGAGGCACGTGGTCAGCCCATTGTCCTCCTCCACTCACGAGGCTCCATCGCTGAGAGAATCTGGTGAGCAGGATCAGCATCAAGAAAACGAGCCACTTGCCCATACAGCCACAGGTGATGCTCACGGACAATGCAGGTAACAAATCTCATTTGAGTCTCTCTCAGCAACTGCTGGTTGGACACAAAGTCTGACCAGCAATAGCCAAGGATTCTCCAAAGAGACCTGGTACCAAAGGAATTAAGTCTCCATCTCAGATCCCTGGTCAGAGTCGAAGTCTCACATCCATAGAGCAAGACTGGAAGCACCAAGGACCTGAAGACTCGGATTTTCATCCTCCCACACAGGTACCGACAGTGCCACATACCATGATCCAGTGATTCCTGACTCCCGAGGCCCGACCTAGATGTCCATTGACCTCTGGCTCACAGCCAGCAAAGACATGAACATCATTGCCAAGGTAAGTGAATCTCTCCGTGACCTCAACATCGTCACCACAAACAGGTACCAACAAGATAGCAGCATCTAATATGTCATTCAAAGCCTGGATCTTAGTTTTGACCCAGGAAACCCATAATCCCAGTGGCTCTGACTCCTCATTCAGCACCTCGAGGCCCCCCAAAAGGATATCCAGATTCTCCGCAAAGATGACTGTATCAAAGATGATTAACATCAGAGATCTTGACATTCCCAAACGATGCACCGCAGCTTCATCTCTCCGACATCCTCCCCAGAATCCAGTCCATACAAGCGCTGAAAAGTGTGGGGGCCAGTACACACCCTGACGAACTCCAGTAACAACTGGAAATAAGTCAGAGATGGTATCACCATATTGCACAGCACGCTCAGTACCAGAGTACAGTTCAGACATCAGATTGATGAGTTTTGGTGGCACCCCACGAAGACCAAGAATCCTCCAGAGGGCATCCCAATTCACTGAATCAAATGCTTTACAGAGATCAACATAGGCTACAAGCAGCCCCTGCCAAAACTTTCATCTGTGTTCAGTGAGGATCAGAAGGGCAAGCATGCGGTCAATCGTTGCCCTCTTTGGTTTAAAGCCTGACTGCTCTGGATGCTGGTGCTCAAGCAGATGGTGAATAACCCTATCAAGAATGATCCGAGCAAAGACCTTGCCCAGCACTGAGAGCAGCGAGACCCCTCGGTAGTTGTTGCAGTCCTGGCGATCGCATTTCCCTTTCCAGAGAGGGACAACAAGGCCCCTCTTTCCAGTCAGTTGGGATGATGCCTGTGTTCCAGGCAGAGCACAAAACTGCATGCAATTACATGAGTACAACATTTCCACCAGCCTTGAGAAGTTTAGCATGGATGCCACAGATCCCAGGAGCTTTACCCCCATTTCAACCAGTTCACCGCAGCCTGTTTCCACAAACGATGGTGGTGCAGTTGATTGGAGGGTCAGCAATTGGGATCGTAACACCCGATATCCAACTTAACAGCTGGTGGATCAGCCTGGAACAGCCGCTCAAAGTAACCGGCCCAGCGGGCTTTCACTTTGGACTCCTCTGTCAAGAGCTCACTACCCTCTGCTCGAACTGCAGTACTCCAAGGGATGGGCTTGGAGGAATGCAATGTGCAAATTCTCCTGTAAGCAGGACGAAAATCACTTGACCACAGGTAATGCTTTGCCCCCTCACTGATTCCTGACACACAGCCCTCCTTATCCACCCTCAGCACACGTACAGTTTTACGCCTCAACTCGTTGAACAGCTCAGCTTTGCCATTCAGCCTGGCCCTGCGACTCTGGTCAATAGTACCTGGTGTCCCTTGAGACAAAATTCTTCTTCACCCTACGGTGAGTTTCAAGACATCCACCGGCAACTTCAAGGATGGTGGTCTTGAAGGCACTCCACAACTCTTCAGGATCCCCCAAAGCACCCAAACCCCCCAAATCCCCACTCAGCCTTGTTCACAAACTCCTCAGCTACCTCCAGTTCACAAACATTCTTGAGCTTGCCAACATCCAGCCGAGGCTGGGATGGTACCATTCTCCTGGATTTAAGGTGCAACTTCAGAGTTGCTACAACAAGCCGGTGGTCAGTATTGAGGAACTGAGCACTCCGGTAGACCCTGCAGTTCTGGATCATCCTCCAGCGACCGGCAACGAGGACATGGTCAATCTCCTTTGCCACACCGCCACCGTTGGAATACCAAATCCAGGGATGAGCCTGTGGGCGCTGAAACCATGAACCAGCCACCCTAAGTCCATGACTTCTTGCAAAGTCAAGGAACTTTGTGCTATTCTGGTTCACAGTTCCGGAGTGAAAATCCTGCCACCAACCGCCTAAAAAAACGAAGTAACCCACCTGCAACAGGACGTCCGCAGACACAGTTGGGCACAAGATTATGGATGGCCGTTGGCTCACAAGGAACTCCTCCACCCTTTGAGACACTTGGTTTGACATGTTTTGTTTTTAGTCCTGCTTGTTGTCCATATCCATACACCCTCATCATCAGAAAAGCTGGTGGGGGAGATGGTTTAGTCGACGACAACCCGACCATGAAACAGGTTCACAAAGGTTTATTTGGTACTTGCAGCAAGTCACAGATCTAACCTGGCTTGAAATCATCTTCTTCTCATATAAAGAAAGTTTAAACAACTGAACGATATGCATTACGGTGATGTTGAAATCTGAGTGAGACTGATTCAAAATTTTCAAAATGTTTCATTTTATCAATTTTAAAGTGGAGGTTTAATCCAAAGATTCCAACACAGAGCTTCTCGAGGAAGCGGAAGTGATTTTCTTTCTAGCACCATATATAAGCAGCATGGATGGCTGATGAAGATGGGTGTCAGGATGGCTGATGAAGATGGGTGTCAGGATGGCCTCGAGGTACGCACACTAAACTCCAAGCTTGTCTGGCCTAGGTTTGAATCTCGGCTCAGCTATAAACCGTCATCTTGGGCTTTCACAGGCAGGGTGTGTATCGTCATTATATCAGGCATCCTGTCTGTGGGCATTAGTTGGTGGACGTTAAATGTCCCACGGTGTCTCGAAGAGTCAGCGAGCTACCACCGGCACCCTGGCCAAATGCCAAATTCCTGCCTGAACCTGAGTCGAACATCAGGCCTGGCCAGTCATTTCATAAAAGGCTTGAGCCAAGTTTCCCCCAGCCAACCCTGCAAGAACATGGGAATAATTGTGGCTGCTCAAGAAGAATGAGAAGAAGTTGGCTGACGAAGGTGATGTTAGCTGACTTTCAAGCAAAAGCAGAAGGAAGATGACCTCGGGCAAATGATAGGGGAATAGAGCAGAATGTTTGCGAAGTACAACATGTTGTCTTTTTGATTAAATTTGTCAGCAAAGCAACGGATAAAAATGCCTAGCGCGTCATAAAAACAACACAAGCCTCAAAACATCTGTCAATTTTTTGAGATGGGAAATTGCTCGAACTCATTCTCAGAGATTTACCAAAAGTTGCACACCTGTCCAACCTCGACATCCTGCACATAATATCCAAGTGCGTCTTTGTCCTGCATGCAAATTAATTACAAGCTCCTGCCTGAGCCTTAAATGCAAAGAAAGAATTTCTGGGAAATTATCCACAGCTTGAGACTTGTTTTTACAATGTATGATATTTACCCCAAAACTAAGCCACTTGTTGCATTTCTCGATCAATTTCAATTGTTTCCAAAACTAACTTGTGTACAGGTCACCATCACAACCAATGCAACTACTACAACCATTACGAATACGACTACGACATCAAGGCTTCCAATAAATCCCACCTTTTAAAGGGATCAGCCAGGGATATTAATGACAACATGCAGCCATCCTTTCATGTGGAGAAGATGCCGAATGGTTCAAAGTTTGCATCAGATGTAGTTTTGTTCCACTCACTTACCAAAAAGGGATACATTGCTTTTGGGGAAGTGTAATATTTGAGCAAATGATCAGCATAATTGTCGTGAGTTTCTCTCCTTACCAATGATCTGTGTGCTGTGCCTTGCGAGCGCGTTCCTGAGAGGCAAAGCTTCAGCTCGCACTGCCTCACGCACATCCCGAACCGCCGCCGCTAGATACCGCAGCTCTGTTCGTCGAGAGCAGCAACTCATCTTGCCTGCACTACACACAGCCAGCCCTTGACCTGCACGCACGCACGCACGCACGCACTATTGTATTTCAACAGTGGTGTTTTAGCAAAGTGTGGAGGCAATTCTGAATTGGAAACTTCGTTTTCTTGTTCTGCAAAACTCTTCCAGAATAATCACAGCATTGGTTCAGCCAGAGTGATCCCAAAACAAGTACAATGGCAACAAGACAGAGCATTAAACATTGCAGAGCCACAGCGGGGTATTTGGCTCGGGGACTCGTTTCACACACCCTGGGTCCAATAATAAGGTTGATCAGTGTGCAGACTCACAGACACACCAACACAGATTACATAGCCTCTCCCGTCACTTTGGGAACAGGCGAGGCTAATTATTGGACCCTGGATACAAAGGGTTTTTTGATACACACATATAAGGTGAAGGTGCTGTACACTACCCAATCAATGGTGCTGTAAGTGGAGGGGGGGGCTGTAGGATATATCTGTTCAACAGACCTGCAGCCTACATGATTATCTTTTCTCCAACCTAGCAGCTGTTACAACTACCAACAACATCGTCATTACCATCACATAAAGAAGTCGGAGGATAAAGAATAAGAATCAAAACCTGTCGGCATTTTTAAGAGTAACACAGAGAAATATGTATTTGACAATCCACATCATCAGGCTAATAATTTTGAAGAAATTAATTATTGGACTGAATGACAATAAATGCGGCTGACAGGATGGCCGATGGGTGTGCGCACTCGCCTCTAAGCTGTCTAGCCTGGGTTTGAATCCCGACGTAGGTATAAACTGTCATCCCCATGTTTCACAGGCAGGGCGATTCATCAATGTGTGCGCCGTCTCTCTGAGGGACGCTCAACTGGATGCCACATCTGCAGGCATTAGTCGATGGACATTAAAGATCCCATGGTGTCCTTCACAAAAAGCAGGCGAGCTATTGTCAGCAACCTGAACAAATTACAAATTACAGCAACCTGCCTTAACCTTAGTCAAACGTCAGGCCTGGCCAACCGGTTCGTGAAACACTTTGGTCAAGGTTCCCAGGCCAACCCCACAATAACGTGGGAATAGTTGTTTCAGTTAGAGACGAAGAAGACCGAAGGACAATAAATGGAAGTCCAGTTTAAAACAGACTGGCACGCAATCAATTGCACTTATAGGCACCGCAGTTGATATTGTATACGGTACTGTAGTGTACTTTAAATGCTATTATTTAAAAAAAAAAATCAAAAAAATCCATGACAGTCAAATTGTTGGACAAGGAACTCCAAAAGTCAGATTTGTGCAGATTTACTGTTGTTCTGTATATCGTTAATGAGCTGGAGAATGAGGCTACAAGCAGGTGTAATCAACATGAAGGAAACGCATGTTTGACTTTGATTAAATTACCATTTCGTGCTGCTCGGTGCATCGATACATCAGGAAGCACTTAATACGCCACCGGTGCATTAAAAAAGGATGTATACAATGAGGGCAGTGAGCTGAAATAAGGCTAGAGTCACGGCACACAGTGGCCTACTCTTTTCAAAAGATACTGCGGGTTTTTAACGTGCATATATATATACTGTCATGGCCAAAAATATTGGAACACTTGAACTTTTTTTTAAAAAATAATGCACCATTTCTTCCAGAAAATTGTTGAAATTAAAAGAATCTTTTGGTTTCCACATATGTATTTCTTCGGTTTCCAGGAGAACAAAACAAAACAAAAAAGCTGAAAATTCTTTACTACATCTTCGCTTATTCAACACAGAAATCCTAAAATGACCCTGACAATATTTTTGGCACCTTTTAGAAGTTGTTGGAAATAATTAGATTTCAAGCAGGTGATTCTCGTTTACTTTGGAAATGAACCCACCTGTGGTGAGTTGCAGGTGCCTGCAATATAAAAATCACTCAATCAACTAGTTTGAATAGAGAAAAGGAGTCATTCTGCTGATTTGTGTCACTGTGTGTGTGCCGCAATGAGCATGGAGATAAGAAAGAAAACCAGAGAATTGTTTGAGGATGTCAGACACAAGATTGTAGCCGAGCATTGACAACCTCAAGGCTACAAGTCCATCTCCAGAGACCTTGATGTTCCTGTGTCCACCGTACGTAATGTTATCAGGAAGTTAAAGGTTCACGGCACTGTAACCAACCTCCCTGGACGTGGCCACAAGGGAGAACTTGATCGAAGATTGCAGCGAAGGATTGTTCGAGTGGTGGATGGAGAAAGCACCTCGATCAACTGCCAAACAGATTCAAGCTGACCTTCAGATACAAGGTACGACAGTTTCAACTCACACCATCCGTCGCCAACTCCATGAAAGGGGGTTCTGTGGTAGGATACCCAGGAGGACTCCACTGCTGAGAGAGAGAGAGACCCAAGAAAGCCTGACTGGAGTTTGCCAAAACACACCTGAACAAGCCAAAATCTTTCTGGGAGAATTTCCTTTGGACAGATGAGATCAAGTTTGATCTTTTTGGTAAAACACATCATCTTGATGTTTACAGAAAACAAAATGAAGTCTTCAATGAAAAGCACACCTTATCTACAGTCAAATATGTAGGAGGTTCAGTACTGTTTTGGGGTTGCTGTGCTGCCTCTGGCAGTGGGTGCCTTGAATATGTGCATGGCATCATGAAATCAGGAGACTACCAAGGCATTTTGGAGCACAATGTTCAACCC
>CM068960.1:56251121-56262252 GCA_035128595.1 Eptatretus atami | reverse complement strand
AGCTGGGTCTCCGTCGAAGGTCATGGGTCTTGTTGCAGGACAATGACTCCAAACACACTTCAAAAAGCACCCAGGAATGGTTCAAGACAAACACTGGACTGTTTAATAAAGTGGCCAGCAATGAGTCCTCATCTAAATCCCATTGAACACCTGTGGGGAGATCTGAAAACAGCAGTTGGGAGAAGGCACCCTTCAAACCTGGGATAACTGGAGCAGTTTGCATAAGAAGAGTGGGCAAACAACCAGTAGAGAGGTGTAGGAAGCTCATTCATGGCTATAGGAAGCGCTTGACTGCAGTTATTTTGTCCAAAGCTTGTGCTACCAAATATTAAGTCGAGGGTGTCAATAATTTTGTCAATGCCATTTCTTTATATTTTCTCATTTAATCGGATATATTGTTCTGAATCAAAAACAAAGGTTCTATAAGATAAAGATGAAATAAAGAATTGTGGAGACCAATACTTTTGTCAATTTCAACTTATTTTTTGAAAAAACTTGGTGAGTTATTTGAAAAAAGTGCAAGGGTGCCAATATCTTTTGGCCACGACTGTATGGTAGCACCTTTACTTGCAAGACCACAATTTGGTCACCACCACATAAAGACCCTCAGTTCCCATCTTCACAGACGCGACAATTATCATCGCACCTTGCTGGGGTGTATCCGGCACCCAGGTGGCTGGTCCGATGTTCCTGAGCTGAAAGGCCGATCGCACCTCCTGGCAGCTCCTGCCCGCACCCGCCGCATGCGCCGGACCCGCGGCCGCACCGAACGCCGCGGCCAACAGGAGCACCGTGCAAGGCCCGGCTCCGAGCCCACGAGTCCGGCCGCGACCTCCCGCCATGCTAGTCCCCGGTCGGCGCGTGAAGATCAGCTCGGGGCTCCGCAGCCCTCCTCGAGTGTCCCTGCCGAGCCCGCGGGGCGGGACGTTCCTCCGTCTGTCTCAGGGTCCCAGCCTCGCGGGCGCTGTTCCCGCCCCATTCACTCGTAGCCCGGGTGGCGCTGCTGCCCATTCGGACGAAACCCGATCGCCCTTCAGCAGGTGCACATCCAGGTGTGTTGACAGAGGAAAGAGTTACAACAACCTTCCCTCCCTTCTACGGCCAACCCTCAACTCCGCAGTGAGCAGGGTAAACACTGCGCTGTAAATGCACGTGCAATTATTCAGTCATCCTTTTCGCAATTATAAATATCTGTCTATATAGTACGTACGTACCCTATAATACCTAAATGTTTTGCACAACTCGATCTGCTCATTCAGCTATTCTGACCGCTCGTCTCGCGGAATCAATGCTCTCTATGCCTATGGTCTAGTTCCCTGGAGTACCAAAGTGAGGTCTACGATCATCCTCATGAGCATAGTCATTAACGACACACGTAATCGGAACAAATTAAATGAACAGCGAGTGCGATGCATCCTCGAACTTTAAACCCTATTTTGGCAAGACTTTGAAATGCCGTGCACCACGGTCTTCACGGTTTATGGAATACACCACAGCGTCAATAAAATGGCGTTAAATCGTGGGAAGGTACATAATGGTCAATCACAAGGGGGTTCAAAAGGTTCACGGAGTGAGACACGCAACAAGCCCAAGGAACGCCACCATTTTTGCTTTTCAATTGATAAGTAAATATAAATCAGGAAAATGTCCCCTCCCCTCTCCTTCTTCCTACCGGCCATAAATAACATCCCGGAGTTCGTCATGAGCAGAATGTGGACGAGTAAGCGACCACTCTCCAAAATGTTATCCTCGTCGAGCAGAAACCAGTGATTACATCTAAGGGGCGGTAACTCCATATCAGCAATTAAGACGAAAAGTTGTTGAATTCACGGGAGTTTATTTGTCAACTAACAACCACAGTAATCATGAACACAGGAGTCCAGTCAGTTTATGACATGAGAGACAAAAATTAAACAAATAAATGCAGAACTCGATATAAATAATGAACCAGGTCTTCAAAACAAGCTGTTCACCACAATCTCTTATTTTTTTTTCCCCGTCCAAAACCATGATCTTTTCTACCCCCGTTAATCCACCACAGACCCACCTCCTTCAAATTCCCTGCTTTCCTTCCTGAAAGTCCCTGTGGTGTCCATCTTGTTTACCCTGTTACCCCACCCCATCCCTCTCCCTTCCACAGATCTCATGTCTCTGTTACACACTTTTTCTCCTTCCCTCTCCCACCCCTCGTCTCCTGCTCCCCTTTTGTACGTTCTGTGTGTTAGCTCTTATATGAGCCTCGACAGTGTCTAAATTATAAGCACGGGCCCTGAGGCAAACAACCTCTGGGGCTCCATCCTTTCTCTGTTACATTTGTATGAAAAATTACAGTTAAGGGAGAAGCTCGGGCCCCTCAATGTACCGAGGCAGTGACCCCCCCCCCACCGAAACCCCATCTTGACGCCCGAGGCAGGCTTCTTGTCTTGGATGGACTGCTCGAACAATTTGTGGGCTGGGCAGGCAAGTGGGAGGTAGGCCGGAATGACACGGCACTGTTTTTGCCCCAATCGGGCTTACAGTGAGTCTTGGCCACCCCATGTATCCTTTCTTGCTCCCCACCCCACCCCCCCCCCCAACCAACCATTCCTCCCCACATGCATTGTTTGGCCAAGTCTCCCTCCCTCTTTACCTTCAACTCTGCCATTGGTGTTTTACCCCCTGTGATGTATGCGTTGGGTTACATCATTATCATTGATTGTTGTTGTGGTTACATTATTATTTGCTGTTGTTGTTGTTGGTTGTCGATTGAGTGCGCTTCTTTTTTCGGGACCATTCAAACGTCATTGGGCGAATAAAATTGGCCTCACTTCGGGCACAATGGTGCCTGCATGAGAGCTACATTAGTCTCCATAAATATGGCATCGTCAAACTTTGAACATCCCCCGATCGACTGGGATCATCTTGATCTCTATCAGGATTTTTGTCATTTCAGAAATCATGTCAGTTTTGTCCAGTCTGGGCCGCTCGCTGATATACCAAAGCCTCGTCAAGCAGGATGGCTCGGAACGTGGATCGGCCAATGGCTAGCGGTGTGTTGGAAGAGACAGATCCAGATCAAGTAGATCTTCCTCAAGAAGGAGTCCAGGAATCTGACATTCTAAAGATATACGATCTTCATCCGAGCAGCAATATCGCCACTTCTGACAAGTGGGCACAGACTGTCAAAGTGCTGAGTCAGCTGACTCCGTTCCTGACAACACTCAGCGACTACCAGTCAGTCCAGCGCCTTGCAGGTAATCTACAAGTGTCGCAGAAAGATTTGAGAAACTAGTCGAATCGCACTATTCACCCAGTAGGTACTGTGACTCTCTCTCTCTCCCTCTCATTAGGACAAGACCACTAGGTCCAGCTTTGAGGTCATTGACCTCAATCGGGAGAATGTAACATCAGGTGCTACTTCTGAAGCCCTAGACCTCATTGTCAAGTTCAAGAAATTGTCTCTGGTTCAGCCTCCAGTCGTGTGCCTCAGAAAGCAGTAGTCTCATGAGTTTCCCGAAGTTGGCAAGACAACTGGAACACTTCTCAGAACCTATCGGATCAAGCTTGTAAAAGGGTCACATGGAGTGGTTCACCCTCCTTGCAGATAACCTGCAACATTGAAGGAGAAGATAGTTGACAAGCTACAAGAGATGGTAACCAAAGGTCACATGATAAAGGTAGAATGCCCGACTGAGTGGGTGAGTTCCATGGTAGCAGCTCTTCGTAATGGCAGTCTGCATCTGTATAGACCCCAAGGACTTAAACAAGTGTATAAAGTGTGAGCACCACCCAAAGAGAACTATTCAGGAAGTCATAGCTCAAATTCCTTGAGCTAAAGTATATTCTGTGCTTGCTGCCCACAGTGGGTTTATGCAAATCTGTCCTGACGAGTCATCATCATTCTTCACCACATTCAATACACCTGTGGGGAGATACCAGTGGTTGTGTCTTCTCTGTGGTTTGAGGTTTTGAGGATATTCCAGCGAATTATGGACCAAATGCAAAAAGGATAGAAGGGCCAACATTTCTGCACCTCTCCTCCAGATAGACGACATCTTCATCGCTGGTCGTGACATAATCCACCACGACTCTGTCTTGAAGCAAGTTATGCAACGGGCCTCAAGTTATAACCTGCAGATAAAATTCAGGAAGTGCCAAATCTGGAAATCTTCGTCGTCCGTTACATAGGCCACCTGCTCACAGCAGAAAGAATGCGGCTAGATCCATTCAAGATGAAGGCAGTTGAGAAAATTCCATGTCCAATGGACAAACAAAGCATCAAGCGTTTCCTTGGGTTTGTACAATATTTAGGGAAGTTTATCCCAAACATAAGTGACATAAGCAAGCCTCTCTGTGATCTCTGCAAGACTGATGTAGCGTTCATCCGGCAGTTAGTTCAGGAGCGGTCTTTTGAAAAGCTAAAGCAAGTATGTATTTCTGCAACTCTCCTCCAGTGCTACGATGCAAGCCGACACCAGCCAAAACGCTCTTGGAGCCCGTTTGCCCCAGAACGGCAACCCTTTTGCATTCACATCATGCAGCCTAACCAATACCGAGTGTCACTATACTATGATTGAGAAGGAAAATCTCTTTGAGAAGGTGTCTGGTACCATCAGACAGGCTCTCAATCGTCAATGCAACAGAGGCGTTTCACAACTATATATTTGGGAAGTTAGTAATAGTATACAATGACCATAAGCCTCTCGAAGAAATCTTGAAGAAGCCTATCCTGTCTTCTCCCATGCATTTACAGCACATGTTGCTCAAGCTTCAGCGGTATGATTTGGAGGTTAAGTACTACCGTGGTTCCAAGCTAGTTATTCCAGACACATTGTCCCATGCACCTCGACCGGAAATTGGCTCGGAAGCCGGTAAGGTCCTTGAGTCTGTCACTGTCTACCACTTCCTCACAATTACGAATGAGAAAAAAAAAATAATCCTGGAAGCTACTTTGAGAGAATTTAGCCTTCTCTGTGATGTAATTAGGAGTGGAAGGCCCGACTCCCAGAAGGAAGTCCCAGCACGGGTCCGTCCTTACTTCGATTCCAGAATGCAATTTGCAGTCTCAGACGGTATTGTCGACAAAGGCATGCACTTTGTCATTTCACCAAGCCTCAGGTGCAAATTCCTTAGTTTGGTTCATGAATCTCACCTGGGAGTGACCAAGTGTAAAGAGCGTGCTCGTGAAGTCACATACTGGTCCTCAATGAACTCAGATATGGAAGAGACGGTTCAGAATTGTTGCAAGTGTCTGGAATATCAAAGAGCTCAACAACTGGAGCCCCTCTTGCCAACTTATACACCTGATCTTCCATTCATCAAAGCTGGAAGTGACATTTTTGACTTTGAAGCAAAGCATTACTTGCTCAAGGTTGATTAGTACTCACCGTTCAGAGTTAGACTGCCCCAAGGATGTTACGGCTCGCTCTGTGATCGAAGCTCTCAAGCAGTAGTTTTGTTGACATAGTATTCCGAGTATTCCAGAGAAGCTGCAGAGTGATTCTGGAAATCAGTAGAGTACATGTCAGAGGATTTTTCTCAATTTTGCAAAGACATTTTCAACCTATATTCTCCATGGCTATTCGATCATGTATATGAAATTTCGCATCAATCGATTAAACGGTTGAAAAGAATTAATTTTTTGTTTGTTAAGTTTTACCTTCAATCCAACATGGCTGCCAGACCACATGACTGATGAGGTTGAAATTTTCAACCTACATTCTCCATGACTAGGCGATCATATACATGAAATTTTGTATCTATCGATTAAGCGATTCAAGATAAGGAATTTTTTAAGGTTTTCGTTCAATCCAACATGGCTGCTAGACCACGTGACTGATGATGTCATCAATTTAATTATCTTGGCAAATTTCTTAGTAAATCATCCTCAATAATTTTGGTATTGATCGGATAAGGATTTTGGCGCAACCAATTATGGCTGGTGTATGGGAAAAACTGACACCCCATTAAAATTCAGAATAACAATAAGATTAACATGAAAACTCAGAAGCCAGCATGATAATATATAATACTAGATGATCCGTGAACCCCTTGGGTTCCCATTGTGACAGCGGTTGATAAAAAAATCATTTCAACCCCCCCCCACCCCAAAATAAGCTCCAGCGAACTATACCGCTGAGGTTGTTTGTATTAATCAATTCTCCCGAAGAGTACTTGACTGAATCGGGAATTGATTTTTTAATAATTTTTTTCGTTGCCCGATTTGAACGAGACTTGATACTGCACACCGCAGGAGAATGGGTGAGTAAGGTGGCCCTAAAATTTTTGCGCTATCGTGTACCGTTTTGGCTGTATTTCGGGTACATACATACATACAAGATGAGAGTTTTAGTAATATATAGAAGATAGATTAAGTGGAGATGTAGTTTATGGCCACCAGGTGGCAACAACAGCGTCCCCCTTTTTACAATTCTGATTGCTGCGAACGGTGCTTTGGAATGCACCAGGCTGGCATCTTATGTTTTACATTGTAACGGTCCTGGTCAGTCCGGTTTTATATTGTAACAAGCGACCACGATAGCCCCTCGTTCAGACGAATTGATTCAATTTTGGTGAAGAACTGGATCCGGCTCTGAGAACTTTTTAACTTTAACCTCCTCCCCTGAAGTTGGACGGAGGCTCTGTTTTCAACATTGTCTTTGTTTGTCTGTCTGTGGACAGGATATCTCAAAAAGTTCTGGATGGATTTGGACGAAATTTGGTGGACAGGTTGGGTGTGTGACAAGGCCAAATTTATTGGACATCTGTGAAGATCCGGATATGGATCCGGATACTAAAGTTTTTTTTAGAGTTATTCTTCACCATTGAGAGAGAGGGGGGGCCAAAAACGACATATAGCATCATGTTTCAAAATGTTGTGGACAGATTTGGACAAAACTTGGTGGATGATTTGGGTAGGTGACAAGAACACACTGATTAGATTTTACTTAAAGGTCCCCTGACATGCAAAACTTTCTGGTTATTTATATATTTACTTGACCTTCCTAGTGAAGAAATCACCCATGTTTTTTTTTAAAATCAAAAATGGGATAATTAGACCAATATTTCGATCATTTATTGTGCTTTTCACAACTTGCTATGCCCCGCCCTAAAAAAGTTGACTTCAGCGAATCGCAGCGTTGACGTCACATACAGAAACTCGCACAGATTGGATTGACTCGAGATCTCTAGAGTCTAGACCGGCGTTTCAAACCTTTTTACCCTGGTGGAACCCTTGAAATAGTTTTCATGTCTCAGGGAACCCTGCATAAAAATTATTATATACAATTATTAATATCTAGCTCTTTTTTTATTTTTATCGTAGTTCACGTGGTAAATATAATATTTTTTTTTGGATACCTGGTTTAAGGAAAAATGACTCCCTTTTTGTCAAATTTATTGGCAATGAAAAAAAAACATACTGCTCGTTATGAGACCTCACACGAGGTTTTAATTCACACAAAAAAAAAACACACTCATGTAACTTGATCAACAAAACTTAAACAAATAAAGCTGAAGCAATAAGGTAAACAGAAGAACTAACCTTGAGAGAGAGAGAGAGACTTCGCGGTAGGAAGCACAGAGAAGATAGATGGACACCGTGCATGCGTCCCGTACTTGAGTCAGTCACTCAATGATACACGAATCCACCGCGTACAGGTCGTCCACTAACCAGTGAGGGCGGTTTCACACTGGCGCCATATAGACATCGTTAAATACATTCCCTATGTTTGTTATAATTGTAAATGATATAAGAGGTTGAAGCCTCTATTATAAAAACAAGGAGTTTCCAACAATATGCCGTACGTGTACAGTAAAATTACGAATATTAAATCAAACAAAACTACTCAAAAATACATTAGCCTATTTATTACTGTTTCTCGCAGAAGCCCTAGCGACCTCTTGCGGAACCTAGGGTTCCGGGAACCCCGGCTGAGAAACACTGCTCTAGACTAGTCCGATAAATCCGTCGTCCGTCCGCTGTCCGATAAATCGTCTTCCGTACCGACTAGTCGATAAATCCGCGTCGCCGTCCGACTAGGCCGATAAATCCGTCGTCCGTCGACTAGGCCGATAAATCCGTCGTCCGTCCGACTAGGCCGATAAATCCGTCGTCCGTCCGACTAGGCCGATAAATCCGTCGTCCGTCCGCTAGGCGATAAATCGTCGTCGTCCGACTAGGCCGATAAATCCGTCGTCCGTCCGATAGGCCGATAATCCGTCGTCCTCCGCTAGGCGATAAATCGTCGTCCGTCCGACTAGGCGATAAATCCGTCGTCCGTCCGACTAGGCCGATAAATCCGTCGTCCGTACCGACTAGGCCGATAATCCGTCGTCCGTCCGACTAGGCCGATAAATCCGTCGTCCGTCCGACTAGGCCGATAAATCCGTCGTCCGTCCGACTAGGCGATAAATCCGTCGTCCGTCCGACTAGGCCGATAAATCCGTCGTCCGTCCGACTAGGCCGATAAATCCGTCGTCCGTCCGACTAGGCCGATAATCGTCGTCGTCCGACTAGCCGATAAATCCGTCGTCCGTCCGACTAGCGACCGATGACGAATAACCGTCGTCCGTCGACTAGGCCGATAAATCCGTCGTCCGTCCGACTAGGCCATAAATCCGTCGTCCGTCGACTAGGCCGATAAATCCGCGTCCGTCCGACTAGGCGAAAATCCGTGTCGTCGACTAGGCCGAATCTCGTCCCATAGGCGATAAATCCGTCGTCCGTCCGACTAGGCGATAAATCCGTCGTCCGTCCGACTAGGCCGATAAATCCGTCGTCCGTCCGACTAGGCCGATAAATCCGTCGTCCGTCCGACTAGGCCGATAAATCCGTCGTCCGTCCGACTAGGCCGATAAATCCGTCGTCCGTCCGACTAGGCCGATAAATCGTCGTCCGTCCGACTAGGCCGATAAATCCGTCGTCCGTCCGACTAGGCCGATAAATCCGTCGTCCGTCCGACTAGGCCGATAAAATCCGTCGTCCGTCCGACTAGGCCGATAATCCGTCGTCCGTCGACTAGGCCGATAAATCCGTCGTCCGTCCGACTAGGCGATAAATCCGTCGTCCGTCCGACTAGGCCGATAAATCCGTCGTCCGTCCGCTAGGCGATAAATCGTCGTCGTCCGACTAGGCCGATAATCCGTCGTCCGTCGACTAGCCGATAAATCCGTCGTCCGTCCGACTAGGCCGATAAATCCGTCGTCCGTCCGACTAGGCCGAATAATCCGTCGTCCGTCCGACTAGGCCGATAAATCCGTCGTCCGTCCGACTAGGCCGATAAATCCGTCGTCCGTCCGACTAGGCCGATAAATCCGTCGTCCGTCCGACTAGGCCGATAAATCCGTCGCCGTCCGACTAGGCCGATAAATCCGTCGTCCGTCCGACTAGGCCGATAAATCCGTCGTCCGTCCGACTAGGCCGATAAATCCGTCGTCCGTCCGATAGGCCGATAATCCGTCGTCCGTCCGACTAGGCCGATAAATCCGTCGTCCGTCCGACTAGGCGATAAATCCGTCGTCCGTACGACTAGGCCGATAAATCCGTCGTCGTCCGACTAGGCCGATAAATCCGTCGTCCGTTCCGACTAGGCCGATAAATCCGTCGTCCGTCCGACTAGGCCGATAAATCCGTCGTCCGTCCGACTAGGCCGATAATCCGTCGTCCGTCCGACTAGGCCGATAAATCCGTCGTCCGTCCGACTAGGCCCGATAAATCCGTCGTCCGTCCGACTAGGCGATAAATCCGTCGTCCGTCCGACTAGGCCGATAAATCCGTCGTCCGTCCGCTGGCCGATAAATCCGTCGTCCGTCCGAGGCCGATAAATCGTCGTCCGTCCGCTAGGCCGATAAATCCGTCGTCCGTCGACAGCCGATAATCGTCGTCCGTCCGACTAGGCCGATAAATCCGTCGTCCGTCCCAGACTAGGCCGATAAATCCGTCGTCCGCCGACTAGGCCGATAAATCCGTCGTCGCGTCCGACTAGGCCGATAAATCCGTCGTCCGTCCGACTAGGCCGATAAATCCGTCGTCCGTCCGACTAGGCCGATAAATCCGTCGTCCGTCCGACTAGGCCGATAAATCCGTCGTCCGTCCGACTAGGCGATAAATCCGTCGTCCGTCCGACTAGGCCGATAAATCCGTCGTCCGACAGGCCATAATCGTCGTCCGCCGACTAGGCGATAAATCCGTCGTCCGTCCGACTAGGCCGATAAATTCGTCGTCCGTCCGACAGGCCGATAAATCTGACGTGCTGTAGCTTTTATTTATTATTCTTTTTTTCATTGTTTTCTACTGGTGCTACATGACGACAGTACGAATAAAATAAATAAATATGCAACAGAATGTCAGATTTATCGGACTATCGAACAATTGTGTCACAAGGTGTGTTCTGCACACAAGTTTTCATCGTATCCGGACAGCGAGGTTGCTTCGTTTTATGCGCGGAGAGATACGGCCGATGACATGCGCCAGCCTTGTTTGTGATTCATTCGCCACGGAGCAACATGTCCACTGCGCTGCGCTGCGTTGGTCACGTCACATCACTAAAATATTTCTGATATCGAGCAGTATGCAAGTCGAATTTACATTCTTGAATTACGAATAGGATTTAGTCTAACCAGTTGTTATTGCCAAGTCTTCCTTCGATGTCCTCCCGATCATCATGAACGCCGGGAATTTCATCGCCATTTTCTCTGCTTGTCCTGCTTTGGGCTTGAACTGGGTAAGGCCGTATTCCATTTCCAGCTGCCTGAACTTCACCTCCCGCGACTACGTTATCGACAATTCTCCATGTGATTCAGACCAAAATCCTTCATTTCTCTCACACTCACTGTCGTTACCAGACAAATGAAAGTCCATGCCATCCATTATTCAAAACCAAATGTTCGATTTTAAAGCAGAAATGAACGAAGCGATTGAGTCGACCAATCGAATGTGGAAACACACAGAAAGCCAATAGAATCACGTGGACCACAACCCGAGTAATTATGCGCAGTCTTTGTAATCCTGTAGTTGACGTCATGTGGGTTACGCTCCTTTCAGGAGAATTTTTAGGGGCGTTCCCGAAGAGGTTTGTTTTTTTAATTTTACAGAATGAGTTTTGTGAAAAAAATATTGTCAGATCTGAAATCACGATGAAAAACTCCTATA
>CM068960.1:56217777-56238769 GCA_035128595.1 Eptatretus atami | reverse complement strand
CCAAAAACGGCAGCACAAACCGGAAGGAACATTCACTTTTTCGTTTTATATTGAGGAAAAACTTATTAGGTGAGGGCCCATGGCGATTGTGAATAGAACAGCTCCAAGAGGTCTTTGCTTGTATAGGCAGTAATGCAACAACATGTGGCCACATGATTTTTCAGGTGAAATGTGAGTGCCTCAGTGAACTGTCCAACAATGGTGAACGGAATGCTACACACAAAACAGATGAACTAAGCGTATTATTTAGATTTGTTTTACGTAAGGGTGTCCTTTTTACCATTACGTTCCTGATCATCCGTTCAGCTGTACTATCTCTCCCATGTAAGCCTCGACTATTCTATATACCAAAAAAAAAAACAGCATCATGCGCTGTCTGCTCGTCTGAGGTGTAAATTGCAAATCTTAACTCTATAGCTCAGTAAAACTTTGCACCAACAAAAGAAAACACTGTTCATAAATCTTTAATTTGAGCTCACCATTTTGCCTCTTCTTCTGAATAAATCTGCTGCACCCCGCCACAATTTATTTGAATGGTACTTGTTTAGATTACTCTCCTTGGTCGTTGTTGTGCACGCGCAAGCAGTCCACACCCACATTCATGCTGCACGATTTATTTGGTGCTTGACACGTCACGTCACATCATCAAAATGAGGATACTGTAAAGTGTTGTGTGTAATTGGGGATGTTTTATATTGCAAATATGGAAACATTCTCAGCTTTTCCTATGACATGACAGAGGGAAAAAAAAAAAAACAAAAAACGATTTAAGTAGCCCGCATTGGTTACAAATATTATATGTTCATTAAAAAACTTCAACGTTATACTATTTCACGAGGTCAGTAAGTGACCACTATTATTCGTTATGGGTGTGTGACTGATCTGTCTGTCTGTCTTGTCTGTCGCCGAGCATAGCTCCAGGTTTGATCTCGATCTTGAGTAAAAATTAGGGTGCGAGGTATCATGATCTAGTTGTGTTTCCGGGAATATACTGCGCCCATTATGGGCGCCACGCTCGAAAAAAACGTCTTTTTAGGGGTACCGTTCAAGTTACATCTTCTCGTGAGGGGGGTTTGTCGAATCTGGCAGAGGGTTTCGGTATTTGTTAGCCAATGGCGCCTGCATAGCCCCACGGAGCTCGGATTTGCATTTTCGTCCCACGGTCAAGGTCACAAGTTCACGAACTTAGAAAATAGTCTTAAAAAAAATCAATAAATTGGCATCGAGCTCCTAAGGTTTTCAACCTGTTTCGAAGAAAGATTGGTATGCAAGTAGTGCTCTTCGAGGACTACAACTTTCATATTTACGTTTTTCCGATTCCCGCCATCTTTGCCCGAGGCTCCCCTCGAAGGTCAAAAAATAAAAAAGTGCGAACCGTGACATTGCTGGTGAACCATCGCATCTCAGACTGTTCTTCCTGTATTCATTTGAACGGTCTTTCAATCCTGACAAATCTTTACTCTCCACTAATCTCTCTCCAAAAAGGATCATCGGAAAACCCTCAATCGACTTTCCTTAGCTAATCCTCTTGAAGTATTCAGTCACTTCAAACTTCTGGTTTCACAATCAGCCATGATCTTTCTTGAACAAACGCATCATTCAAAGCAGCCTCTTTTTAAAAAATTTTTTTTTTCCCAAAAAAAAAAAGGCCACCCCAACTGGAAAACCTCTTTGTCGTACAGTCCTCCTTTGCACACCTGAATACACCTACAAGCCTTCATCCTCAGCTTGAAGGAGTTTTCTCTTCACTTACACTTCCCTCCAGTCTTTCAAGACAGCTGTCACCACCCATTCAGATTCATCCCCAATCCAAAAACCATCAATCTTTTCTACCTTATTTAACCCGACCCCAAAGACCCCTCATCCTTCCAATTCCAGTTTCTCTTGAAGTGTTTCAATCCTTGTGCCCACCCCATTTTGTCCAAGTTCCACTGCATCTTGGCCTTTAATTCTACTGTTTGATGTTTCTGTCCTCATCGTTCAGTTAATACTCTTTCATGAGCTTCAACTATGTGTACAAAATAAAAAATAATTCTGGCCAAAATGTGTCAGAGCGGGGTTGGGTGGGTGAGGGTGGTCCGGCCTCCCTCCCCCAATTGTATCGCTAAGACCCTCTTACACGGCTCGTCGATGCTTCAGCCTCGCATTCAGTCTACAAAAAAAGAAGAAGAAAAAAAGACCATTTGGGGTGAGATCTGAAGAGTGGAAAAGCTTCAAAGGGAACTTTTGGCAAAATATACCGTCGATCAGATCTTTTTGTTTTACAAGATGAACGTGGATCAGGAAAGGCCTCATTTCCAACCCATGGAAAAGTGCTGCTCCATAATACAGCACCCCCCTCACATACCACTGCAGAGTTGAAAGTTACCAATTAGCACATTATTTAATCTGTGAGGACAATCAAAACCGATGAATGTACAATCCAAAGCAGTAGTTTGGTTTTCAATCACTATACATTATCATATGTAAACTGTTTAATAATCCAATCACACACAGTGCATGCAGGGAAAATATGCGCGAGATTATTTCCAATTCCAGAAATGATACCCTGTGTTGCTTAATGGATTAGTGATGGCTTGATCCAAGAGTCTGAGTTCAAAATCAACGCTCACTGTAATTCACACCAAGTGGGCTTAACTCTCTGCATCCTTCCGAATCGGCAAATGACGGCGATCATGCTGGTATAGTGTGTCCAAAAGGCGACCAGTCCAGGAAATTGTGCCCAATAGCCAAGGAGACTGCTTAAGGCAGCCACCAACCGCTCTGACAGTTATTCGTCCCAATCTCTCCTCCGTTTAACGTTGTGCAAACCATTCATACACAGAGCGCCACCATGTGCCTGAAGATGAGAAAATTCCAGCAAAAGCCAAAAATCCCACAAACAGTTTGAAATCAACATTTGTGCACACTTGCATTAACTCATGCCACATACGCATGAAAAGGGAATTTTTATATTTTGAGCAGGAGCTCCTCCACATGTATTCCATACAGTCTGACCACTAAAAAGATTGTTAGGTTTTCTATTTATTTGATTAACCAACACACATGAGAAAAAATACTTATAAGTACGACCTTACCACAACTCGCCTCCCGAAAATGCAGTTATAACCTTGCACATCAGAAAACCAATGTTTTTAAAAAATAAAATAAAAAAAACCAAGAACACAAAGAAACATTGTCCCCAAAGCCAAAATATATTGAGCAATCAAACAGGCTTAAGCGGATCCAGAGCAGCCAAAACAGCCTTTTATAAGAACGAGAATTGCTGGATGTTGAATGCTCATACATGACAATGTCAGGAAGCGGTAGTGTATTTAACCATTGTGTTAAGAAGTTGAGCATCGCACCGGTGGCCACTGAAGCGGCAAGCATCGGCAGACAGACCGAGACTAGTGCAATGCCTGGAATATAAAACAAGCGTTGCACAGGGCTCAGCCTGTCAGAGTGGGCCCTGAAACTCTGAATCATCTTCTTCTTGCATATTGCAGCTGGCTGCCGGGTATAGCTATCATTTTGGGCCGACAATGACCGCTGATGCTGGTCCCCGTATCAGTACATGGTCACCTCATTCAGTGATCTCGGAAGGATGACAGGCTGAGTCAACCCACCTTGTGTGAATTTCAAATCGCAAACGGGCTTCAAACTTCAAGCGACCCGAAGATCCAAAGCCAGCATCCTAACCACGAAGCTAAAGCCCTGTTCCCACACCTTGACGATTAGCCAGCGTATCAAATTTATCTAAAACGCTGGCGTACGCTGAACTATTATTTTTCTTCAGTTTTGCGGCGTATTCATAACGAGTTGACGTATGCATAAAGCGTATTTAGTAAACGTACACAGAACGTTTCATAACTTATAGATAACTGTATACCAACGAATCTTAGCGTGTGTCGGCGCTTCACAACTTATTGCCCAACGATGTCTAACTTATGCATAGCGCTCGGCAGCGTATCGCCGACGATCACGGGCCGTAAAGCCTATTAAAAGGCTGCCGCGAACGATTCAAATCATTTAAACCGCACTAACATCGAGTGTCAAATCACCGTCATTGCCGAATCAAACTTCGAACCTGTTACGGAGTTCACATGAGCTGGTCATACATAGCCAAACTCCGTCGCCTCCCGGATACCAGGGTCTCACCCCAGTCCTTCTCCATCCGTTCACTTCACCTTTCTTCTCCTGGCCTATTGCCAGTAACTGACAGTTGTCAAATCGATGATGGTCATGTTGATGTTGCGAGGACAGTCTATAGTATTCTCATCTCAGCCTTGCCGGATCCTCCATTCTCTCGGATACATGACATCTGCTCACATGGAGTCTGGAACACTGACGGTTCCTCCTGTAACCCCATTTTTATATACCAATCTCCAAACGCTGCAATTACCCATATAACGGCAGCTGTAAGTAGAATACGTCCAGTAGTTCTCGTGGTCGTCCGGAAGACGTCTAAATACGTCTACAATACGTCAATATGCGTTGGAGATCGTTACAATAGCGTTAGAAATAATGTTTCTGGGTACGCGAACATACCTCTATTATTCGACTTATGAGTAACTTACAAGTAACGTGTGCAACTATCGCATTACGTGCCTACAAACTTATGTCCAGGCGTATGCGGAACGTGTGAGTCATACGCCGAGCACGTCGACAAATTTTGTGCACCCACAAAATTTGTCAAACCAGAGCCGGAAGCGTTACTACGAGATATGCCGCGTCTTTACGTATACAAAACTAACCAACATACTCCGACTGATAGCCAGCAGCTATAATCGACAAAAATTTCTTCACCATAACGTCCCGGCATACGCTGGCTAAAACGTCAATGTGTGACAGTGGCTTAACACCGACTTAAACTCTGAATCACAAGTCTGGAGAGTTACAAACTCAAATTTGATATAATCATTGAATAAAAGTGCTAAGCAGTTACAATGAACGATCACACCCAGGCCTGAGACAAGTACAATTATAGCATACAAAACAGTGTCCATTCAAAATTTGGATCACCTACCGAAATGGGCAAACAACATATCTAGGGCTATTTGTGTGTACACAAAATGCAGAATTGCTGCCACATATCTACCCAACTCATTTGAACCCCCAAATCAAATCTATTTCATGCCATACAGCCATTAATACAGCTTCAAGGTTTGCTTATTATTTGCAGAATTACGCCATTGTCTAACGCCACAATGTAACACCAAAAAAGATATTCCACCACAGTCAAAAATAAATATCAGAACCACGTTTTGTGTTGTGGAGCGTGCAGCACTGCTTTGACTGTCGTCTGTCTCTGTCGTCGTCGTCTCTCTCTCTCTCTCTCATCTCTCCGAGCCTCAGATGTTCGAATCTCAACCAGGTTATTAACCTATCCTTGTGTTTCACAAGCATGATCATTCAATGTGTGTGCTGTCCTTGGATGGTATTGTAAACTGGGCGTTGTGACTGCCGATGCATCGTGGTGGACGTTAAAATCCCATTGTGTCCTTCACGCAAGCAGCGTGATGCTATTGCCGGCACCATTGAAACAAATTCTCAAAGCTGCTAAACCTACAGAGGCACTTGCTTCAGCCGACAGCTACGCCATCACCCAATAATGCTACAGCCAGCCTTGGCTGCAGATGAATTCAAAACCCGTTTAAAATTAAATTATACATTTAAAGCAGCAACCTTAAACCACTACCCCCGTTGTACCCCGGCCCCATCCTTCCACAGGATCTCATTGTCTTTGTCCCCCACCTGTTTTGTCCTCCTTCTTCCCACCCCTCTTTATCTGCTCTCGCGCTTTTGTATGTTCTGTGTGTTTGCTCTCGTGTACGAAGCTTCGACATGTACACGCAAAAAAAAGCTGGCAATAATAGTTCAATGAGGGGTCAAAGAATCATTCACAGTTTTATGAAAAGGGATGGAAGAATCGAAAGTTTTACAACAACAATGCTCAGCATCACACCTTTTGCCATGAGATAGCAAAACAGCTGATGACAGTTGAAAGTGTATCAGAATGTCCGAATCGGGCATCGCCTTGTTTGCACTTTATCCAATTTTGCGCCAGCATTTAACAGAGACCAAACAAGGCAACAGCCAGTACTTCTTCCAGAGCCTTTGCACCTGTTCCCATCTCGTCTGCACAGTGTCTTACCAGTAGCAAAGCATTGGGGTATAGCAAATGCTCACCGAAGCAATTGAGCAGCAATTTCCTTTCAGGTGCCAAAAACAATGTGTAAACGAGATGTCGTCAACTTGATCAGGAAAAAAACACAAAATAGACATAATTGACGTCCCCCCCCCCCCGCGATGTTGACGATATGCCTTTTGGCCCACACTTTGTACATCATTTACAATTTTACCAATTTGATTTCAATCCCTCATATGCTTTCTCAAGTATCACACTGTTTACCCAAACAGTAGGAACCTCTACCTCTTGATGGCTGAAATCGAATCGGTTATCTTGCATCAAATATATAACGTTGTACACAGTTTGCGTCAAAATCCTATCAGGTTCACAAGTTAGCACAGGGATACAGAATTTTACCCACGCGACCTTGAACTTCGACCTCGGACCGTAATCAATCAGTCATTTTACATCATTCTACTACTGTACCAATTGACTTGTGATCCCTTCAGCGTTCTTTAAGTCTGGGCCAGTACGAAAACCTTCACGTACGCACGGACGCCAACCCGAAAACATGACAATCCGACAGGACCCGTTCATGGAGCATAAAAATATTTATAAATAACAGTAAAAGGAAAAGCAATTTCGGATCAAAGACATTAGTATATAATATATATGATAATATATATATACAGTAGACTAGGCGTAATCGTCACCCAGCGGGCGACCGAGAAAAATGACGAACTTCAGAAATGTGACGACTTACGCGTATGCAACATTATGATTGACTGTGGGGTAAGATTGAAGTTCCGCGCGTGCCTGGACACTGAGGTGGAGACCGGCTATTGCTACCAAAAGAAAACACAATCCTCGGGCCATAGTGGGGGTATATTACGTGAGGCAAAGTTGATCAGCAAAGATGGAATTCATGAATCACTTTATCAAAAGTAAATATAACTAGTACGTGCCGCTAAAATGAAAAATAAAAATAAATAAAAATAATAATAAAATAATAATCATATTAATAATAAATAAACCACACAGGCGTTTCTTCGCTCTCACGTGCCCGTACGTGCGTGCCCGAAGTTCGATATTATCCAGTACGATTATTCCAATTTAGTTTTATACCATATTCTTAGCCGCCAACGTATTTTACCCTTTTCACAATGTCGTGCAAGGAAAAAAAATAGAGAGAGAGAGAGAGAAAAAAAATTACTTCCTGGTTCGGAGCATACCAGCACTCTGATCTTACCGAAATTTATACACCGTTGATACCTTTCCAAGATGTCTTTCAATTTGCCATCCTTCCAGTCGTCACCCACTGCCGAATCCACGCTGCTGATTCGCCGCACTTTTCTTGACCTTGCGATTCCCACCTCACTTTGAATCTGTCTTCAGTGCACAGGCAAGGTCTCGGCATCATCATGCCCGAAGTCCGCAGCGAACTACGTGCCTTCAGCCAGCAACATTTCACCGTCCAACCGAATATTTGGCTGAGCCGACATTTCCGAAACCAGATGATGAGCGGTCATCGACATCTTCAAAGACACACATTCACGCGTTTCACACTTACCACGGCCTCGGCGATCTTCTCCACTTGTCCAAATATCTTGCCCTTATTCTTCAAGAATCGTTCAATGTTGCCGTTTGATGTCCAACTCTCAGCTATGGCTGTTTCTTCATCAGTGGTTTGCCTGGCAAAACTGGATAAGTCGTATTTTCTTGGTAGGTTTTAGTGTGTAAGCTTACGCTTAGTCCCATTGTCCTGCCTGCAGTGCGAATCAAGTGTGTACGCAGTTATAAATAGCCTATCACTGGCGGTGTACCAATGAGCGAGCATCACTGATCATGAAATCGGGCTTCTCACGAGGCAGCAGTTCCGTGTGACAGATTAGGAGTGGTAATTTACTTGAGTTCATTACGCGGGGAACGACACATCTGACGACTTAGACGAAGTGAACGACTTAGAGATGACGACTACAGAGGATGACCCTTTATTCAAAGGGATTTAACATGAGATAAATTCGGGACTTTTTTGACGTGCCCGACTTAGCGAAAGTGACGATTACACGCTGCCGACTTACGACCTAGTCTACTGTGTATATTAATATATTATATATATATATATATATGTTGGGTGTGCTGAAAGCACGTTTAAGTGGAATATTTGTATTCTACCTAAAATGGTAGAAATAGTCCACATCTTAACCCTCTAGAGCCCAGGGTATATTTTTGTCACCAGACAATTTGTGCTATAGAGGGTTAAATCACAGTTCTCTCTGCTTCGCTTGGTGAGCTAGCCGTTTACTTTTTTTGGGGGAGGGAGGAAAGAAGACTTGCAATGACTCCAGTCCTTGAAGGTATCCCCTTCGAGATTGACCTGACAACAAAGTTGTCTAGCTCTGCAAGAGGGAAGGTTAGCTCACTCTTCTGCACCATGAGGATTAAATTGATGACCTGGCAGAAGACATAGGCCGTAAACGAGTGTCCGAAAGCATACATGGTCAGCTGTTCTATTGCCCTCTTCACCCAATGAAGAAAAAAAAAATATCAAAATAAATTAATTCAAGTGAGAGTCAGGAATCAGTTTTCGGGATTAATGTAATGTTTAAAATGTTTTCTTTATACAAGGAAACTTGATATTTCGGTTCAATTGAACTCTATTCCATCATTGTTTCTGTTGGCTCAGGTCACTCACTATGACGACCTTTGAGCCACAAATGAAGAATGTGGAGGGTTCCCACAGCATGGGGGACCAAATGTGCTGCCTCTCATATTCTTGTGATTCCATCCAATTCTCAAAGTTCTCTTTTGTACTTTGGTATGATTTTGATTGGCCATTAATAGTTTTATCTCCTTTTTTATGCAGTCAGAGCTGGCTTGATTCTGGTATAAATACAAGTGCACATTAAAATTGACAGCCACAAAGGCAAAACATTTACATTTCAAAATCTATCAGTTGTAGTTGATAGAAAAAAAAACAAAAAAAACAGTTGCGCTCTACCAATTGATGCAAAATACAGAGCTACTGACCTATGGACAATGCATAATATAACAGGTTCTGAAGAAATTAGTGAGTTAGACCAATAAATTCTGTCTGTACCTTTCCTTCTATGTCGTAGAAAAAGCTGCAGCATGATTTTGATTTCATTAAGATGCCCATCAATTAAATGTATTATACTCTTTCTCGAGTGGCGGTGCTGCCAATACAGTTCCTGGGAAAAGATTATGCTGGGTGGTTTGTCGTTGCCTTCCCAGCAATCAGTCAAGGCAGGAATTGTTAATTTGTTCAGGAAATCGGCGGGCGATAACTCGCCTGCTCTTTACAAGTGGGATCTTCAACTTTCACCAAAGACCAGTGCTGGCAGATGTATCCTTCCAATGGACGGTGCACACATTCATAAATCATCCTGCATGTGAAACACCAGGGTGACAGTTTATAGTCGAGTCAAGATTGAAACCCAAACTAGACAGCTCAATGGTGAGTGTGCATACCGCTAATTTTCCTGCCAACCCAACAAGTTTCAGTGTCATCTTTAAATACAATACTAGCTGCAGAGTTCATCAAACACCTTACCCTGCACAGTCTTGAGAAACAAGGACATGGGCAGGGTCTGCGAACGAGACATTTGATTGGTCTCAATGATGTAAAATGCCGTAATATTTTGTCTAAGTACTGCTAAACTGAAGGGTTTTGAAAGTTCCAAGAAGGGGATTTGTGTTCCGCAATGTTAAAGTATAAAAAACAATTAAAATAAAATAAAGATTTTAAAGGTTGTGGAGAAACTTTTTCCAGAAGTTTACCACTGTTGATGCTGCGTCTTTTACACCGCCTTATTTAACATGTTACATTACTTTTTTTTGGACCTGTTTGTGTCCTTTATGACATCCTTAAAAACAGGACGTTTCCTGTTTGGAATGATTTTCAATTTTGCTTGATTGCCAGACAGAAAAAAACAAATTACCTCACTCGTCTCTGTACATGCACGATCGGGACAAGATTCCGTACAATTTGTCAAATTCAGACCCAAAGTACTGCGAAACTGCAGGTTTGTTTTCCGATTCATGTGAAAATACAGCATTCAATTGAAATCAAGCAGTTCCTCAATCATAAGCTACATTTGGAGACAGACAGATAGACAGGACAAAGTGAACCAATTGGGCTTGTAGCAAGGTATTATGTACACATTTAGGACACGGGGGACCAAAAAATGAAAGTCATTGTATGATTAAGTTTTGCATATCATTTGTTAGCCAACTCATGGGGATTCAGGATCTATTTGGGCAGAGCTTAATTCTTCCTCTTTCTATTGCTCTGACAGGGTCAAAGTTGGTTATCAATTATCTGTATCAAGGAACCACTCATATCATTCTAAAATTGGTCTGATGCTTAGATATGTATTATACACTAATTGGAAACCACATATATGGAGAATATTTGGTTTACCTGATATTTGACCTTGAGCAAAGAGGTCAAGGTCATATGAAATTAACAAATTGATCAAATTGACCAGTGTTCATTCAGGTCATAAATATATATGCACATAAACTTAACCATAGAAATACATGCTGTGATGAACCAAACTAAAGGCCCAGTCACACCTTGACGTTTTAGCCAACGTATGCCGATTTTTGAAAAAATTGTCTAAAACGCTGGTACACGTCGAATACGTTATGGGTAAGTTTTGATAACATTGAGAGCACGCTGAAAAACACTGCCATACGTCGTTGCACGCTGGCTTTAACGTTGTACTTTTCGATTGTCCTCAAAGCTTTCCATGCTTGAAATTTTACGACTTATGCCAGCATATGACTCACACGTTCCACATAACGCTCGCCATAAGTTGTAGGCACGTCACGCGATCGTTGACACACGTTACTTGTAAGTTACTCATAAGTCGAAACACGTCGAGGTAATGTTTAGCGTACCCGAAACTTATTTCTAAGCTATGAGTTACGTGTTGTACTAACGTTACGCGATCGTTGACACACATCGACACACTTTACTTGTAAGGTGCTCATCGGTCGAAACACGTCAAGGTAATGGTTAGCGTCAGTGTTCCAGACTCCCTGGTTTTATTTTTTTTTTTAATTTTTTTTTCTTCCTTCCTTCGGTATGATGGTGATGTTGACACTTCGATTTCTAGTGCGTTTGTAATATAATATAATTAATAGACTGCCGCTCAACGATTTAAATCATAACCGCACTGTACACTGAACACCGTCATACCGAAGAAAAAAAAAAACCGGGAGTCTGGAACACTGACGCTAACCATTCCTTGACGTGTTTCGACTTATGAGCACCTTACAAGTAACGTGTGTCGATGTGTGTCAACGATCGCATATCGTGCGTACAACTTATTCCCATCACATACGGAACGTGTGTCATACGGCAAGTACGTTGTAAAATTTTCACATGCTTAAAATTACAAGACGTACTCCACTTAATAGGACGTATGATAGCGTACTTTAGCGTTCTATTCACGCATACCAAACTTACCCATACCGTATTCGACGTGCGCCAGCGTTTTAGACGCATTTTTCAGAGGTCGGCATCACGCTGGCAAGATCGCCAAGGTGTGACTGCGATGTTGACACTTCCATTTCTGCGGCGGTTATGATTTGAATCGTTGTGCCGCCAGCCTTTCCATAACCTACGCACGTCATCGTCGGCGATGCGTGCAGCGTGCTATGCATGAGTTAGACTATCGTTGGGCATAGGTTGTGAAGGCCGACAACAGGTTCAGCATTCGTTGGTATAAGTTATCTATAACACAACGAAACGTTCTGTGTCCATTACTAATACGTTATGCATAAGACCAAGTCGTTATGAATACGTCCGAATCTTTAAAAAAAACATCAAAAGTTCAACGTAAGCCAGCGTTTTACATACATTTTAATACGTTGCCATCGCTGGCTAAAACGTCAAAGTGTGACTGGGCCTTAACATCTTAGGATTAAAAGTGCAGATTTCTTTAAAATGTTACGTACTTCCTAACGACCTTTGATGTTCTGTATACTGAACACAAACTGGCCTTTGGTATTGATTTTGATATCATAGGGCCATCTTGGTAAACTTATTCTATGGTTATAAAATCAAGCTTATAGCTACCAGTAATTTTGTAGCAGCTTGGTAAATGCAATTTGTTATGTACTTCCTAACATTTTTGACCCAATCATGGAAGTGAACTAAAAACTGGTATGTAGTAATAATCCATGTTGAAACTTGCCATTTTAAATCATCACTTTATGCAGAAGTAAATTGCTATTCAAGATGTTCTATCAGATGCATTTCAAATTTCTGGAATAAGATTTTGTAAGCTTCACTATGACTGGGGGAAATTTTGCAAAATCTGAGATTTTACACATTTGAAGGTGCCAAGATATGCAGAAGGTCATAAGAAATGTACTGTTTCGAGGAATTGTTCTATTCTTATGTATAATGATATATATCAAACAAAAAATGCATTTTCAACCATTTTGGACAACATATACAATCATACATGTAACCCATTTCTAAAAAATGAGCTATAAAAATGGAAAAAATAGCCTGTGTTTGGATAAAAAATATGCTTTGTAAGCAACTATATCCATAGGACCCATAGCAAAGTATACATTTTCTGAAAGCACAGACCACTTGGGCATTATATAACATTAAGATTGTTTATCTTATTAAAACTGGGTTCAATTTCTAAGCTTTATCCACATTTAGGACCAGTGTACACAATACCATGCTACAAGCCATTGCTTAATCCTGATTTTCGCTTCACACGAGTGGGGTAAAAATTTATTGAAAAGTAATGTCATTTGCAGAGTATTTATCTTTAACTGAATCTCCCATGCACATTTGAGAGCAAGTTTAGGGAATTATATTTAATCCCAACATGCAAAACTTCATTTAATTTTGGGGTACAGCGGTGGCCTTTTCGTAAAGATACTTGCCCGGGATCATGGAGGTTGCAAGGACAAATTCTTAGGATTTGGATTCTAATCTTCAGATCAACTAGTCTGAAAATAATTGCCAAGGCAACATTGGATTGTCAGTAAAAACCCAGTGGGCTCATTAAGGACTTGCAGGGTGGGATAATCTGCCTGACTCACCTGGTCTGGTGTACACATGACACCGGTCCATTCTTTTGTTAAAGGTTGCCCTGAATGATTATGGGCCTGAGCCTTCTATATTAAAAAATAAAAAGGGCATGGAAGAGAGAAATCAGCAGAAAGTGATCTATTGTATGATTTATGTGGTTAAAACATAATAATAATGATAATAATAAAAAAGTGTAAAAAGTGAAAAATAAATAAATAAATATGAAACAAAGGGGACAATAACATCATTCGGTACTGTGCATACCTCAGCCAGGCTGAATAGTTTACGTTTTGTATTCCACCGATAGGCCGGATCTGAATCCGGACCTGAATTAAAACCAGAATGTAATTGCCTGTTCTTGTCATTGAATAAACTCATCCAAATCATTTTGTCACAACTCGTGCAAAGTTTTTTTGAAAGATGCTATGAATCGTTTTTGGGACTGTCAATGGTGAAGAATCACTTTGAACTAATTTTTTTTTTCTTGTTTCCCGATCCAGATCTTCACCAAAATTGCATCAATTTGTCCTTCTCACACTCCCAACCTGTCCATAACTTTTTGAGATATCCTGCTTACCGAAAGACAAATAAACACACGGGGTGAAGACAACCTCCATCTATCCTTGGTTGCAGAGGTAAAAGGTGAAATAATTTTTTTTTAAAAAGACAAAAAAAGAAGAAAACATCCATGAGATGACGAGGAGAAAACATCTGTGAGATGGAATTAAATTGTTGAAAACAAAATGATTTTGCGGTGAGTAAACTACAAGCGGGTAAATGAAATTATTCACAGAATCCAGAGACTAATAAATCCACCGGTCAGTAGCAACAGCTGGATTTCTGGAGGAACCTCGGCTATCCCAACAAATGTTGATGCAAGAGCAGAAATCTGCAAGTCGAGAGAAGTCTGCCACATTTGCTCTTAACCATAAGTAACATAATTTTTTTTAATATATATACTAGCTGGGGTACCCACGCTGCACTGCGGGGTTAACCACTTAAACCCCTCAAGTGCGAGGGCGACATAAATGTGCGATAAAAAGCGACGGTGTAATTGCGCACTTCGGGGGTTAATAAGCAATGAGAAACTGTTAATTTCAAGTTGAATGGGTAATTGGAGTATACTGACCGTTGATGTTATCCTGCATTTTAAAACAGACTCAACTTCTCGTGTGATTACTGCAGTTCCTCTTGATACACTACATTTCTGGTCTGATTGTTGGGAGCCATGATGCTGAGGTTTGCAGAGTTGCCAGTGCGAGATGCTGCCATGTAAAACATTCCATGGGAGAAGCAGCTTGCTGAGAGGTCAACTCCTATGGCCTTGAAAGTCTGGCCCTGTGACTTGTTCACTGTCATGGCAAAGCAAAGGCTTAATGGGGAACTGTAGCTTGCGGAACTGGAATGGAGTTCAGCATCAGAAGGCATCAGTGGTATTCTAGGGATGAGGACAACTTGACCTTTGTAAGGGCCGCAGGAGATGGTTGCCTCGATCACGTTCTCGTGCAGTCTTGTGACTGTGCACCGGGTGCCATTGGTGGTTTTCGGTGGCTTCAGGGACCTTAGTCCATGATGGGGGACCGACCTTCAGTTTAAGTAGGTGTGTGGCATGCCTGTCAGCTCGAGGAAGTTGAGGAACTCCACATGGTCGGTCACGGCTTCCTCATCGCTCATGGCACTGTCCCCCGACTTGTACTGTTTGTCTTCTCCGGGAACTCATCATGACCAAGTGTTGAGGTGGTTGACATTGGTGTTAAGTGGAGAGACGATGGCCCATTCTGCTAACCACTCCGGCCTGTTGTAGTTGGCTGCCAAGTTTTGGTAGACCTCCGCCTTGAGTTCTTCCTGTCTGACAGCACACTTTCCAAGGAGGTGGTATGTTGATGGTGTCAGCAACAAAGAAAGCCTAATGACCACCTGCCTAAATGCTGTTGGTCCTCCGTGTGCCACCAAAACAGCGCCGACCCGCCGAGGCATGGACTCCACAAGACCCCTGAAGGTGTCCTGTGGTATCTTGCAGCAAAACATTAGCAGCAGATCCTTAAAGTCCTGTAAATTGCGAGGTGGAGCCGCAATGGTTCGGACTTGTCGCGTCCAGCACATCCCACAGATGCTCAATCGGATTGTGAGCTGGAGAATTTGGAGGCCAGGGCAACACCGTGAACACTTCATCATGTTCCTCAAACCATTCCCGAACATGTGTGCAGTGTGGCAGGGTGCATTATCCTGATGAAAGAGGCCACTGCCATCAGGGAATATCATTGCCATGAAGGGATATACATAGTCTGCAACGATGTTTAGGGAGGTGACACGTGTGAAATTGACGTCCACATGAATGGCCGGACCCAGGGTTTCCCAGCAGAACATTGCCCAGAGCATCACACTCCCTCCACCGGCTTGTCTCTTCCCACAGTGCATCCTGGTGCCATCACTTTCCCAGGTAAAGGGCGCACATGTGCACGGCCATCCACATGATCTAAAAGAAAACGTGACTCATCGGACCAGGCGACCTTCTTCCACTGCTCCAAGGTCAAGTTCCGACGCTCGCGTGCCCATTGTAGACGCTTTCGACGGTGGACAGGGGTCATCATGGGCACTCTGACCGGTCTGCAGCTAGCAGCCCATACGCAGCAGGGTGCGATGCATTGTGGATTGTGACACATTCCTCCCATGACCACCATTAAAATTTTCTGTGACTTGTGCCACAGTAGACCTTCTGTCGGTTCGGACCAGATGGGATAGCCTTCGTTGCCCTCACGCATCGATGAGCCTTGGCGCCCAACACCCTGTCGCCGGTTTGTCCTCCTCGGACCACTGTCGGTAGGTACACACCACTGCTGACTGGAAGCACCCCACAAGCCTTGCCAGTTCAGAGATGCTCTGACCCAGTCGTCTGGCCATAACAATTTTGCCCTTGTCAGTCGCTTAAGGCCCAGTCACACTTTGACGTTTTAGCCAGCGATGGCAACGTATTAAAATGTATGTAAAACGCTGGCTTACGTTGAACTTTTGATGTTTTTTTTAAAGATTCGGACGTATTCATAACGACTTGGTCTTATGCATAACGTATTAGTAATGGACACAGAACGTTTCGTTGTGTTATAGATAACTTATACCAACGAATGCTGAACCTGTTGTCGGCCTTCACAACCTATCCAACGATAGTCTAACTCATGCATAGCACGCTGCACGCATCGCCGACGATGACGTGGCGTAGGTTATGGAAAGGCTGCCGCACAACGATTCAAATCATAACCGCCGCAGAAATGGAAGTGTCAACATCGCAGTCACACCTTGGCGATCTTGCCAGCGTATGCCGACCTCTGAAAAATGCGTCTAAACGCTGGCGCACGTCGAATACGGTATGGGTAAGTTTGGTATGCGTGAATAGAACGCTAAAGTACGCTATCATACGTCCTATTAAGTGGAGTACGTCTTGTAATTTTAAGCATGTTGAAATTTTACGACGTACTTGCCGTATGACACACGCTCCGCATGCGATGGGATAAGTTGTACGCACGATAGCGATGTTGACACACATCGACACACGTTACTTGTAAGGTGCTCATAAGTCGAAACACGTCAAGGTAACGGTTAGCGTCAGTGTTCCAGACTCCCGGTTTTTTTTTTTCTTCGGTATGACGGTGTTCAGTGTACAGTGCGGTTATGATTTAAATCGTTGAGCGGCAGTCTATTAATTATATATATTATAACCGCACTAGAAATCGAAGTGTCAACATCACCATCATACCGAAGAAGGAAGAAAAAAAAATTAAAAAAAAATAAAACCGGGAGTCTGGAACACTGACGCTAACCATTACCTTGACGTGTTTCGACCGATGAGCACCTTACAAGTAAAGTGTGTCGATGTGTGTCAACGATCGCGTAACGTTAGTACAACACGTAACTCATAGCTTAGAAATAAGTTTCGGGTACGCTAAACATTACCTCGACGTGTTTCGACTTATGAGTAACTTACAAGTAACGTGTGTCAACGATCGCGTGACGTGCCACCAACTTATGGCGAGTGTATGTGGAACGTGTGAGTCATACGCTGGCATAAGTCGTAAAATTTCAAGCATGGAAAGCTTGAGGACAATCGAAAAGTACAACGTTTAAAGCCAGCGTGCAACGACGTATGGCAGTGTTTTTCAGCGTGCTCTCAATGTTATCAAAACTTACCCATAACGTATTCGACGTGTACCAGCGTTTTAGACAATTTTTTCAAAAATCGGCATACGTTGGCTAAAACGTCAAGGTGTGACTGGGCCTTTAGTCTTTACTCCTGCCCATTTCTCCTGCATGCAACACATCAACTTCAAGAACTGACTGTTCACTTGCTGCCTAATATATCCCACCCCTTGACAGGTCCATTGTAACAAGATAATCAATGTTATTCACTTCACCTGTCAGTGGTCATAATGTTTTGGCTCATCAGTGTACATACATACATATAGTTACAATTGTGCGGTGGATGAAGAATCTAATAGGGAATATAGCCTGGTGTAGAGTTGCTTGGTCCGTGGACAAATAGAAGACATCTCGATGTGAGTAAGTGGGGATTCTATGAGATAAAGTGTTACGTGTCACCACAAAAGGGGTGGTGCAGTACTAATTTGCCTAGGGAGTAAGAATAAGTTCCCCAGTATGTGATGGCCCTCTGTGATTTTCCCCTATCTTTTTATATTTCAGATCGGAAATAAAGGTGGGAACACGTCCCTGAAACCACAACAAACGGGCAGAAAGCCCCGCCTTCAAAGGTTGACAAGCGAAGTCACTTCCCTGAGGACGATTGGTGGGCGTGACATCAGAAGCTAGCAGAGCAGAAGCCCCGCCTTCCTGGGTTTGATGCGAGCAGGCCACGCCCGGAGGCGGAGGAGATGGAGCACACAAGAAAGTGCACAAGACAGAGCACACAAGAGAGGTTTGCACATCTGAAGAGGAAGGAGGAGTGGGTTTGCGAATGGTGAGAGGCTTCCGACTCCCATATAGGACGATATATCGCGTGATTGAGGTCAAAGGAAAGAGGTTGCACATTTTAAGAGGGAGAGGAGTTGGCTTGGCATTTTGGGAGAGCCGTGATGAGAGTGGACACAAGGTGCATTGTTTGGAGAGGAGAAAGCGGAGGTTCAGCACACACCAAGAGGACGACACAGCCATTGAATTAGTGTTGACACAGTTTGGCTCGCGTGGTGAAGTAAGACGCCGACCTTTTGCTTCTGGTCGGGTCGACGAGGACGATCAGACCACCCGAAGTCATTAGACGAGGCTTTGAGCCCTTATGTGGAATGCTGCTCGGATTGCCTGGCGTGCGTTCCTTCCGCTATGAGAGAAGCGCCTCGATTCCAGTTCCACAAATCAGCTCTGGCCAAGCCAAGTAAGCAATAGTTTGGGGAAGGTTTTTATTTTCATTTTGTGTCACCTTTGTCTGTATTTGAGTCTGTGCGGAGGTGCCTCGACTGTTGGATTTATTATTTTATTATCATCATTATCTTTTGCATTATTGTCTGTTGTAAATATTCATAAAATGTATTCCTTTTAAGACACTGTAGCATTGTGCTGTTCTGGTACAGTGCCCCTGTGCTGTGCTCCTCCTGGATGGATCGTCTCTGCCATTACGCCCTTTAACACGCGCACATTAATCTCCGAGTCTTGGTTGTAACCTTCAAGGGAGAAGCTTTGCCATCCGTCCAGGTCGGGTTTTAACCCCCTGGACACGACAATATACGTGTATAATCTCAACCCCCCTGCAAGATTGCCTCACACGACTAGTTTGGAAGGCTTTCGACTATAATACAGACAAGGAAGGGCCCTGCTGAGTAGAGAATAAATTTTACTTCATAAAAGTTTTTTCCTGTGGCTGCTCCACTAGTGAACCAGGAAAGTTCTCGCATTTTAAATAGTACAACCTCAATAAACCCAGATTCATGGCAATCTCATCAAAACACGACACTATAGTTTCACGTAGGACATGGCATGAGAATATATTTTGCATTAAAAGCCACCTTTGAAGAAACCATCACCCCCTCCCCAAAGAACATTTGACCAACCCCCTGAAGAAGGGGAAATGGTTGTAAAACTGTTGTACCGTAGGCCACCCTTAGTGGAAGCAATAACTTTTGCATCATCTATTCCTGATCACAGACATTTAGGCATTTTCTTCACACCTGATGTGATGACAAATATCCATGGCGGATGGTGATGGTGACGGTCTGTAAAGTTTGTGCAGGTGATGATGTCCAACATGCTGGTTGGTGGAAGGCAAGTAAACAAACAAATGATCAACCAAACACAATTGTGATTCATTGTACAAGGTTTAAGGGTTAATAATAACTTTGGCATTTAATCAATATGAGACAGATGAGGCAACGTTTCAAATTCAAGTAGTCTCAGAAAGACAGTTCTCTGCTGCACAGGTAATTACGAGGAATTAAATATGCCAGTAAGCATCAGGGTTATTTTTTTTTTTTGAAAACAATATTTCTGCACATATGCAATGGAATGATAAAGTAATAGCTTTCTTTTAAATGATAATAAATATATAGACTCCTCCCATGCTCTTCTAACTGAAGAAGCAGCATAAAGCAACCAAGAAAGCCTACCAAGGTAAGCCCTTTGCTGTTTCAAACCCTTCCCAGAGTTCCTCCACAGCTGTAAAAACGTTCACACATCGTACACAGATGAGAATCCCAATGCTACGCACCCCTCAGCTGCTGGACCAGTTTCATCGCTTCTTGGTGAATCAGCGACAGCGCAGACAGAAATGCATACCAATGAGGCTCCCAAGCATGTAACACATGCAAATGTTGAAAGCAGTCAATATATAAATTAAAAAACGAAGACACGCCCACATCCCTCACCTGTGAATGGAGGAAATAACCAATCAGTTCTCACCTCATCAATTAAACCCAGGTTGCTCGGATTATAAAAATAAATAGACTCCTCCTCATGCTCTTTGAGCCGAAGAAGCTGCATAAAGCAACCATGAAAGGATACTCAAACGTACACCCTTTGCTGTTTTCAAACCCTTCTTTGGAGCTGTGGAGGAACTCTGGGAAGCCTGTCCATGAAAAATTATGTATTTTGTTATGTTAATTTGAGATTGGAATGATGGTGTTTGAATGAAAATATAGAGTGTTTGAGTTGAAAGCAGAATGAGGAAATTATGCAAGGGTTTCCACCCACCCGTGACATTTGCGGATTCGGCATTTGCAGTTTCACCATTGACATCATAGAAATATCACCACCTTACTTCTGTTGGGTCAGCTGCAGTAAGTTTTTTTGCCCAAGTCCTTCATGAACTGGCTATCCAGCCCCCTCCCATGCTCAGCACAGGTACCTAGCTAGTATATTATATATGTATATGGAAATGTATATAATTGGAGAAGCATCTGTTTGATTGACTTGTATGCAATCGTAAACCGCTGGATGGAAGTGAAAACTGCTGGCTGGTTGTACTTGAGGGGTGCATAAGGTTTGAGGCACAAACATTTTTTCATCATCCCAAAAGGTTCATGGTGGGGAGGGATGCAAATTCACCATGTAAATGTGTATTGTATGGTGCTGCTCCCGGAAGGAAGGGGTAGTCCAAGTTATAATGAAATACCCCCAAATCTCTGCAAGAAAAGCATAGTACATCAGAAGTGGAGTAATTGTCATACGAAATATCATACTGTTTGTGTTTGTTTTACTTCTATGCACTCTTGAATCAACAGAAGGCACAATTTGAAAACTGGTGCCTGCACTTGAGGTGTGTATGGGTATTTTTTTTTAAAGACAGCATTTAAAGAAAA
>CM068960.1:56196535-56208480 GCA_035128595.1 Eptatretus atami | reverse complement strand
GTTTTACATACATTTTGATACGTTGCCATACGCTGGCTAAAACGTCAAGGTGTGACAGCCCCTTTACCTCCAAGAATCACAGACGTGGAGAATCGGGAGATGAAGGAGTATTCGGAGCTGGCAGTTGAGGAGGAGGATGGTGGGGAGGAGAATGCCGAACTTTGAAGAAGTCACTAATTTTGGTTTGATTCTTCTTCTCCTGGTAGGCGTGGTAGTAGTGCTTTGCCAGTGACCTCAATTCTTTCAAAGTGTTGTCCCTCCTCTCACTGCAGAGGTCATAATCAGAGATCATGTCCTGCAGCTGACTAAACAGTAACAATATCTCTTTAAATCTAGTCACTGAAACTGTGTTGGGTTCAGCTGATTCTTCTTGCTCAGGCTCCTTTGGTTTTTGGTCAATTAGCTTTTTGGCATCCAGCTCATTCTTGTTGAGTTGGGACATGTTGATATTCTCAAAGGATTTAGGCTTTTCCACAGCAACAGGTTTCAGTCTACATGTCCCCGCAGCATTGGCAGAGAGCGACGATAGGTGCTCTTTACACGGTGCAGATGTTTCTTCCCATGCTGTCTTGTTTGGCATCTTCTTGCAGAACAGCCCAGACTCATTGGCACTGCAAACTTGATCAGACACGATCCATGCACACTCCTTCGTAAAGCGATGTGCTGGACACAAGCTTGTGCTGGCATTCTCTCTATGCACTGAAGAAAGATGAAGGCCGTAACGAATTTTAAAGCGAGTCAGCCATCCCGAACTTGCCCGAAACCGAACTGCTTCGTTCTCACTGGAAGAACCTGGAAGGCTGTTATAAATTTGCAGTGCTTTGTCTTGCAACATTGGTCCAGAGATGGGTACATTTTCCTTCCTTATCTGCTGAAACCAAAAGAGCAAAGCCTCCTCCATCTGTTCATATCTGCCAAGACGAACCCGTTTCCGGTGCCCATTTAAGATCACAAAACCTTTGCGAAGTTTTGCTTCCTTCTTCTTCCAGTCGCACACACTTGCTGGACTTGCACCCATATCACGAGCCACCCAAGTGAGAGATTTGCCAGCTTTCACACGATCAACAGCAGCAAGCTTCTCCTCTATCGACCAAGACTTCATGGTACGCTTCTTACCTTTCAAACCCATTTTAGAAACAAATCCAATAAAAGTGCCACAAACACCACTGTGGGGGGAAGGAGATGGGGAGAGAATTCAGAATAAAGGTGAAAAAAGTGAATGAATACACAAGCCAGTGGGCATACAAATCTGAATGGCACAGTGGAGAGGCAGAATTAACCACTAAACAATGGTTTAGACAGCTTAAAAAAAAAAAAATCACCTTCCATTTAATTAAAATTTTCCTGCTTAATTTGTTACTCTTACTAAATTTGATAGATGCATGACATGGCTGATTATTCCAATATGGCTTCGTGCAGCATAAAAAAGTGAACTTCCAATATACTCGTGAGGTTTAGAGACGGGGAAGGTGAGGGAGGGGGTGGGGGTTCGTGCAATGCAATAAATACACTTTAATTGTGGCAAATGGAGCACAAAAATGAAACTCTTGAACCTGTAGCATGATCTTCCTGCTCTTGGATTTCACATCTCAAGGTGTCTTCCGTATCTTTCCTCGATAAATCTTTTTTCTTAAAAATCCACTCCAAAAATCAATGCAGTGGTCCATGTTGAATATATTCTTCATGTCCTGCAAGCAAATGTAGTGTTAACTCAGACACTGCATATGGAGAATTAAAACAACAAAAGTATGGATATCCATAAACATAGGGGCAATACTGCTGGGTGTTCACCTGGTAGCATCTGGATAAGATAGCCAGGGAACCACTGGTAGGCATGGATGACCCACAAAATATGTAATGGAGAAGAAAGTAAATACCTATGGATTATTTTTTTAATGCCGTGAACAAACTTTGGAACATCACGGGTGATGAAGGTGGTGGTTAAGTGTCATCGGGATTGTGTATGTGGTTTCTGAAAAGGCAAATACCTCTTTTTGGGGGCAACCCCACACCCCCACCCCCACCATAGACCCTGATTTTCTAAATGGTGTGAACAATCTTTGGTACGTCATGAGTGATGAAGATTGTGGTCAAGTTTCCTCAAAATTGTGGATGTCGTTTCGGAGAAAAAAAAGCAAATACCTATTTTGGGAGGCAATCCCCATAGACCCGCTTAGGGCCCGATTTCTTTTTAATGCCATTGACCAACTTTGAAACACACACGGTAATGAACGTTGTGGTAAAGTTTCATCGAAATTGTATGTCATTAATTGTTGGCTTAATGGTTCGGGTGGTGGGCTTGGGATCCGAGGATCCGGAGTTGAAATCCTGCTCGGCTGTTGAATTAAAACCAGGTGGGGTTGACTCTGCCTGTCTTCCTTCCGAGGTTGGCAAAATGAGTACCAGCTTACTGGGATGATCGAGCCATTCGAGTATCCTGCGTCAGAGTGATGAGCCGTCCAGGATTGTGCCTAATAGCCCAGGAGACTGCTTCGGCAGCACAGACTCTCTATACAGAGTATGGTCCCAATGGATGGATGGATACGTAAACTGTGGTTTGTATGCCACTGTCACCTGCAGAAAAAATATATTTTCACGATTTTGTAGGTGTTCTCAACAGTCAGTATACAAGACAATCATGTCACCCAGAACTGGAAACATACCAGCAAGAAAACATCCAGGTACAAACTTCTACAGGCAACTGGGCAAAAGCTTCAAAGCGAAGCAGCCTTCCACACACCAACTACATTTCCAAGGAACCATTCATAATAAATTCAAGATGAATAAAGGCTTATATAATCAGCCCTTGTATGCACATGCTGAAACTTCACCCAAAAGGTAAGTGAAGACAATTAGAGGGCTGGAACATCCCTTTGTGACCTGGATGATCAAACTCACAAAGACACTTCAATGAGCCCACGTGAACCGAGTCAGCCGACGCTTAGTATAAGGGGGACCACGGTGCTTAGTGCAATTATGTCTGCATCTATATTCAAATTTCAAAGCTCATCATGTATTGCTCATCAGCAAAAGTTGAGGGGTGGGGGAAGAACACCTAAATTGAGCAAATGACTTTGGCCAAATGCTGATAGTTTTAATCACGAGTGAAGCACATTTTACTGAGTTGTGGAAGAGGTAACAAAAGACACATGCGGACCACATCGTGAGTAATAAAACCAATGGAAATTGGATAATGCTTAAGTTTAACACAAAACTACCAAAGTAATGGCTTTCAGGTCATGTCATCATGACGTCATGCATGTTCAACAATCACCAAATCAGATGAAATCTTAATATGCTGGTGCGGCGTTCCATGTCAAGTTAGACACGTTTTTCAGCGAAATTTTGACACATCATCTCAGATTTCACTCTTCTTTTTGTGCAAGTGTTTGTATCCACGGTAAAACATTGTCAATTTCCAGACCTGGGGGCCCATTTTAGCCCCCCCCCCAAATAAGGGTGCCCCCGGTTGACCCACAATCTTCCAGTGGCCATATCACAAGTTGTAGTGGTCCGATTTGGATGATCTTGGTATCAAAATGCTCATAAAAGCGAGATCTTTCGAATCGCGTAAAGTAAAATCACTCCGAAACAGTAATTCAAAAAGTTAAAGTTTGGGCACCCTTTGACCTTGGGCCCCAGCCAAACCGATGATCCCGATTTTTTCGTGTGAGAATACCCTTCATATACTCCACACCACAGCATAAATTAAAATGGGATCTCAATGGGTTCAAGTGTGATGATGGTTTTATTGTTCGGGTCCACATATCACTAATTCTTGATTCGACATTGGCCGACGTTTGCAGTCATCGTTCCAATGACGTCACCTGCTGGCAGGCGACTTTATGTCTGAAATTGACATTCATCATCTCTGGACTTATTATATATATATATATTGCATCATTTGCGAAAAATTATTCTGCCAATTGTGTCTATTGATTTTTAAGTGTACATTTTTTGATAACCGTCATCGAATTAAGTATAAATGGGCTAATCTCAGTTTTTGCATATTTTGCAGCAAGCATGGCGACTGAAGATCGAAAGGAGTTCCGAAAATACTGTTGCGATCCGTTCAGCTGCCATAAAACGAAACAACGAAAAGATCTTCGCAATGTGTCAATAATATATTGATGAAATATTCTTCAAAGGTGAAAAAGATGACAAGACTTTGTACTTCGTGCAGAAAAAAACTCTCAGTTGTCACCAGAGCGTATTGAAGATCATCTTCGACCAGTTCGAAATTATCATCAGAAGGTACTATCGAAGGCATTGCAGAATCTATTTCGACAGATGAGGACGAGGAGGTTTTTTGAGCGAGAAGCAGTTGACCTATTAAACCAGTCGTTATCGATGATAGGCGAAAGTCCATTCGACAAACGAAAGGCGGAAAGGAATCCAGGGTACGTTCCTGAAAAGTGAAGTAAAGTGGAAGATTCTGTGCGAAAGAAATTAGAACTAGTTGCTGGACCAAGCACTGCGGAGAAAACACAAAATACAGCGTCAAAATGTGATGAAACTGCATGCCAGAGGTGATCAAAAGACTGAAAGAAAATAACGTTGTTTCAAGCCGTTCAGAGCAACTACGTATACTGACAATATTTGCTAGGAATATGAGCATCAGGGATGATGAGTGAATTCAGTTGCTCCCAAAGAATGGCTGTGCAAGCCAAAAATTTAGAGAAAGAAAATGGTATGCTATCGTCTCCAAATCCAAACAGGGTAAAATATTGCCTGACGAAGTGAAATCCGCCGTAACCGAATTTTACCGAGTGATGAAGTCAGCCGAATAATGCCGGAAAAAAGGACTGTGTGGTGGTCAGGAATGAACATGGAAAAGACAAAATTCAAAAGCGCCTGGTACTAAACAATCTCAAGGAACTGTTTCAGAAATTCAAAGAGAAGAACCCTGGCTTGAAAGTTGGATTCGCGAACTTCGCCATGCTCCATCCCTCAGAGGTGTGCCTGGCCGGTTCAGGCGGTACACACAGTGTATGTGTATGTACGATACATCAAAATGTGAAACTCATGATGTTTGTTTCCAAAATGCCACAGATAGCCGAACTTCCTAGCTATCATCATGTGATAGCACGCATAGTTTGTAACCCAGCACAACCAGCATGATATTTCAGAACTTGTGAAAGTTGCCCATCAATTGAAGACTTCAAAACGAGCTACTGAGTGCTTATGAACTTGAGGATATTGATGAAATTCAGTTTATACGGTGGACATCCACCGACAGATCTGAACTGAGCTCCATGGTCCTGCCTTTGGAGAATTCATTAAGCAATTCTGTGAACGCGCGTGAAATTAGTGAGAACACGACTTCATTACCAAGGCCCAATCTCAGTTTCTGAAAAATAAGAAAGGTGAAATCGGTGAAGGAGAATTTGTCATTATTGGAGACTTCTCAGAGAACTATTCGTTTGTCGTACAGGATGCGGCCAAGGATCCATTGGAACTGCTCTCAAGTGACAATTCACCCCTGGGTTTACTATTTCAAATCGGACGATGGCAAATTAAACCAAGATTCGTTCACGATTATATCAGAATGCAATACTCACGACGTTGTCTCAGTCCACCTCTTCCAAAGAATGCTCATTGAAAACTTGAAATCTAGCTTTGTAAATGTAAAGAAACTTTACTATTTCTCAGATGGTTGCGCTGGCCAATATAAGAATTGCAAAGCTTTCATAAACCTATGTCATCCAAAATCAGAGTATGTATTGACGCAGAATGGCATTTTTTTGCCACAAGTCATGGCAAGGGCCCTTCAGATGGCGTGGGAGGTACAGTCAAACGAGAAGCAACACGTGACAGCCTGCGTAGACTTACGACAGTCAAATTATTTCTCCAAAAGATCTTTGCGCCTTTTGCTGAAAATGGTTTGAATGAAATGAAGTTCGGTTACGGGAATCCTAAGAGAGTATATAGCAAAAGAAGAAAAAAAAAAAGCCAGAAAAGGAATCCATGAAAGAAATGATAAAAAAAATAAAAAAAAGACAAAGAAAAATGAGAAGAAAAAAAAGGAAAAAATGTTAAGAAGGATAAGACTAACCGAAGAAAAAAAAGAAGGAAAAAACGATGAGACAACGAAAGAGAAGAGAAGAAATATAAAAAATATAAATGAGGAGGGAAAACAAAAATTGAAAAAACAAAAAAGGGAAAAAAAGAAAAAAAAAAATCAAAAAAAAAAAAAAAAGAAAATAGAAAATAAGAAATCAAAAGTGAAATAGAAAAAATCACAAAAAAGAACACAATAGAAAACGAAATAAAGAATAGGACCAGACAAGAAAAATAAATAAAAAAAAATAAAAACACGAAGAGTAGACCAAATAAAGAAAAGAAAGAAAAAAAGAGAAAAAAGGAAAAGAAAGGAAAAAGAAGAAAAAAAGAAAAAACAAAAAATAAAAAATACAAAAACAGAAAAAAAAAAAAAACAAGAAGCCACAAAAGCCTAAAGAAAAGGAATGAAGAGATGTATAAAGACATGAACAAGAAAAAACAATAAAGGAGAGAGAAACAAAAAAAAAAAGAAGAACAAGATGAGAGAGAGAACGAAGACCAGGAAAAAATCAAATGAGAAAATACAAAGAAAAAAAAAAAAAAGAAAAAAAAATTAAAATAAAAAAAACAAACGACAAAAAAAAAATAAAGAAAAAAAAAGAGAAAGAATAAAAAGAAAAACGAAAAAAGATTAAACAAAACAAAACAATTAAAAAAAGAAACGAGAAAAAAAAAGAAAAAGGAATAAAAAAAAAAAAGAAAACACAAGAAAAACAAAAAACAATAAAAAAAAAAAGAGAAAATAAGGAAAAAAGTAAAAAAACAGCAAAACAGAGAACAAAAAAAAGGGAAATCAAAAAAAAAAAAAAACAAAAAAAAGGGATAAAGAGAAAGAAAAAGAAAAAATAAAAGAAAAAAGACAAAAGGAAAAAAAAAAAAAAAACAAAAAAAAAAAGGAAGAAATAAAAAAAAAATGAATCAGAAGAAAAAAGAAAAAAAAAAAAAAAGAAAAAAAAATAAAAAAAAAAAGATGAAGAAAATAATAGGAAGGAAAATACAGAATGAGAAAAAAAAAAAGACAATAAAAAAAAAAGAAGAAAAATAAAAAAAAAGAGGAAGAAGACAAATAGAGGATATATATAAAAAAATAAAATAAAAATAATAAGGATCAAGAGGCGTATAACGAGGGAAGAACAAATCTAGAAGAAAGCCGTTAAAACGGTCAAAACATAGCTGGAACTCAAAAACTTTCATCTCTTCATCCCTATTTCTGAAACTCTCTCAGTACAGCCAAATTCAGCACTAGCGAGCGAAACAGCCGGTATCAGTCAGCTATTTCAAAATCTCACACCAACTCTTAACAGAGAACTCAGGTTATTGTCACAGTGCACCTATGATGCGAAAATGTGTGCTTGCCGCATCATAGCGAAGCCTTTCAGGACACTCAATGACGTGAAAGTGAATTTTTTTCATCCAAACAGGCCCCACAATAGTTTCTTTTTTCCTGACATGAAGATCAACTGCAATTTTAGACATTTTCTGATACACTTCTTTTCCGTTAGAACCAAAACTGCTACAGCTAGAACCTACACAATCAGTAAAAAAAGAAACACAGCTGTCAAATAAAACATTGGTTGGCAAAAAATATTGACTATAATATGCTACAAAAAAACTCTTACTCGTACAAGAATCGCTTCCAGTTCCTGCATGTGCACGTGGAAAATTTATGTACAATATACTGATATGTGTATTGGAAATCTTGTGTTCAAATATTGTGCTATGTATTGTGGCATATTGTGTGTCCAGCACCCGAGTCCCCGAACAATAAAACCATCATCACACTTGAACCCATTGAGATCCCATTTTCATTTATGCTGAGGTGTTGGAGAAAATGAAGGGGGTATTCTCACACGAAAAAAATCGGGACCATCGGTTTGGCTGGGGAGCGGGGGCCCAAGGTCAAAGGCCGCCCCAAACTATAACTTTTTGAATCACTGTTTCGGAGTGATTTTATTTTACGCGATTCGAAAGATCTCGCTTTTATGAGCATTTTGATACCAAGATCAGCCAAATCGAACCACTACAACCTGTGATATGGCCTCTGGAAGATTGCTGGGGCCAGCCGGGCCGGCCACCCAAATTTCTTGCGGGGCCCGCGGCGCCTAAAATCGCGGGCCCCACAGCGCTTTAACAAGCTTCGGCTTCCTGTATATTTGGCACGTTCTTTTCACCCAAGTGCAATAACAGGACCAACATATGGGGAGAAAATGAGGTATTAGTGTCGAGAGGGTGTGTACACTTGACATGGAATGCCCCTACTATGGCTTGCTTTAGGGCAACACCTGGCACTGTAATAAAGCTGTCAGACAATGAATGACTTTTCTCTGCGTTTGCAGAAGGCAGTGTTAGTGCATCCTGACAGTGTCCCATGTTTGACTTTGTAGGTGACAAACAAGCTAATGCCTATCCCGTGGAAGGAACCTTTGGCCAAAGTGCTTGAAGGGTTACGGTCTGGGTTGTCCAGTGCACCTATGGTAAATAGACCATTGAGTAACTGAGGACACACAACACCTTCTTTCTTAGTATGCTGACAGACAGAAGTTACCAACTGATTCTCAAGCTGCAAGATTTGATCATAGCTGATACTGAGACCCAAGTTGTAGAGCTTTGTGATCAGCTTCTTTGACCTTATCCACGTATGAAAATTTAGTCCAATATAGAGGCAGTGGTGGTTCATGATCCAAGTGGCAAGACTTGGCAACAGTGGGCCCTTATTTTCTTGCAGTCGAAGAGGATGGTCTGGAAGATAGTAGGGCATTTTTGTGAGTGTTGAATATTGTTGCTTCAGATCTCCTCTATTCAGCAACATATACACGAGCATCTTCAGAATCGTAGACACAGAATGTTGTTGCCATTCAGAAGGAAATGAAACATCAAAGTGGAACCCATCTGACTTAAAGATATCTTCACATGCTGTTTTGGCAGCCTTTGCAAGAACCACATCTCCCTCTAACATTTTAAGGCTTGCTTCAACATTTGCTAAATTCCCTGTCAGAAGACAATATTAACATTATTTTCATCACATTGCTCTTGGGCTAGAGGAAGTATTCAAGGACCTCTTCAATTTCCTTCTTGATACCAAGGTCCTGAAGACGTCCTTCATAAAGCTGACACAGCTCAGAAAAACCTGAAGACGATTCCATCCTCAACTGAGCTTTCTACACGAGTGATAAGCTCGACAAAGGCTCTTGCCTGGATCTTATTCTCCTCAGTATGAGCTTCTGAAGAGCCCGACTTTATAATTCGTGAACGGTGGTGATTTCCAAGTCCAGCCAGGTGAAATTTTGCATCCAATGCAACAAGGTCACCACCTGCAATCCTTGACAATGCAGTATCTTGTAGGTCAGTGGTCACTTGCCTCACATTCTCATCTGCATATAGTGTCCTCAACTCATGAAGATGGCTTTCCTTCTTTCCACAGAAAACATGTTCTTTGTTAAGGGTTGGTGGTCAATGCATCGCTTCTTGTCTGCACCAGCACTGCTTTCCTCTGAATATATATATCTCTATCTCTATCTCTATCTCTCTCTCTCTCTCGTTGAATTTTCCATGGCAAGACGTGCCACCGAGCTGGTATCTGAGGTCTTCAACAGTAATATTTACTTCAAAGTTTGGTGTTACTGGCACTTTTTTCAATCTGGTAAAAGCACAGACATTGTTCAGATTTATCTCCAGCTCCTGGTGCATTTAAGGGACACATCACACATGCTGTCCAATCCATTTTTGTGCAGTCAAAACCTGAAATGTACAAAAATACATTTTCCTAGTAGACTTAATTCCAGTCATTTCTGAAGCACAGTGTGACGATGAAGAGAAAGAATCAGATGTTGAAAATACTAATGCTTAGTTCCTGGGAAAAAAAGTGGACAAATTCTTGTTAACCTCCGCCATCGAAGATCGGAGATTACTGTTTTCACCCGTTTGTTTGTTTGTGTTTGTTTGTTTGTGAACAGTATTACGGAAAAACTCCGACGGATTTCGACGAAACTGGTGGGGGGAATTAGGTATGGTCCAAGGATCATGCCATTAGATTTTGGACTCTGTCCAAAATCCATATGGCCTTATGGCGGCCATTTTGAAAAAATATTTGAATTTTTTTTTTTGCATTTCTACATGTTTTAAGTGATTCCAACCCCCCCCCCCCTCCAAAAAAATAGTTAGAGAAAAAATTTTTTTTTGCAACTTTTCTTTCAAAATTTCGATTTTTTTTTTTGCATTTCTACATGTTATAAGTGATTTCCAAAAAAAAAACATGCCAAAATTATAATTGGGCTGATTTTGGAACTTCAGGTGGAATTACACACGTAAAATCAATTTCTGTCTCAAAGGAATCAGTTATGAGGAATGAATCGAGTATGTAAAAGTTAAAAGTAAAGGGAAAGTTGCAAAACTATAACTCTGTGAGCACTGTTGACGTCAAATTGAATGAATAGGATATCAGGTTCACTTGAGTGACCTAGCAGTATTGGCGGCGGAGGTTTTGCACTCTACCGAGTGCTCCCCTCTAGTTAACCTCCGCCATCGAAGATGGACGGAGGTTACTGTTTTCACCCCTGTCTGTTTGTGAACAGTATTACGGAAAAACCCTCGACGGATTTCGACGAAACTTGGTGGGGGATTAGGTATGGTCAAGGATCAGGCCATTAGATTTTGGACTTGGTCCAAAATCCAATATGGCCGCTATGGCGGCCATTTTGAAAAAATATTTGAATTTGTTTTTTTGCATTTCTACATGTTTTAGGTGATTTCCAACCCCCCCCCCCCCCCCAAAAAAAAATTGTTAGAGAAAAAAAAAACCAGAAAATTTGCAACTTTTTTTCAATAAATTTCGATTTTAGTTTTTTGCATTTCTACATGCGCGTCGATCTAGTTAGTTTATTCAATCGTGGTTCAGTAGAGTGTGATCCGTTTTGGCCATTTAGAAAAATATTTGATTTTTTTTTGCATTTCTACAATGTTTTAAGTGATTTCCAACCAAAAAAACACCAAAAAATTTAGAAAAAAAAGAGAAAAAAAACCAGAAAATTTTGCAACTTTTTTTCAACAAAATTTCGATTTTTTTTTTTTGCATTTCTATATGTTATAAGTGGATTTCACAAAAAACATGCCAAAATTATAATTGCGGCTGATTTTAGAACTTCAGGTGGATATACCCACGTAAAATCAATTTCTGTCTCAAGGAATCTAGTTATGACGAATGAATTGAGTATGTAAAAGTTAAAAGTAAAAGGGAAAGTTGCAAACTATAACTCTGTGAGCACTGTTGACGTCAAATTGAATGAATAGGATACTAGGTTCAACTTGAGTGACCTAGCAGTATTGCGCGGAGGTTTTGCACTCTACGAGTGCTCCATGCTAAGATTTAATATTGTTTTTGCAATTGAAACATTGCTCAAACATGGGAAGCACATGTATGCACAAATTTAATGGGTTTTGAATCAAAATGTAGCATTATAAAAGGGCCTGTAACTCATGGGAACAACTCCAAATTGGATAATCGGATGTCAGCCATGTGACACGACGGCCTTGGTTATTTCGCAAAATTAAATTTTTCGCAACTCCATGCCATATAAACCATATATGGTGATGGGCCCAGTGGGACAACACTTAAAACAATTTTATATTTTTTTCATGGTGTAGATCTCATGTTTAGGTTGATAACCAAATAGTTAGGGAGCTAGTTAGATGCCTCTTTAGGCATCAAGATCTTCCTCACCGAGTACTACAAACGTATGGGAGCACAGTTTCATTTACACTTTTGGGAACAAAAGGTTTCATGGTCTCATTCTGTCAAGAGTACATGAGGGATGAATCAAACCAATTTCTTAAGCATGGCATTCCCAGCCTTTAGGGGAGGCAGGGTCCCAAACCCCCCAAAAAAG
>CM068960.1:56178929-56189070 GCA_035128595.1 Eptatretus atami | reverse complement strand
ATGAAATTCAGTTTATACGGTGGACATCACCGACAGAATCTGAACTGATGCTCCATGTCCTGCCTTGGAAGAAATTCATTGAAGCAATTTCTGTGAACGGCGGTGAAATTAGTGAGACACACTTCATTTCCAAGCCCAAATCTCAGTTTCTGAAAAAATAAGAAAGGTGAAACATCGGTGAAGGAGATTTGTTCATTATTTTGGAGACTTCTCAGGAGAAACTATTCGCGTTTGTCGACAGGTATGCGCCCAAGGGTTCCATTGAACTGCTCTCAAGTGACAATTCACCCCTGGGTACTATTTCAAAATCGGACGATGCAAATTAAACCAAGATTCGTTCACGATTATAATCAGAATCAAACTCACGACGTTGTCTAGTCCACCTCTTCCAAAAGAATGGCTCCAATTGAAACACTTGAAATCAAGCTTTGTAAAATGTAAGAAACTTTTACTATTTCTTCAATGGTTGCGCTGGCCAATATAAGAATGCAAAGCTTCATTAACCTATGTCATCCCAAAATCAGAGGGTATGGTATTGAGCAGAATGGCATTTTTGCCCACAAGTCATGCCAAGGGCCCTTCAGGGATGGCGTGGGAGGTACAGTCGAAAGAAAGCAACACGTGACAGCCTGCTAGACCTTAACGACAGTCAAATAGTTTCTCCAAAAAGATCTTTGCCCGCCTTTGCTGAAAATGGTTTTGAATGGAAATGAAGTTTCGGTTACGGGATTCCAAGAGGGGCGTTATAAACGAGGAAGACAAATCTAGAAAAAGGTTAAAAAACGTAAAACATAGCTGGAACTCAAAAAAACTTCATGCTTTTCATCCCCTATTCTGAAAAACTTTCTCTTCAAAGTACGCAAATTTCCACTAGCGAGGAACAACCGATATCGAGTCAGCTATTCAAAATCTACACCAACTTTTAAACAGGAAACTCAGGTTATGTCACAGTGCACTATGATGGGAAATGGGTGCCCTTGCCTGCATCATGGAAGCCTTTCAGACACTCATGACCGTGGGGTTGAAAAAAAGGTTTGAATTTTTTTTCTTTTTTTCATTCCAAACAGGCCCACAAAATAGTTTTTTTTCCTGACATTGAAGGATCACTGCATTTTAGACATTTTGATACCACTTCTTTCCGTTAGAACCAAAAACTGCCTACAGTTAACCTACACAATCAGTAAAAAAGAACCACAAGCTTTCAAATATAAACATTGGTTGGCCAAAAAAATATGGACTATAATTGCTTACAAAAAAACTCTTACTCGTACCAAGAATCGCTTTCCAGTTCCTATGTGCACGTGGAAAATTTATGTTTTTACAATATACTATATAGTATTGGAAATCTTGTGTTCAAAATATTGTGCTATGTATTTGGCTTATTGTGTGTCCAGGCACCCGATCCCCCGAACAATTAAACCATCATCACACTTGAACCCATTGAGATTCCCATTTCATTTTATGCTGAAGGTGTTTGGAGAAAATGAAGGGGTATTCTCAACCACGAAAAATTCGGACCAATCGGTTTGGCTGGGGAGCGGCCAGGTGCAAGGCCGCCCCAAACTATAACTTTTTGGGGAAAATCACTGTTTCGGAAAAGTGATTTATTTTTAACGCGATCGAAAAGATTCTCGCTTTAATGAGCATTTTGATAACCAAAGGAATCAGCCAATCGAACCACTACACCTGTGATATTGGCCTCTGGAGATTGTGGGGCAGCCGGGCAAACCCAATTTTTGGGGGGGGGCTAAAATGGCGTCCCACAGGTTAAAGTGTATTTGAGTTTTTTTCACCCAAGTGAATAAATGACCCAACATATTGGGGAGAAAATGAGTGAGTATTAATTTGTCAGAGGGTGTGTACACTTGACATGGAATGCCCCTACTATGGCTTGCTTTAGGGCAAACACCCTGGCACTGCTAATTAAAAAGCTGCAGGACCAATTGATGACTTTTCTCTGCCGTTTGCAGAAGCAGTGGTTAGGGCATCCTACAGTGCCATGTTTGGACCTTTTAGGTGACAAACAAGCTAAATGCCTATTCCCGTGGGAAGAAAACCTTTGGCCAAATGTTGAAGTTACGTCTGGGTTGTTCCAGGCCACCTATGGTAAATAGACATTGAGTAAACTGAGACACCCAACAAACAACCTCTTCTTAGTATGCGACCGACAAAATTACCAACTATTCTCAGTCTTTGCAAAGATTTGATTCAATAGCTGATACTGAGACCCAAGTTGTAGGACGCTTTTGTGAATCAGCTCTTTGAACCTTATCCACGTATGAAAAAGTTTAGTCCAATATAGAGGGCCAGTGGTGGTTCATGATTTCCAAGTGGGCAAGACTTGGCCAACAGTGGGCCCTTATTTTCTTGCATCGAAAGAGATTGTCTGGAAGAATAGTAGGGCATTTTTGTGAGTGTTGAATATTGTTGCTTCAGATCTCCTCTATCAGCAACTTAACACGAGGCATCTTCAAGAATCGTAGACACCAGAATGTTGTTGCCATCAGAAGGAAATTGAAACATCAAAGTGGAAACCATTCTGACTTAAAGATATCTCAACATGCTGTTTTGGCAGCCCTTTGCAAGAAAACCCACATTCCCCTCTAACATTTTTAAGGGCTTGCTTCAAATTTGCTAAAATTCCCTGTCAGAAGACTAAATTAACATATTTTCTCACATTGCTCTTGGCTAAGGGAGTATCAAGACCTCTTCAATTCCTTCTTGATAACCCAAAGGTTTCCTGAAGAACGTCCTCATAAAAGCTGGACACAAAGCTCAGAAAAACCTGACAGAACGATTTCCATCTCAAACTGAAGCTTTCTACCACGAGTGAATAGAGCTCGACAAAGGGCTTCTTGCCTGGATTCTCTTATTCTCCTCAGTATGAGCTTCTGAGAGCCGACTTTATAATCCTAACGGTGGTTATTCCAAAGTTCCAGCCAGGTGATTTGCATCCAATGCAACAAGGTCCACCACCTGCAATCCTTGACAATGCAGTATTCTTTGTAGGTTCAGTGGTCACTTGCCTCACATTTCTTCATCTGCATTATAGTTTCCTTCAAATCATGAAATTTTTGGCTTTCCTTCCCACAGGAAAAACATGTACTTTGTTAAGGTTGGTGGTCAATGCATCGCTTTCTTGTCTGCCACCAAGCACTGCCTTTCCTCTGAATATATATATCTCTATCCTTCTATCTCTATCTCTCTCTCTCTCTCGTTGAAATTTTCCCATGGCAAGACGTTGGCCACCGAAGCTGGTTATGCTGAGGTCCAACAGTAAGATTACTTCAAAGTTTGGGTACTGGTCACTTTTTTCAATCTGGTAAAAGCACAGAATTGGTTCAGATTGTATCTCCAGCTCCTGGTGCATTTTAAGGGAACATCAACACATGCCTGTCCAATCCATTTTTTTGCATTCAAAACCTGAAAATTACGAAAAATACATCCTAGTAGACTTAATTTCCAGTCATTTTCTGAAGCACAGTGTGACGATTGAAAGAGAAAGAAATCAATGTTGAAAAACTAATGCTTGTTCCGGGAAAAAAAGTGGACAATTCTGTTACCTCCGCCATCGAAGATCGGAGATAACTGTTTTCACCCGTTTGTTTGTTTGTGTTGTTGTTTGTGAAACAGTATTACGGGGAAAACTCCGAGGATTTCGACGAAACTTGGTGGGGGGAATTAGGTTATTGGTCCAAGATCATGCCAATGAATTTTGGGACTCTGTCCAAATCCAAATATCCGCTATGGCGGCCATTTTGAAAAAATATTTTGAATTTTTTTTTTTTGCATTTTACTTGTTAAAGTGATTTCCAACCCCCCCCCCCCCCCTCCAAAAAAAAATGGTTAGAGAAAAAAATTTTTTTTTGCCAACTTTCTTTCAAAAATTTCGATTTTTTTTTTTGGCATTTCTAACATGTTATAAGTTTGAATTTCCAACAAAACATTGCCAAAAATTAAATTGCGGCTGATTTTGAACTTCAGGTGGATATACACACGTAAAATCAAATTTTCTGTCTCAAGGAATTCTATTATGAGGAATGAATTCGAGTATGTAAAAAGTTAAAAAAGTAAAAGGGAGGAAAGTGCCAAACTATAAAACTCTGTGAAGCACTGTTGACGTCAAATTTGAAAATGAATAGAATATCAGGTTTCACTTGAGTGACCTAGCAGGTATTGGCGGCGGAGTTTTGCACCTCTACCGAGTTGCTCCCCCTTGTAAAAACCTTCCGCCATCGAAGATGGGACGGGAGGTTACTCGTTTCAACCCCCTGTCTGTTTGTGAACAGTATTACGGAAAATTCCCTCGACGTTCGACGAAACTTTGGGGGGATTGGTATGGTCCAAAGGTCATCCATTAGATTTGAACTTGGTCCAAAATCATATGGCCGCTTATTGGCGGCCATTTTGAAAAAAATATTGAATTGTTTTTTGCATTTCTACATTTTTAGGTGGATTTCCCAACCCCCCCCCCCCCCCCCCCCCAAAAAAAATTGTTAGAGAAAAAAAAAAAACCAAGAAAAATTTGCAACTTTTTTCAAATAAATTTTCGATTTTAGTTTTTTGGCATTTCACATGCGCGTCGATCCTAGTTTAGTTTATTCATCGTGGGTTCAGTTAGAGTGTGAATCCGTTTTGCCATTTGAAAAAAATATTGGATTTTTTTGCATTTCTACATGTTTTAAAGTGATTTCCAAACCAAAAACACCAAAAAAAATTAGGAAAAAAGAGAGGAAAAAAAACCAGAAAATTTTGCAACTTTTTTTTCAACAAAATTTCGATTTTTTTGCATTTCTATATGTTATAAGTGGGAATTTCCAACAAAAAAACATGCCAAAATTATATTCCGGCTGATTTTTAGAACTTCAGGTGGATATACCCCACGTTTAAATCAATTTCTGTCTCAATGAATCTAGTTATGACGAGTATGAATTGAGTATGTAAAAGTTAAAAGTAAAAGGGAAAAGTGCAAACTATAACTCTGTGAGCACTGTTGACGTCAAATTGAAGAATAGGTATCAGGTCAATTGAGTGACCTAGCAGTATGGCGGCGAGGTTTTTGCACTCTACCGAGTGCTTCCCCCTCAGTTTTAATATGTTTTTTTGCAAATTGAAACATGCAACATGGGAAAGGCACATTATGCACCAAAAATTTAATGGGTTGAATCCAAAATGTAGCATTATAAAAGGGCCTGTAACTCATTGGGAACAACTCCAAAATTGATAATCGGAGTCAAGCCATGGTTGACACGACGGCCTTTGGTATTTCGCAAAATTAAATTTTCGCAACTCCATGCCATATAACCATATATGGTGATGGCCCAGTGGGACAAACACTAAAACAATTTTATATTTTTTCATTGTGTAGATTCTCATGTTTAGGTTGTAACCAAAAAGTTAGGGGAGCTAGTTAGATTGCCTCTTTAGGGCAATTCAAGATCTTCCTTACGAGTACTACAAACGTATGGGAGCACAGTTTCATACACTTTTGCGGAACAAAAAAGTTCCATGTTCATTCTTCAAGAGTACATGAGGATGAATCAAAACCAATTCTTAAAGCATGGCATCCAGCCTTTAGGGAGGCAGGTCCCAAACCCCCAAAAAATGGACATTCATTTACACTTTGAGAAACACGCTGATATCACCCACTGATGACACTCCTTCATATCACAATTAGAAATATACAACTTGAAGAAACCAAATATGTTCCAGGGGGTTCATAAAGGAAGGGCCCCAGTGGGGTCCCAAAAGGGTTCTCAAATTACAACTTTTGAGAACAAAGCTGAATTGATACTGTAAATATCATCTCACATCGCTCGTCACAAAATGTAACTTAAAAAGGATTAAGTCCCTGGCTCGTCGCGCTTTAAGAAGGGTTCAAAGGACGAAGAAGGGTTCAATAACTCTTCATAAGGCCAAGAGAGACAAGGAGTAGACCAAGTATGACTTGATAATATAATTTTATTGTGAAACATACAGGGGAAACATAATAAAGGTAACTAAGCATAAATTCTAGGTTGGTGCTTTCTGCTTTTCTTCACAATTGCGTGACTTTAGTTTCTAGTGCACCTATTGATATGTAAAACAAAAATGACTTTCGGAGGATTTTTTCCAAATTTGATTTTTTGCAGTTTGTTTCAAACTATAGGGGAAAATAAAGATTATAAAAATTCAGGGTTGAATTTTTTTCGTGAACTTTTTGGTATTTTGGGGGGGCCCTTTAGGGGGTGACCCCCCAAATTATTTTGGCTCTGCCTATATCTTCGTTCCTAAGACATTGCTAGCTTCATAAATTTCTTGGTGTCTAGGATTTAGGTTTAGGTCAAGGCATAGGTCCAAGGTCAACCCCGACAGTGTTCATTAAATGGCCTCAAAAAAAGTCAATCTGCCCAAAATAATTGAACTAATATTGGGTAATACCCACTATATGGGTTTTTGTGGTGAGGAATCAAATGGTTTGAACATTCTTTTTTATTGGGGTTTCATGATCAGTAAAAGGTCATGGTCAAGGTCATTTGGGTAGTAAAAATATGCTGAAAACAAAAAATATGGCACATCTCGTGATTCTATTATACGTGCAAGTATTAAAACCTTAATTTTGACAAAAAAATCCCAGAAGCAATGGCATATGCATCCACATTATATTCTCATGACCAAACATAAACCTGAAATTATAAACCAGGAAAGTGTAAGTATACATCTTTTCATCCTCAAATATCGTCATGCCGACATTTTGACATTTGGGTCATGGACCTTGCAACAGCGAGGACCAATCTGGAGTGGTGCAATTGACAGCCCGAGGTCTCAATGCTTGTACAAGGCTTGGTCCAATACTAGCCCACCTTTACGTTGCGGGTTTTTCCAACACAGGAACATTCAAACATATTCGAAGTGTATTCTGGAGGAAATGCCAGTTGCGAGTCAAGGTCAAAGTTCTTTTCTGATTTGGTAGTGATCAGTAACAGAATGGTACACCGTTCTGATTATCACTTTATCCTGGCCTGCTTGCCGTCTCAATTATGGCCTTCGGTTTGTTGGCCTCTTTCATCTCTTCCGCTGTGTTTTGTAGAATGGACCGGAGTCATGTTTGTGACGTTTTCTCTTCTGAATGAAAACGTATTGTCATTTACGCCCTCTCTTCAGCAATATAAATGGAGTCCCCCATTTATCTTTCCTTCATTTTCTTTCAGATAGTAGTTGGTGTTGGAAGAGAATTTTCATTTCCATAAGAACTCTTCCATTGTCAGGGGAAGGTACAACAGTCAATCTGTTTCCTTCAAATCATTCATCTCCAAAGATAGAACACATTCTGCGAAATGCCTGGCTCTTGATCACTAATTAATCGGACGTCCAGATTTTCCTACCTTGTGAATCTGGTCCCAACTCCGGAAGTGGCACTGGTACATTCACGGCCCAGTGCCGAAATTGACACTGCACTGAAATTGATATTATGCAGTCAGCTGCATGAAGATCTCCACCATTAGTTAACTCAATCGCCCTTCACTGTGAATGACCATTATCGGGACCGATTCTCAACAAGCACTCCGAATTTTTAAGGGCAAAGTCGTCAGTCTGACATGACTGTAGTCAAAACTTTCCAAAAGTCCACTGTGGTCCCACAGACAAGCAGGTCAGATTTGCTGTGAAGGCCCGGTCAACCACACGTGAACTTCGCTTCCTGGAACGGTTTGGATTGCGTCCTCGTTTCTTCTTTTATTCAGATGTTCATGTTGATTATATACCGTTTACGGGACAGGTCCGTGTGTACCTTGCATTCCCAAGCCGCCACATAAACCATCGTCCACCGCTCTAACACTGGTGCATTGATGCCATCAGCGCCCTTCTGACGAATTTGCACAACGTCTTCACTTCATTCCTTCAAGCCTCTCCTTTGCAAATTGAAACACCGATCTTCGGCATTCTCAGGGCACTTTCATTCTTCCAAACCTGAAACACAGAAAACAAACAATTTCACGGGAAAGAGCATTCGGAAGAGATTAGGGCTACTCAGAGCCGGGACATTCCCTGACATGTAAATAGATCACATATAATTATGTAAGAGAAGACTGAAAAACCCTTTTGTTAGAATTTTGAATATGTTGGTGATTGCCCCGCCGAACAAGGGTTTGATTATATAGAGACAAATTTATTGATTTACGCCCTTCATGCCGCCCATCTTGGATTTCAGCGTTAAATACTGATCAGATTCTAAATTTTTATTGACACCAGTGGTTCTGATCCATTAAAAACCATGGACCAGAACCAACAATTATGTTTTTATCACAATATTGAAAGAATTAAGCTGTTTTAGTTATTTCCAAAGCACGGTGGCGCCATCTTGAAAAATTGACTGTTTTAAACCCCATTCCGGATGTCAGTTTTTGGTAGACTTTTTTTTCTATTGATTCAGTATATCCAGTAGGAATGAAAACCACTGAGAAGAAACCTTTTTGCTGCAATTTGTTGTGGTTTGGTGTTTTCATAAATTGAAACCCGACTAATTTTGCAAAGCGCGGTGAGGAAGGATGTTTTTGCACAAAGAACAGTGCTGCACAGGCAAGGATTTACAGCGCAATTTATCAGCTCTAGAACTGCTTGTGGAGCATAGTGCAAAAGGACACCGTTTAGAGGACGATTGCACCATCCTCGAGGGGACCCAACCGCTTGTCTCAAACTAGGAAAGTTGGGATGTGTAAATTGACATAAAGCTTGTTCACCATGCATACCAAAGTTTTCCCGAATATTGAGCAGCAGTGGTAGGCTCGGGGGTGGGGGAGCATCTCAGACTCATGTTTTTCGCCTTGAAGAGCTCCCAGCCGAGTGTGGGCCATTGGCAGAGTAGGACTCGGCACACAAGTGTCCAGAGCTGCATCTCCTCAGGGAGTGTTCCATCTATAAGTCCAGTCAATAGAGAGGGTCATCCTCAATCTCTGGAAGGCATCAATGATGGATCAGGTGGGCCAATTTAAAAATACTCTGTGATCCACCGCTTCTTTGTCACACCCACAAACTTAACCAACCCGGTTCAGCACTGTGAAATAGTGACCCCGACGAGAGCCTTGACACTTCTGCGGGCCGATTTGCTTCCTCACTCTCTCAACCACATCGATCTTTCTGAAACTTGTTTGGCCCTTTCCTGTGTGAAAATTTCCAGTGAGGTCAAAGTTTCCAAACGTCCATGTGCTATGAGGGTCAATAAGGAGGACCAACACATCAGTGTCTGGAAGATGCAACAACAAATATGTCTGAATGCAACCAGTCCTTTAGCAGCGAAGAACATTGAAGGGGGATCTTGAGTAGCCTCTTCATGATCATGGGTAAGGAAGTCCTCTTCAAAGCCTGTGGGGTGCCATTTGATTTCTGATACTGGTGTCATTATGAAGACAATAAGTCGCCAGATTTTGGCCCTCGTCTCTCTTTCAGGATAAGGGGAAGATATTGACAAAGAGTACCCTGATTCAGTAGCCACCCTTGTTGTCACTTTTATAGTTATGATGAAGGCATGCTAAGGTGAAGATTTCTTCATCCCTGGGAGTTTTCTTCATTGCCTGCCAGTATGGCCATTGGCATCAAGGATGCAAGTTGATTCTGTGTGGGATGCTGAATGGTCTTGGAGGGAGTTGGGCTTGAAAGGCTGCGGTGGTAGAGAGGGTTGCGCCTCATGGCATGCATGACACTGGCTTTGTCAGCTACAAGGAGGAGTGTCCCATCAGGGGCAAACATAGAACGGGGTGTCACTGACATTTCATAGGTTTTCTCGAGTTTTGGTAGGAGCATTGGCCTTGACTGATTAATTATTAGGCATCTCCCAATAAGCTCCCAATCCTCTCGCAGTTTGATGACCTTGTCACCAACGTTCACCTTCCTCTTCTGTCTCCAGTTGCTGAAGCTCTTAAACTTTGGCCTGGTCATTGGATCCCAAATTGATAGTTTGGAAGTTGGTAGGAGGCGATCCTCCACAAACTTCTTGTAGAGCTCTTGCCCCAGAGTTGGATAGTTGAGGATGTCATACTTCGCCTTCTTAAGCCGCTGTCACACTGACGATTTAGCCAGCGTATGCCGACGTATGAAACATTTGCTGAACCAAGCTGGCACACGTCGAATACGCTATGGGTAAGTTTTGTATACGTTAATAGCATGC
>CM068960.1:56154088-56174108 GCA_035128595.1 Eptatretus atami | reverse complement strand
AGTGAGATAGCTGTGCATGGAAGGAGGACTTCGCTGTTGTTGAACTCGGATTGTGATCTATATTGTCTACTGCAGCAGTAGTAAAAACTTTTCCACGCATCTTGGGCGGGCAGACAACTTGCTCCAAGTGAAACTGCTCGCAGACACAGTTCCCCATCTGCGCTGTGAGGCGGAGGACACGATCATACGAGATGCTCATGCCAACGTGTGCCAGCCTATCCACCAGTTCCTTCTTGCGCGTGTGGGCTGTAACATCATCCCCACATATATTGGAAGAGGCGTTTCTTGCGCAGGGCTGTGCCGTACAGTGGAGGATGGTGAGGTGCTTTGCATACGCTTGTGTTTTACGCTGTTGAACTTCACAATTTGAGCAATGGTAACTGCTGCATTGCTTGTGTCTGTCATCTGGTCCTTGATGCTGGGTCCTCTAAGACCATGCTGACCAGGCCAAGCAGCATTTGTGGCACAGACTCTTTCTGGCATCCTTCAGGGAACCCAATGAAAGGCTTGGCTTCTCCAAACATGTGGCGGCGCACGACTTTTGCAGCACGTGCAAGATGGATAGCATCATTGTCGCTGTCCATTTCACAAGCTTTAGCAATAGCATCGCCAACATCTTCTCGAAATGCCAACAGGATGTCTCTTCCCTTGCTGTGTGATTGCATGTCAGGGAACTGGGCAAGGAGTCTCTGCTTGAGACGTGTGGAATGTACCTTGTGTTGCTCCTGACGCCTAGCTGTTCAATTCTTGACTGGTATAGTTGAGCCAGTTCTGCTAAAGGCCCAGTCACACCTTGACGTTTTAGCCAACGTATGCCGATTTTTGAAAAATTGTCTAAAACGCTGGTACACGTCGAATACGTTATGGGTAAGTTTTGGTAACATTGAGAGCACGCTGAAAAACACTGCATACGTCGTAGTAGCGTGGCTTTAAACGTTGTACTTTTCGATTGTCCTCAAAGCTTTCCATGCTTGAAATTTTACGACTTATGCCAGCGTATGACTCACACGTTCCACATAACGCTCGCCATAAGTTGTAGGCACGTCACGCGATCGTTGAACAACGTTACTTGTAAGTTACTCATAAGTCGAAACACGTCGAGGTAATGTTTAGCGTACCCGAAACTTATTTCTAAGCTATGAGTTACGTGTTGTACTAACGTTACGCGATCGTTGACACACATCGACACACTTTACTTGTAAGGTGCTCATCGGTCGAAACACGTCAAGGTAATGGTTAGCGTCAGTGTTCCAGACTCCCTGGTTTTATTTTTTTTTTAATTTTTTTTTCTTCCTTCCTTCGGTATGATGGTGATGTTGACACTTCGATTTCTAGTGCGGTTATAATATAATATAATTATAGACTGCGCTCAACGATTTAAATCATAACCGCACTGTACACTGAACACCGTCATACGCGAAGAAAAAAAAAACCGGGAGTCTGGAACACTGACGCTAACCATTACCTTGACGTGTTTCGACTTATGAGCACCTTACAAGTAACGTGTGTCGATGTGTGTCAACGATCGCATATCGTGCGTACAACTTATTCCATCGCATACGGAACGTGTGTCATACGCAAGTACGTCGTAAAATTTTCAACATGCTTAAAATTACAAGACGTACTCCACTTAATAGGACGTATGATAGCGTACTTTAGCGTTCTATTCACGCATACCAAACTTACCCATACCGTATTCGACGTGCGCCAGCGTTTTAGACGCATTTTTCAGAGGTCGGCATACGCTGGCAAGATCGCCAAGGTGTGACTGCGATGTTGACACTTCCATTTCTGCGGCGGTTATGATTTGAATCGTTGTGCGGCAGCCTTTCCATAAACCTACGCCACATCATCGTCGGCGATGCGTGCAGCGTGCTATGCATGAGTTAGACTATTGTTGGGCATAGGTTGTGAAGGCCGACAACAGGTTCAGCATTCGTTGGTATAAGTTATCTATAACACAACGAAACGTTCTGTGTCCATTACTAATACGTTATGCATAAGACCAAGTCGTTATGAATACGTCCGAATCTTAAAAAAAAACATCAAAAGTTCAACGTAAGCCAGCGTTTTACATACATTTTAATACGTTGCCATCGCTGGCTAAAACGTCAAAGTGTGACTGGGCCTTAACTTGAACACTGGCGCCGTCTCCTCATCCTGTCTGGTCTCTTCAATAAAGAGCACAAGTTCAGCAAAAGCTACTCTTGACAGCTCTTTCTCTGGTTCAGTTTCTCCTGGCGCTTCAGAAGATCGGGCCGCTCTGGCACGATTATATAACCCTGACAAGCATTTGGCATGGTACTTAGCTTCCAGGGCCACCATGTCCCAGCACTGAGTTTGCAAAGTAGGGCACTGTCTTCAAGGAGGGTCGCACAGTCCCTCACGTGCCTGTCAATTGTGAAGGTCGCTGCCTCATGAAGCCGTTCTGAGCCTGCAGGTTGTTCACAGAAGAAACAGGAGGGGGCCTTGACTTATCTGTGCTCGATGAGAGGGACCTGGTGGCGCTTGCATGCATCAGTATTATGGCTGTCATCAGCAGTTACACGCATTCGCTTTTCGGCTCTCTGTACTTTTCAGGGGTTTCCTTATTTCTTGGAGTAGGAGGCTACCATTAAAAAGTAGCAGGTTACCATCACCCGAGCAAAGCGAGCGCGCTGTATGGCCGGGGTCCAGGGCCCGCTTAGGGCCCTGGAAGCCGGAAGATCCTAGATGGCTGGAGATGCATTCTAGCACGATTTCTGACATTATCATGCTGTTGGGTGGAAAAACTCCACAAAAACAAGTGGTTAGGCCTGTACTGGATGGAGTTGCATTAACATAATGACTGACTGACTGGTTGACTGAAATTCAGCTCTTCTTGTATAGTTAGTTCAAGCAGTTTTTAAACAAAGTTCATTAATTTAAGGCCATGGTTTAGGGCACACCAAGGTGTCTGGAAGATGGAGTAGCTAAGCACTTTAAAAGAGTCATTTTAGCAACATTTGGGCCATACCTTAGTTCTTAGAGGGAGATGATACTGCACATGGTGGAGTACAGTGAGCAATCTGAAGTAAGTGTGTGACATAATAATAGTGTAGATGAACTAGCATTCATTAAGGAAACCATATTCCATTTCTCGGATTTCAAAACAGGGGGATGTAGAGATTTCGTGGTGACAAAAAAAAAAAAAAAAAATCGAAAAATTGGCGCTGAAGTAGGCGGCGACCTTTGACATTTTTTTCTGAGTAGACGGCTGCGGTCGCCGTAACCGCTTTCTAGGACCCCTGACTTTTGTCCTGTTATATTTCAGTCGACAGGTTTGTGATAACCAGCACTGTTCGCAACCATAGCTGCTTCAATTCCGTGACCTTCGTCAAGCCGGCGTAACTGAAGCGTACGTGGAAGCTCCTTTAGTTCATTGAATCTGATCAGATTTTCGGCAGGGAACTGTAGCCGCTCCCGACATCTGTTCGCTTGGACTGTGAGGGACGAGTCAGTGTCTCTTTCGTGTCGTCTTGACAGATGATACACAGGTTCCAGTTCGTTGTTGGTGGATGTGACGACGTTGAGACAGGTCGCTCTGGGTCGACCAACTTGAAGCTCTTGGACATGGCTGCTATTAAGCGACGACCACCATCACCAACCTGCAATGACAAATAAATATATTAGAGTCCATGTTACGACTATACGAGCATATTATACAAAATTTTAATTATTTCCCAAAAAAAGGTTTCCCCCCCACCCCCACCCCCCCCCTTCACAATTTCGAATTTCGAAAATCTGCTCCCATACGTTTGTAGTACTCGGTGAGGCGCATCCATAGACCCCATAAACGATGAAATCGTTCCACAAATGTAGAAGCCCTAGCCATTTTAATGTCACCTTGGCCCCATTTTGTAAAATGGCTGCACGGCCTCAGAGGCTAAATCTGTGGTGGCCAAATATCCAAATCGCTTCATAATATGTCTTTCTACAAGTGTGCCAAATTTGGTGCTTTTATCACTAAATGCACATTAGGTTAGCTATGCTGCCCCACTATCTCTGGATAACAGCTGAGGAGAAAATGTTCTTGAGAGTGTATCCACTATGTACAGGTTGCCCTCACAGAGGAGGATGACACTGTCCCTCAGTTGAACATTCTGGCTTGGCCTGATACATATATCTCCTGCCAGCTGGTAGTGCTCCTTCTTCTCCTCTGCTGCTGAAATCTTCAGGAAGCAGGAGATATTTCTGCACAGCCGTGCAAGGTGAGGTATTGTAGTGACAAACCTGTTGAGAGAAGCTTCATCCTGTGTGATGCCAGGCAGTGCACCATGCTTTTTGAGAACTTTGATCTCCTGCTCCAATCCCTGGTCTGTGAAGAGGTTGCAGAATGCCTCCATAGACTTGGTCACAACAAAGTTACCATTCTTGAGGGGCTTCCCATGTGTGGGATCATTTTCTTTCAGTTGATACATCTGGGTCAAATTGTGGAGGCATTAGTCTTGCATAGTTGATTCAGACCATGAAATGGAAGTACTTATGTTTTTCTAATGGCAGCCAGACAGCCTTCCCCAGTCTCTCGACATTGCTGCTGCAATGATCTCGAGTAGAGCCTCAACCTGCCCAAGGTAATTGTCAAAGAACTGACTCATCTCCCCACCTCCAATTGTAGCCTCTTCCTTTTGGAAATTTTCTGAGTAATAGCTCTCTAGGTCTTCGTAGATGGCTACCATTTCTGGGTCACGCTCATGGAAGGTTTTACGCAATGATGCACACAGCCCCTTGAGTTCACTTGGTGGTTCTCCAATAACTGCATCCAGTTTAAGCAGGAGGATGTTGAGAGCATTCGTGATAGGGTATTCCGCCTTGCTTGTAGCTCTTGCCACTGTATATCCCTCTCAACGCTGCTGAAGAATAGATCCCAGTGTCGCACTGCTAAGGTGTCTTGGCCACTCCCTCTGATGTTTTGCCAAGTCCATGAAGTACAGCAAATGATGTGGAGAAGTCCAGCCCTCAGGACCCAATTCTTGTTCTTGACAGACTCTTTCAGCTTGAGTCCCGTTGATAGAGGTTGAGATGAAGAGTGATCAGGGTCTGTCTTTGAGACGCAACAACCTCTGCTGATACGTCTTGTGCCAAACAAAGAACTGTGTAAAGAGTACCATAATCAGTAGGTGAATGTTCGAAACAGTGGTGCCACAACCTCCACATTGGTTTTTGTTGGTGGCTGGTAACCATCCTGACTTTTTATCAGGAGGTGCTGTGTGGCTGCCTAAGTTGGCATCACATCTTCTTTCTTTAAATCTATTCTTCTTCTTCTCCATTCTTTTTTGTTACTTCTAAAATCATCTCTGTTTTATCTGCAAACATCTGCAGCATCTCCAACATTTGCAGATCTACTTCACCATTAGCAATGCCAGATGTCTCAGACAGGGGGCATTGGCGAGTAAATTGGCTAATGCCCACGTGTGGGCAAACTTTGGGACATTTTTTAGAAGATCCACTCCCCTGGCAAGGGTAACTGGGGAACCTGATAGGAGTCAATTTGATATCAGGCTCTTCTCGATACTTGATTTTCATTTGGAGAGGCTTCTGAGGGGGCTTGGGAGGGATCTTCAGTGGTTGTTTATGACTTCCCCATCTTCCTCCTGCTGGAAGAGCACCAACAATGTCCCATGAAATGTGTTCTGCCCATATGCTGTGTTTTCCAGAAAGTCAATGTTGTCAACAGCAAACCAGAGAGGTACATTTCGTTTTACAAATTCTGGGAAGCAGTATCCTCCAGTTGACAGCATCTGCTGCTGCACTGCAAACTCCACCCCTCTTCTGAAGATTGAGTATATATTGGTAGTCACTGCTATGTACACTGTGGACAATGTAAAAACAAGATTTTGATTACGTACACGGGAATGAATTGCCAGGGGGATGCCAATTGAAAGTGGAGTCTCCACTGTCTTTTTGAACTCATGAGAATTCTTCAACTTGACTTGTCTCTGACTTCTTGAGCTCTGCACAATCAGCTGCATACAACATCAACAATTCTTCTTCACCTCGCGCTTCACGCTGTCCTGAGATTCTTCTAGCTTCAGAGCCATACATGATATGCGTTATTATGAACTCTAGCATGGGGGGGGGGGTTTAAAGTCATTGAATCACTGTGAATTTCCAATCTCTTGCACCGAGAACCTCTTTCCTCAGGGCACAAGATAGATCTATTAGAACCCATGCATCTGTGTCTGCAGTTGCAACTCAACAGGTTGGCCCACTGACTTCTTCCTCATAAACTCTGTGACTCTGCTACAAATTTGGAGGCTCAACAAATTCAAACACCCAGCACATGCTGTTCAATCAACTCCTTCAAGTGCTTCTTGTGATTGTCCTTCTCTGCTCATGAATTTTCTTCTCCTTCAAACAGATAAAGATAAAAGTCATTTAAATCAGTCATGCTAAGGACACAGCCATCGACACTTAAGGAATCTCTCTCACATACCAACAATCCAGATCACAACACACATTTCTCTACATGTCTATATGCATCGCTATCTCCAAGTTCCTTGCAACGTCTGTCTGCAAACCTAAGACAGTCTCGATGATAGTATTTCTCTAATGCTGCTGCATCTCCAGGATCTGACAGTTTCAGCAAAGACTCAATCTGACCAAGTCATCATCAGTAGCCCTTTGATTTCTATAAACCTTTGACCCATAGGATCTGATACTACTTCTGTGCAGCCCTTGTAATGATTTTGGACAAAAAGAACATGTATAGAATATACATTTCTTTTCCTTCGGAAGCACTATTCGCCACCTTTCTGCCTTATAAGAGGCCTTGCTGCCTCAGATTTAACTGTCTTTGATGGCCTTCCACGTTTTGGAATCACTGGCAATACATTTAGAGATAGAGGATGCATCAGAAGTGTTGGCGTTTGGGGAAGAGCACGTTTCTACACATTCTAAGTTGGCCTTGTTTGCAAGAGATTTGTGACATCTCGCTGTGATAACAGACATTATGTAAATCTGACTTCAGACAGGCTAATGAATGATCTGCCAGTGATTTGAGGTCACATCACCTAGATTAGCCCCCTCCACACCTTTTCTTTTAGATCTTTCACGAGTGATATATCATGTTTATCAACAGTTTTCTTTAATTGCAGATCTCTCCTCCTTGCAAATGATGCAAGTCCTCACTTCTTGCAGCTTTTTGTTGAGACATTTTTTTCAGGTAGGTTAAAGTGTCAGAGCTTGACTGGATGGAAACCCAGCTTGACTGGGTTCTCGGCGTTGTTCCGGGAAGTCACGACTGAATTGCTCGTCCGGTGGGCGTGCGCTGCTATTAGTGAAAAGGGTCGTTCGCACGCTGGGCGGCGTAGATTCGTAACACTGGTGTTCAGGTGTGTGGGTCAAATCCACCCACCTCCAACCAAAATTAACGGGAATCGGATCAGGGGTGTGTGGAGCGACCCTCGATTCCCATTAAATTGCGGGCTTTAAAATTATTCCGAGAAGCAAGATGGCGGTTCAAGGCGCAACGGGTGCAGGTGCGATTAGAATGTGTTTGAATGTAGGATCCATGGCCCGGGACGGTTCTTTTTATGACCCCACCACTAATTTTAATCAGTGGGGAGCTCACCCTCATATACTGAGCATGAACTTTGCCGACAAACGAACTCGAAGTCGCACAATAGCGGCGCGATCGCATCTCAGCGCAACACGGAGCGGGCTGCTATTATTAGCACAACTAACGGCACGACACGAGGCGGGTGCTCAGCCACCGTTTCAAACCACGGGGTCATGGCAGGCATGGCAGGATGCCGAGCATGCATTGACGGACTTCGGAGACAAGTGTCGAAGTCCTTGCAGCGGTGGAGGAATGGTTTGATAACTGTAAGGGGAATTGCATTCGTTTCCTTGAATTGGACAAGCACGGCGGCGCATAGACAGGGTTCATAGATTACGTGCGACGGAGTCACAACGATTGGCCGAGGTACAGGAAGAAAGGAGGGAGGAAGAACAAAGGCCAAAGAAAGCTAGAAGAGGAAAACGGAAACATGATTTGGAATTTTAAAAACTGAAGGAGAGGTAGAAGAAGGCAATAGGAAAAAAGAAAGCCTCGAACAGAAGATAAAAAGAGGAGAGAATATCTGGAGGAAAGGAAGAAGAATTGTTGGAAAAGTCAAGACAGTTCAAAAACTACAGGGAGAATGAGGAAAGTAGAGGGGAGTACCCATAAGTTGGAACAAGAGAAGAAACGAACTGAACGAAAGAATAGAGGAAGAGCAAATTAGTAATTCTCGGGATAGGAAGAACTTGGAAGAAGAATGGAAAACAAAGCTGGAAAAGGAAAAACGAAAAAAACAAGGCTGGAAAAGGAAAGACGGGGAAAAGGAAAAACGGGAAAAACAAAGCTGAAGAGGAAAACTGGAAACACGATTGGAATTGAAACAACTGAAGGAAGAGGTAAGAACAGGCAATCAGGAAAGAGAAAGCCTAGAACGGAAGATAAAAAGAGGAGAGGAATGCCTAGAAATTAACAAGGAATGCGGTAAAGAAAATGAACGAATTGAGGATGGAAAGCATTGGAGTGTCGGAGATGCAAGAAAGAGTAGTGAAGCGAAACGAGATTGCAGAATGAGGAACAAAGAGACAGTGGAATAAGAAATAAGGAACACAAAATTGGAAATTCACCAACGAAAGGAGATGGGCAAGAGAATGGATGAAATGAAGGAAGAAAGAATGTGAAGTGTGTGGAGATGAGGACGAATTAGAAAAGAAAGCTTCTGAGTTACAGAAACACCAAAGCAGAGGAGAGAATTAACAAAACGAACTGAGGATGTTAAGAGAGGAAAGAATGAGAAAGGAGAGTGAAACGTTAAGGAACCACACTGGTGCAGATCGAACAGCTGGAAGCCAAGGCCAGATTAAAGAATGAGATGCAAAAAAGGGTACTGAAAGAACAAGGAAAATACCAGGAAAGGGACATCAGCCAATTGAAGGAAACAACGAAGATTGCAGAATGAAACATGAGGAACAAGAGAGACAGTGGAATAGAAAACAAAAAGAACATGAATTTGAGGTTGACCAATTGAAAGAAAAGGCAAGGTTAGAGACGAGGAGATGGTGAAAAAATAAGGAATAACGGGAAAAGGACCGAAGCCAATTTAAAGAAACGATGAGATTGGAGACTGAAAAGCATGAGGACAGTGGAGAGAAAACAAAAACTATATGAATTTGAAATTAACCAACTCGAGGGAGAGAGCAAAATTTGAGTCCACAGAGAGGGAAAAACGCAGGAAAGATAATGAACAGCTAAGGGGGCACAGAAAGGAACAGGAAGTAGAACAGCACAATAATGTGGGACGTGTGATATCACCACAGGGAGTAATGTTAGTGGTGCAGGACTTGATCGACACCACTCGTCGGATGAATAGAACAATTAGGACCAACCCTAATAGGAGACACAAATAAAACTGGAGAGAGGGAAATAACAGAGACAAAGAAGGAAATATAAGTATTGCCAGAGAACGGGAGATAACCCAGTCGAGACTGAATTAAATAGACACGAAGAGACAACAAATAAAATGTATAGAGACTCGGGAGTTGAAAAAGTAGAGGAGAGACTACACAATAAAGACGGGGTGAAGACGCAGCACACACACATGGAGTAGTGGAGGACGATGAAGGGGAGCTCGGGAATGTCTCGTGACCGGTTGCAAGCAGCCGGATAGCCTCCTTCAGGAATGGAGGGAGCGCTATGCTCCCTTGAAGCGGATCTCGACCAGGTGGGTCCGGTCAAGCTTTGCGAGGTAGAGGGGGCGAGTGCTGTCGACGGGTGCACGTGGAGCTTGGTGGTTTAGACCCCGGAACCCCTTGTGGGTGCGCTAATCCCCAGCGCGATTGTCCCGGTGTGTGTTTCACGAGTGTGGAAAAATGCGTGCTGCAACGCGCGCATGGCATGGGTGAAAGGTTGGGTTGTGAAAGGGACCGCGTGTGTGAGTAGAATGGTGTGCGTAGTTGCGAGTGAGCCGAAGTGTGTGCCTCCAGCACACCGTGTGTGGATGAAACGCCGAGAGTGGAAGAAGCACGATGTGTAGAAGAGACAGTGTGTGTAAGTGAAAGGTGTGTGTAAGTGAAAAAGGTGTGTGTGAGTGAAACCCCCTGTGCAAGTGAAAGGCCGTGTGCGAGTGTGAACCACGTGTGCGAGGAGGTCATGCGTGAGTGAACGGCCATGTGTGAGAGAGACCGTGTGTGTGAGGTCGCTGTATGTGAGGGAGATGGCGTCGGTCATGCGGGAACATGCAACCGCATGTCCGATTGCATGGAGACGGTGTGTGAGTGTCGTGGCACGTGGAGTTGTGCGCGAGAGTGCAACGACGACGGTGGCCTGACGGTGGACAAAGGCCGAGTAGGGCCGTAGCTATTTTGGGGACCGCGCCGGTTTGCACGCAGCGCGTGCGGGGTCCGTGCTGTGCTATGCACGAGGCCCCACGTGCGCGCCTGCGGGAGTGAAGTCGTCCGTAACGCACGCGGTGGATTAGCCGATCCCGCGGACGACAGAAGGTAGGCTGGATATGGATTTGGACTGGAAGGGTCTCCACGCGAGCGTGTTTGCGAACTCCGACGGCAGAGCACGTGTTCGCCGGGGAACCCCTCGAAACACGAGGCTTGTTTTAATGCGCAGCAGTGACGTGTTGGCTGCATGGTTGGAATCCGGCAGGAGGGAGGAAATCCCTGCAGGTGTACCGTCCAAAAGAGGACGAGGTGCGCGAAGCGCGAAAGCTGCCATGACGTCACGAAGAGATCGTAGGTTGCGAGTTGCCGCGCTAGTGCGCGCATTTAAAAAAAAAAAAAGCAAGCCTCGCTTCGGGTGAACAGGATTCCCGGGCAAGGGGTGGAAAACCCCCCTGCCCAGGCACAGGATACCACTGTTAGGGGAAGGGTTAGTTTAGTTAGACCGGCTTCATGTGGCAGAATAAGTCCTCATGGAGCCTGTGGAATGGATTAGTTAGAGGGATTGTAGTTTAGATTTAGGATGGAAGATGGAAAAGGGATTTTTGGAGACAGTGACAGACTGTGGATGTGTAGTGGGGACGTAGCTTAGCTACGTAGATTAAATGGAACGTGCTATATTGTAAGGGATGACGAGGGAGCACGAGGTAGTTATGGGATTTAGTGAGAAGAATGGCAGTGATCAGCGATGTATGAGAGAGGAGTGAAATCAATTGAAACATGTTGAGTGAGTGAGGCCAGCGGGTCTGTGTGTATGGACCGAATGTGGAATGCCATGGCCGGATGATGATTGGGGGGAGGAGTGATTCCCACCCAGGACCCGGGTCAGTATAATCGAGTTAGTGGTTATTCAATTGACAAATGGAGGTCGTTTTGCTGTTGGTGGGAACGTAGGCTCGAACCCATTTGGAGGGTGCAGGAGCCCTGTTGACGGGCTGGGAGCGTGGCTACGATGGTGAGTATCGCTTAGTGGTACCCCGGGCACGTCGGCCGCGGTAGGCCAAGGGTCCAGTGGGGGGCGCGGGATAGCGTAGTGGGCAACGGGTGGGCCCGCATGATGCTGGGCCCGGCCGCATTGCCGCGTGGCAGTGCATTGCACGGGCACCCAGGGAAGGGGCCCGGGCAGCCAGCCTGCCACGTGGCGTTTCAGGAGTAGCCATGGAGGGCAATCCCAGTGTTAGGGAGCTGTTAGGCTCGGAGACAGTTGTAGTGCCCGGGGTGCCAATTGTTGGGAGAATCGGCAAGGTAGTTCCTGCCAAGGAGCCATGCGTCCCAGCCACGAAAACCGTGCGAGGGCAAGAGGGAAATTCGAGGCGAGGCCCGAAATTGTGAGGACACCACACAGGCGACGGAATCTTGGTTTATAGAACCAGCAGTTTAGCGAGAGCGCTTTTGGAAAGCCCCGGGGTAGTTAAAAGTTAAATGGTTAGGGTAGAATAGGAAGTGTACCCTCCGCACCATCCATCCCTTCGCTCTCGTTGTGGCGCGCTGGACTCACCTTGGTGAAGTTAGATCGCTGAAATCTGAGGAGGCATTCTGAGCTTCGTTGGGCCTCGACACAGGACGCGCCAGCTCTCCCTTATCCCTCCGGAAGGAACGTAGGGGTTGGGAGTAGGCTAGGAGACAGGTAGGTAGCGGACAGAGACGAAAAGGGGGTTAGGGAGATGATTTATAGAGGGGGAAATAAAAATAAAATAAAAAAAAAAATAAGTTGAGGCTAAAATTGTTTTGCAAACTAAGGGGGTGGGTATGGACAGAGACAGGCAAAGGCGATAGGTTGGAGGGAGACAGTGGTAGGTCCGATCCCGCCTTCCGAGTGGCCAGCACCACCGCACTCCCTCCACACACTTGCAGGACAAGGCCTGTGCCGGTCAGTTCATCTGCTGGCTATTTTGCTACAAGGCCTGTGCCGGTCATTCATCTGCGGTGTTCTACTGCAGGCCTTGTGCCGGTCATTCAATCTGCCGGCTGTTTTGCTGCAAGGCCTGTGCGGTCATTCATCTGCCGCTGTTTTACGACAAGCCTGTGGCCGTCAGCTTCACCACAACGGCCTTGTCTCGCCTTGCATGCCTCGTCTGCCTGCCTTTACCTTGCCCCATGCCTGCTAGCCTTGTTGCATTTGCCCCATCATTCATTACCATGTGCGCCCAGGAATCATCGCGCGTGCTGCAGGGACTGCCCTGTAGGCAGCCGCATCACGGGACTGCATTGCAGCCGTGCACCGTGTGTTCCATCCATCCGTCATTGCTTTGTGTTTGCTTGCGGCAGGATCTTCGGCGCGTTCTGCAGGGACTGCCTGTAGCAGCCGCATCACGGGACTGCACTGGCAGCCCTGGCACCGTTTTGTTGCTTGAGTCAGCTCATCGCGCGTTCTGCAGGACTGCCCTGTAGGCAGCCGCACACGGGACTGCACTGGCAGCCCGTGCACCGCTTGTGTTCACTGCGCTCATTTCACGGGGGAGGCCTAGGACTGCGTTGAGCAGCGCCACATTCCTGTCACCTGCATTATTTCATAAGCCAAGACTGCGTGTGAGTAGCCTGGCTCCCTGCATCACAAACTGGCCTGTGGGATGACATTGTCATGTACTTTTCTTTTCCCACGAGAGTCCATCAGTCCTGGCATGGTTTAGTGTAAAATTATAAGTTAAGGTAAGGTTATAAGTTAAGGGTAAAATTGTACATGAGTTGCTTCCCCCTGCATGTTTGTCGTAGCGCCGGCAATTTATTTAAGTCGTCTGTATGGTGGGTTGTTATCTTGCCAAAACGAGTTTTGCAAGATATGTTTCGTCAGTCTGTATGTTTTTTTTTTTGTTTGTTGTTTGTTTGCTGATTAATTTTTGGGGCGATTATGGCCTTGACCTTCATGTGTTTTTTGTTGTTGGTTTTTTTTTTTATCTGTAATCACGTATAATCACTCTGCAGAGCACAGTTTTCATTGGAATTTTGTAACCGCATATCAGAGGCCTATAGAGTCCCTTTCAGCGCCATAAAATTTTGAAGGTCAAGGTCAAAGGTCAAGGTCACTTTGTCGCAAATCAGGGGAGTCGACGAAACCCTTATTTTTTTGAGTAATTTTGATCGGATCGTCTTCAAACTTCATGGAATATAGTTCATGGTCTGGCATTCAGCTGATTAATTTTTGGGCGATTGGCCTTGACCTTCATGGTTAACGCCTTAAGGTCAAACATATTTGACCCAAGGTCAAATTTTCAAGTTTTAGGAACCATATCGTGTAGTACCTCAAATTGAACACCTCGATGAGTGCTTTCTAGATATATCAAGTTGAGACATTATGACGTGATTTGGTGACGTATGAAGGAAACGGCATATTTTTTTCATGGTTACTCTGTAGAACGATTCTCATCGGAATCTCTCGTAGCAGATATTCCTCAAGGAGTCGCTTCCTACATTTTTTCTCTGAGTAGACGGCTGCGGGTCGCCGGTAACCGGCTTCTAAGGAAACCCCTGACTTTTGTCCTGTTATATTTCAGTCGACAGGTTTTGTGATACCCAGCACTGTTCGCAACCATAGCTGCTTCAATTCCGTGACCTTCGTCAAGCCGGCGTAACTGAGATGCGCCTCACGAAGTAACTACAAACGTATGAGCAGATTTTAGAAATTTGAAGGGGGGGGGGGGAACCCTTTTTTTTTGGGAAAAAAATAATTAAATTTTGTATATATTCTCATATAGTCGTACATGGACTCTAAATATATTTATTTGTCAGTGCAGGTTGGGAATGGTGGTCGTCGCTTAATTAGCAAAGCATGATCCAAGAGCTTCAAGTTGTCGACCAAAGAGCACCTGTCTCAACGTCCATCACATCCACAACAACAATGCCTGCATCAAAGGAGATAGCTGGCAGTTGGCCTCACTGTAACCATGCTTTAAGGCGTTGGATGATCTGCGGCCGAAGTGCGCAGGGTCATTAGAGGAGTTTCACATGGAACCAGCACTCGGAATAGAAGACAACATATGCCACCATGACCAGACCCGACCCAGTGTCCCAATCTCATTCAACTGCAAGATAGTACCGTTTCACGTTCAAAGTCATGGCAAGAGCTCGGGAAACCCCTTTGAGAAGCAGCAAGATCTCGTTGCTCTTGTACCAAAGAAATTGTTGATTCTCCTAGCAATTGAGGCATCAGAAAGTCAATGGAAGATTGGCCTAAAGCATTCCAGGCTTTTCCCAGGATTGCTTGTTGAAAAGAACCAAGCCAGTTGCTGACACAATTCACCAAAATAAGCTGCAAAGTGCTTCAAGGCTCAACAAAAGAACTTGAGCAAGGAGAAGCATAGCTCACTTCTCAAGAACGACAATGCTTCAACTCTCTCACGCTCAACTCAGCTGTCAGACGAGGGATGAAACCTGGACGAGTTCTTTCGCCACGAACATCAGGCATGCCCTCCAGCACGTCTGATGGGATGGAGTCTCCGTTAGGTACAAACAACCTACTACACATGCTTTGAAGAGATCTTCAGATGCAATGTCAGAGGCTCCTACCACAACCAGCTATAGTCATTGATGGAGCTAGCATTGTCAGATGCTATAAGCTGCTGCATTGCAAGATTCAGAGAGTATGCACAGAAGATCTTGTCCCATACATGTACTAACAGGCTTCAGTCTTCATCACGCCTGACCTGGTATGCGGACACCCTAATAGCTGACCACTCAAGCTAGATGCAAGAGCAGAGCGCGGTAAAGGAGTTGTGAGACTGTGTCGTAGCAGAGGAGCCATACCAAGAACACTGGCAAACCTTTCTTCGAAGTAGACACAACAAGACACAGTTGTTCAGTTTCCTGTCAAAGCTCTCCTCCTGTGTAACCTGAAAGAAAAAGCAATCGTCCGTCACTGATGGTAGAGTCGCAGCAAGCCTCCACTGTCTAGCTCGTTCTCGTTGGCCCCCAGTACCCACGAGAAGCCACAGATCGAATGCTGCTCATGCATCTCATGCAGCCGCTAATGGCACACAACAAATCAATGATCAGAACGTTGACACAGATGTTGTGTGTTGCTGTCGCGGTTGGCCATGTCTGCATGCCAGAAGAATGAACTGCATGGATTGAGTTTCGGAACTGGAAAAGGGTTCCGATACCGGCAAGCCCATGAAATAGCAGTCGGACTGGGCCAGATAAAGCAGAAGCACTTACGATCTTCCATTCATCTGACAAGGGTGTTGACATTGGTCAAGTTTTGCAACTCATGAAGAAGACTGCGTGGCCAGTCTTGGAATGTGTGCACGGAGTTGAGCCGAAGCTGTGAAGTTGTCATCTGCACCCAAGTACATACCCAGAAGAGTTGCACACATTTGAGAGATTTGTATCTCCATGTAACGGACAGAAACAAGTCCATGCACAGACATGACAGAGCACGCAAGTAAGAACTTCGCAGAAGAACATGTGAGTTGATTCCTCCACACCAAAGGCAGCTCTGAAGAGCCTTAAGAGGCAGCCTACCGAGAGCAGTATGTTTGGCGGCAGGTTGTTTGCTCCTGCACAGAGCTGCCGCCGGCAACCAGCTGGGGTTGACCACAAAGTGAGGAGGGCTGCATGAGCCCACTGGACAGATACCACAAGCCCAATTCCGTTATGCTTCATGATAAATTAAAAGGTTGTGTGGAATGTGGCAAGTGCAAAAAAGGCTGCACTTGAATGTACTTCTCCTGTGCCAGTGTGAGGGGGGAGTGCACCCAGAACTAGACATTTCTACTTTTAATTTTGATTCATCAAATCCACTGTACATTATGTGTATTGAAATGCTATTATGTGGATGTGATTTCTTGAGTAATCTTTTGATTCTTTTGCTAAAACCCATGATTTAACTTTATAATTTAATAGGAAGCTTCGGGGTGGGTGAGAATGTTGGGTCATTTTTTAGATCATATTTTTGTCAGTAGTCTGTAATATATTTTACCAGAATGTTTCATTCTTACACGCTTTTCATTGTCATTTATTTTACGGCTTGTATGTAATTGTCACCCGCAAGGGCTATAGGTTGGACTATAGGTGATGTGTAGTTAGGTTAGCTATAGTTTATTCAACGATAGTGGGGGAAGTCAGCCCCCCGGGCAAGCTTAGCTATTAGTTAGGCTTCCTGTGCCAGTGGGGCCAACAGTTGCGGTGAACCACTTACGTCTGATGGCGCCGAACTTTCTTAAAAAACATAAATGTAGAGGCCATAGCAGATTTTCTATTTTTCTCCCCCCCTCCGCCCCCTTAAAAAACGCAGAAAATCGGTTAAATGCTATTTTGTTAGATGCCTTATTAGTGATATATTATATGACAAGTGATAGTTGTCACCGAAGTTAAACGAGAAGCCACGTGATTGAAAAATTTCCAAAAAAAAAGGGTTTTCCCCTTCAAAATTTCAAATTTTCGAAAAGCTGGCTCCCATACGTTTTTATACTCGGTAGGCGCATCACATAACCCCATCCAACGATGAAAATCGATTCCACAAATGTAAGGCCCTAGCCATTTTAATTCCTCTGTAGCGCATTTTAATATCACACTGGCCGCCCATTATGTAAAAATTGCTGCCACGGCCCTCAGAGGACTAAATCCTGTTGGGGCCAAATATCAAGCTTCATAATATGTCTTTCTACAATATGCCAAATTTGTGCTTTTATCACTGTGCACATTTCTTTTAATTTTGAGCTATGATTGCGGCGCCACTAATTTGCACACTGCTTTCCTATTAAACATGCAACTCTATGTGAAGCCTACATTTTGTCGAAAATTTTGAACTTCTTATTAACCCTTATAAGCTATTGGCTTCATATGATGCTGACATTTGCAAGCTGCTATTGAGTCAAGATATTGCGTGCTTAAATTAAATACTCCTCCACCACCCACGTTATCTTTATCAGTACCCATCTCTATCACGACATGAACAGTATTCATTCTATTGCCTCAAGCTCGTTCCGTGGCCTTTTGTGAACTTACAATGGGCAAATGATCATGATATTGCGCACCAATTATTTCAAGTATTTTTGGCCGGACTACATCTGCCATCCCCCACCTCACCTCCTCCTCCTCCTCTATCTTACATTCATCTACGACCATGTTCTCAGTGCTCATAATAGTCAGAGGATGACGTGCGTCTGTTCTCTTAATCCCATGTAGGCCAGTGGTGAGGTGATTGGGATAGTGGTACTGTTGTCATTACAATTATATGCAGTTGTTACTGTAATACTCTGACTTAACGACATACTAATTCGAGATAAGAATTTAGAGGATGGGAACATAATAGATGACTTTTATGCAGAATATTTTAAGGGGCGGTGCCACAGCAATGTATAGCTTTTTACTGGTTAACAAGTCTTGTGTTGTCGTGGCCTGCGAAGTGCTAAGAATCTCTGGTTATGCCCAAGATCAAAAATAACTAGGGTCCCTGCTTAACCATACGTACTGCGTCTGTCTTCTTCTTTTTATGACAGACACAGTATGCAGGATAGATCATTAGCCGAGGGACAGCAGTCACATTCCACTCTGCTGTTATGCAAAACTTGTAATTGGCCATGTATCAGGATACTAACTATCTTTGCAAAGAACACGTGGGACATAAACGTCCACCAACTATGCTGGACACGGGATCCCGTGTACACATCATCTGAGGACCAAGTTGTATTGGTGAATGAGTGAATTAAACACACAAAAAAAATATAACCGCTCAGTTGGCATCTGTATCGAGTGACGACTCTGAGTTGTGGCTGTTGACCCGTGGTCAGTCTGCTCGAACAGGCCGCGCAGCACAGAAAAGTAGCATTGAATTCCAGAGTGCTCAGATCCCCTTCAAATCTTGTTATGCTCTTGTCTAATGGAGTCAGACTACACAGTCATTCCATAATGCATTTGTTGCGTGTGGGCAGTCTGCAGAAATTGCAAGTGGCGCATGATGACGTCAAGTCTGTTGTAGTGCAAGAGCTGTGTGGTGGTGTTATAGCGGGGTGTGCCAGGAGTGAACATGAAGCGGACCTAGGAGAATAGTGCCTGTATGTCAATGAAATGGGTGGGGTTGATCTGCGCAGGTCGATGTTGGCCTATTATGTTTATTGCGTTTATGGTGATGTGGTGGATGCATTATTTTTATATAGTTTCCGTTGTCATGGGGGATGTTTTGGAGCTTCACTGTGTGTCTTTGTGGTGTCACTTTAATGTGTCTATGGGCCTGTGCGATGGTACTTTTAGTGGCAAGCGTATTAGTGTTGCATGAGTACAAGAATCGGTGTCCCTCTCGGTCGAAAGTGCCTTGTATTTGGCATTTTACGTACTGTGTTGGTGGTAATGGGTTTTAATGTGCGCCTGTGATGATGTGAAGGCTTGTTTTGTTGCTGGCGTGTGTTAGCTTTGTGTTGATAGCTGGAGGCCCAAGATTTGATGGTGAGTTAATGACTAATTAATGGTACTGTTGATATTATATGTTGGTTAATTTGTCGTGTCTGAGGTCAGGGCCTGTGAGCACCTCAGTTGTGTTCAGCTGGCGTGCACGTTTTTTAAAATGATTATATGTGATCTGAGAATGACATGGATGTAGTGATAAAGTGAACGAAGTATTTTGGTTGTGTGTTTGGAATGGATGTTGTTCAGTGTGATGTGGTCAGCCTATGTTCCTGTGTCATTTGTTAAAGATGGTCTGTTGATTTGAGGGTGCTTACTTTCAGTTGTGAATTGGTTTCGAGGGGGCTGAGTAGGTTTGTAGGGCGCTAAGGAAGGGTGAAGTTGTGCTGTGGTGGTGATGTGCTGTGGTCGAGGTGGCTATTTCGTCTGCATATGAGGGATTTGTATTCCTCGGTATGGTGTGGAATGTATTGCATATTGGAACAAAGGATTTTAACGAGGTGCGAGGGGGGGGGAAAAGATTAAGCTTGAGACTCTGTGGGAAATATCGTCGTTTATCTTACCGTTAAAATTACGAATGAACTGTTTTGCGCGTGTAGGTGTTGAGCAGAAGCATTTGGTGTGGTTGCATATTGGTGAGCATTTTGTTTGCGAGTAAGAGTTTTGGAAGTGTGTCAAATCTTTGTGTACTGTTACTGTGGTGAGCAGAATAGTTGTGTTTCTATTGTTGAAGCTTTCAAAGTGCTTTGTGTGTTTGAGGAACTTGACGGTGATTTGGTCTGTTGGGGTTATGAGAGAGGGCTTGTGAGATTTGAGTTGCGGTATGAGCGTTTATCTTAATTCGCATGCTGTAAAGTATGTATAGTCTGAGGAGCTTTTTGTAATGATTTTGCTTATTTTCCAAATTTGGAATCGAGTTTCGTAGGGACAGTTGCTTAGTATGTATGAGGCTGATATGCCATGTGGTTCCAAGTATGTTTAAATGTAAAACAAGTCTGAAGACGACGATGGTTCGCAGCGGTATTTGACGATGTAGATTTCAGAGTCAAGGATGAGCAATGTGATAATGTCGTGACCAAGTTATAAAATATGATCACATGATGTGGTTACAGTAACAGGTTATTAGCTGCAAATGTCGAAATCCGTTCGTTTAACTTTAAAATTTGACCTTGCATAACTTTAAAGTCACAAAACCAATGTTATCTCTCTCTATTTT
>CM068960.1:56116263-56142479 GCA_035128595.1 Eptatretus atami | reverse complement strand
CGTATGGTGGAATGTAGGGCTCGAACCGTGGAGGGTGCACGGAGCCGCATGCTGACGAGGCGGTACATCGTCACCTTCTACGGTCGTGCGAACACGGTGACTCTCTCGCAGTTAGTGCCCGGTAAACCCAGCCACCGGCTAGTCAGGTCCGCAACAGGGTCTCCGGGCACCCCTCCAAGCATAGGCCCAAGGGGTCGCGATGGTACGGATGGCCTGAGCGGATCCTAGCGTGTAGCTCAGGAGCCGAGCGGCGCGAGAACACCGCACGATGCCTCGCTTGTTGGATCCACAGTCCTGGGACCCCACTCCCACCGTCGAACTACTTTACTCTGACCCCGGGTGCCAGTTTGCAGCTCGGGACGAGCATCACGTGCCACTCTATGCCCGCAAGGGGCCCGCGCGACTCAGCCCTCTGACCACTCGCACGCTGACTGCTCACTCAAGGGGCGGCTCCAGTATATACCCCAATGCACGAAGGCGCGGAGACTCTGCCATCGATTCTTAGGGAGCCTCAAGGCGATAAGGTCTTCAGCCTTTCTGTGCAGTGCTGTCTCAGGAGCTCCACGAGCGAGTGCGGCGGTTGGCCACTCTACTAGTTGGAGAATCGGCGACCTCACTGGGATCACTCTACATGCCCATAGGCCTCGTCTCCACGTCCCACTCGCTGCTCCCTAGCCACCTACAAAGCACGGTGCTTTAGACCTACGTTACTAGAGCTGCAACCTCGCGCGAGCGCGGTACACATTGACACAAATAGATGCGTCTGTCACTGTCCGTCAAAATATCATTCTACCTAGAGCCAGAAATGCGCTCAAAACGGTAGCAGGACTACCCACCCCATGAGGCATCGACGTGTCGGCAATGCGTTGTGTTAGAACCCACCAAGTAGATTAGGGCTAACTTGAGGTCTGCTTCTGCCAGCCACCCGGGAGAGGCTGAGTTATACAGAGTTACAAAATCTTAAGACCCTGTCCCCCTAACTTGGTTAGCTTAGTAGTGCCCTCGCCTGCGCCACCAATCGATGCGGCTCTTTTCGCCTCCATACGTTCCTGGTGCCCGGGCCGGCAAGTCCTGTTGACTCATTCCGCTCGGGAAAGTGTCGAGTCCGTTCCTGCTATTATTGTTCTCCATGTATGGAGGTCCTATTTCTGTGATGCTTTAAGAGTGGATTGCCGGCCTCCGGACACAGGACGCTAGCATCTCCCTTATTCCCCTCCAGGAAGGACGAACGACTACCCAAGGCGTCGGTGCATATTAGTCATCGCACCCTGAGGGATGAGAGCAATGACGAATAAGTTCACGAGGAATCGGACGTCAGCATTAAGGCGACCTTGGCCCGGTTGAGCGTCAGAACGACTAGTATAGAAGGGGACAATAAAATTAAAGTTACATGAACATAACAAACAGTACACCAAATAATCATGAGGTGTGACGCGGCCAACACAAAATTGGTTCGTTCTGTACAAGATTGAATAGGCACCGCGTCCTGCCGGATTCCAAACCATACGGTGGTGCTCACTGGATATGACGAGACCGAACCAGGCGCACAAAAACAAGATAGGTGTGAGCGCGTCGCGTGTGTGCGAAGACAGTGGTTGCCACACGAACTAGAGCATGTGCTCTGCGTACAGTGCGTCCGAGCCCGGACCTGCGTCGGCGCTTTCTGCCGGAACAGTGACAGCGACTCGCAGCCACCATAGAAGGCTTCCACCCGCACACCCCTCCCCTGTCCAGAACGAACCTCACCTTCCTCGCCACAACAAATCCGGACGGATCCAGCACCACCGTGCTCTAGTTCCTTCTCACACTGGTGGTGGATCGGCGTTTTTGCTGCCAAGAAGCTCATGTCCCGGGCATTTCCGGACCGGCCGGTTCAGTTTCCAACTCCCGCACCGTGCGCGCGAGCGTCGCTGTGCTACAGCCTGGGTCTCCGGGTGCCGTAGTTCAAGTCCCTACGAGGCGCGCACGCATCCCTTGGCGGTCTCAGATCCTGCCCGTGTGGTAAACCCCCGTCAGTTTCCAGTGCTGCTCGGCTGTTTTTAGCGTCTAACTAAGGCCAGTTTTGGCCCGGTCAGGTCTCAGTTGCGCGCGTTGTCTGCTTCTGGAACTCAATGACACATTCGTGGTCGGCCGTCTGGTCAAGTTCCATCCTTCATAGCCCGGGCGCTGCTCTCAATATGCACTTCGGGCGGAAATGTCATGCTGGAACCTCAGCATCAACAGCTTCACTTCAACCCGAGTCACACCTCGTACACTTATCGGCGTACAGAGACGCGGCCGCCTGCTCGTGCCGCCCCAGTGCCGACCGTGTTGCCATATCCCTTGTCACTGCACCAGCGATACCCCTCTACGAGCGCTTGGGTCCTCCCTCATTGCACACACACCCTCTTTCCTTAACGCCCTCATCATTCGCGTTTTGCAGTTTGCCCCATCCATCCATTGCTAGACACCTCGACACATGGGCGTGTGCCAGATAGTCGGCGGGTATCTGCAGGGACTGCCCTGTAGGCAGCCGCATCACGGGCACTGCATTGGCGGCCGTGCACGCGTGGGTTTTCACTCACACGTGTCTAATCGCAGTCCGTACTCGGCAAAGCACGGTCCATCATTTTGGTGCACCACACCGTGTAGCTCCATACCGCGCGCTTCTGCAACGGGAACTCATTTTCCACCTGATCAGGCAGCGGCGGGTTCTTCCACACGCGAGCGTGGCATTGTGGTCAGCTCCACTCACGCGGTGCCACTCAGTTGAGTCACTCCCGAGTCCATCCATCACCATTGCGCCAGGATGCATTCTCTACTGCCGAGCCAGCTTCTGCCGAGCGGGACTGCCCTTGTAGGCGGTAGTACTTTCCGGTGACACACCTCAACTGGCCACTGGCATCGTTTCTTGGCCGGAGCCACCGGTCGCCATGTTGCGACTTGTCCATCCACTCCATCTGCTACTCGACGCGCGGATGTGCATTGCAGCTAGCCACGACTTCTCCGGCGCACAGCTCGAATGCCACACCACTTCTTCCTGAGCTCACTCCGCTCATACTCGAAGAGGCGAGTGCGACGGCCTGTAGGGAATCTTCGCAACTTGCGTTAGGGCTCCGCCGGAGCCTCCTCACCGGCCACATTCCCTGTCACCTGCATCTTGTTCACGAGCAGAGACTGCTCCCACCTGAGCGCCTAGTCCATGGGTCTCCCCATCCACCCGTTTTTCCTCTTTCCCTCAACCAGTAGTCCATCACGCTCCTCGTGGGCTCAGGTCTTCAGCGGCTCTAAAATTTCGTGCGTTACAGTAAATCCATGCTACATGCAGTGGCCGCTCGCGCCATTTCGCGACTGTTTCTTATTAGCGATAGGCGGGCCCCCCCGCCCGCTCGAATTTTTCCATGTTAAAGTGCGGATGCTATCCCTGCACATGCAGTGAGTTTGTGGCACGTTACGCTCACACCTGCAGCCTCCCCATAAGCTTATGATCCTATTTGGGACACGAATACACGAGACTCGCCTCCTCGACTGATACCCTCCCAGAGCGACACTCCCGTGTGTGTGTGCTATCGGATCAAACGTACAGCCCTCGACTCGCAAGCGAGCGCCGTCAAATACTCTCACCACCGAGTGCTGCACTGACGCAACAGTTCAGCACATGACTCACCGTACGCGTCACGCGTAGTCTGTAAAATAGTATCGTGCGAACTATTATCTTTTGCGTCGTTTCCCCAGCGTCGTGTGTCTACAACCGTCGCGCACAGTACCACACCATATATGATGACTCTTCCCTAGCGTTGCAGTTATGCCGATATCGTCCCGTGTCATGTTTTAGATTTCTTCTCCTCATCCTACTGAGCCCTCGTCTACTCGAGGAACATTCGTATTCTGCGCGTCGTGCACCCTGGTGTCTGTGTTATATGTCTTCCCACTTCAGTCCGTGCTCATCTGCGTGCCTGTGTACACCTACACGTTATTTTGCACCTACCCCTCCCCTCTAGTCCGTACCACGTCCCCAAGGCACCAGCTCTCTCTACAGCTCCGCAATCTCATCCAACGCCTGCACGGCTACCCACCTATCGCCGACCATCTCTCACCCCGCAGTTCTTACACACTGTCTCTCTCTCATTCCAGCATTTCTCACTCATCACTCGGTGAAGTATTATCACCTATCGAGTAACATCTTCCTATCTATATTCTCGGATCTCTACAATCAACTCTAGTTTTTACATACCCTATCGTGGGCACCTGACGTGTTGCCAGTTCGAGCACCTGGTCTCCTCAGTCGAGGGCAGCGCCGCCCCGCGTCCTCCCGCCTGCCCCACGAGCACGCCAATGTCGGTGCACTCATCTGGCGTGAGCTCCACGGATCGGACTTCTCAATGCGCATCTCGCGAGGACAAAGACCGGTAATATCTGTCGGCGAGAGCGGCGCGAGCGGCGATCCCATTTTTGGAGAGTGAATCGCTTCCTCTCTAGTAAGTTTCACTCGCATGAGCTCTGGAAGGCCAGGGTGTGTGCACAGCCCATTTGCAAACTGCTGGGTCCGTTTGGGGGAAATTTGTATGTCTCTATGCAATAGCGACAACGAGCGGGCGCGAAGAAGCATACAAAGAGGTGGAGAGTCCTGCGTCACCTGACAAAGGATCGTGAACTTAACACTACACCCGAATAGTGTTCATTCTCGTAACCGCGCAGAATACCGCCGCTCTCTCTCCCTGCTCTCGTGCCCGACATCTCCCATGTCCTTCTTCTTTCTCGGATACATGCTCAATTTCAATCCTCTTTCCCTTCAAGTCTCTGCGTCTCGTCACACTTCTCTCTGCGCTCGGCATCTCTCTCGTCTGCTCTCTGCATGCGATCGCCACAGCACCCCTGAGGTGGCGTTACTCGGCACCGAGGGGCATGCTCTGTCTGCCTTAAATACGTTGGAGGACCGAGGCTGGGATGATTCTCACACAGCTGCTACGAGGTACACCAGTGGGGACGGAACGGTGCCACGGGGCGCAAGCGGAGGACGGGCAGAGCCCTGCAGGTGAAATTCACCAACGTCACGTTTTCCTTCGTTCTTTTTCTTTTCGGGGTTTTTCCTATGAGATGAGTGGGCGGCTTCGTGTCCTTAAGTAACCTGTTTAAGTAATTGTACATAATAAATAGACAACGTAGCGATGTAGTCTTCTGTCGTGGCTTTTGCTGATGTGCGCGACCATTATTACGTGTTCATATCTTTGCCTCGCTGCATAAAAATGCCCGTTCGATGCGCCGATCCTCGCTTTTCCATGGCACGGACTATATCGAGTGTCAGTGGACCCCGTGGATTAGCCTGAGAATAAATGCTGCGCAGGAGCAGAGGCACGGTGGGTCGTTTTCGGACGCCCGAACCACAATACGGCCAAGCGCGCCAGCCCGCGCTGTTTGAAATAGTTGAAAGGGCCCGGTGCGCTCATACGTACGGCGTTGCCACTCTACCTTATCCCCATTGAACCGCACTATATTGCGCTTTCTGGTCCGGGGAATTTACGGTAGTCTATGGTTATATCGAACCCGATCAATGAGTAAATCGGTCCAACGAGGCCTGGCGATAGCAGTGATACACGTACCTGCGCTGGCGTGCCCCGTAGGTCAGCGAATATCTCAGAACCGCAACCGGACAATCCTTTCCATTAAAAGGCGTCCGTGTCCGTTCTGTGCAGTGAAAGCAGTAGACCTTCGTTGAGGTATGGTCTCTCGGTCGTCGGCGCTGCTTGACTCGTCCGACCCCGAACGAGTGTGTAATAATACTTACGGTATATTTAATCTCGAATTAATTCGTTGGCTCTGAACATCCCTTTGTCCTAACCAATTCCTCCTGCCGTTTCAGTCGCAAGACTGGAACTTATCAAACAAGGGAAAGACGCAACGAAACGGAAACAGTTCGAATCGAATAGCGAGCAGTTTGATTTGTGCGACATCTACTCAGACAAGCGCACGTATTTACAGCAGTAGCTCGTAGTACAACCTTATCACGAGCACAACCAACGCTGAGCATCAACAGTCAAAGCGAGAGTTGACATTCCGATAAAGTGTGCGTTCGATTTGCATCCACCGCGAAATTACCACGATAACTGACAAGTTTGTATCTACACAGAGACGGCCCACCACAGCATTTACACCAAAAAGCAAAGAAAAAAGCCACCCTCTAGACAAGGGTCAGAACAGGTCCATGGACCAAAATGTACTGGAACCTTGGATGAGCGGGGCCAGTCCCGAGACCGAAGGGTCTTAACCGTGCCCTTTCCGCGTGCGCGTGCGGCGAGACGGCCGCCATTGTGTTAAACGCTGTGTCGCCACATTGGTGATGGCGGCAAGCCCAGCGAGTGCAGCGTGCAGGCTCGGCAAACTTTTCGTCTATACAAATCGAACTCTTCACTGGTCGGAAACAACGAGTATTTTGGGCACAAGAAAAATCGATGATGGAGCGATCTGACAAGAGACAGCGTTCATCGCCGCAGGGTCAAGGCGAGATATTGCGCCTTTGCTGATGGGCCTCACGCGTTATACAGCTTTCACGTCGGTCACGTGGCAGTAAAGGGTCTTAACTCTAGCTCAAGGGTTCTTGAAGTTGAGGGGAACGTGTAACACGATGGCATTTGACCCACTTGGCGCCTTTGTGCTCGTAGGCGCGGCGAGAAGCGTCATGGAAAGGGAATAAGGAGGATGAGGCGTTATTGATTGCCGAACTGCCTCGGACCGCGCGTAGACCGTGCTGGCTCGTGGTCTCAATCTACCGTCCATCCCGAGCTCAGTTCTCGTCCCTGCGGTCGAGGTTGCTTGATGCGAGCCTCCGCGCGTTTGACTTGCGTTACGCGTATCCACTCCAGAACGCTCGACCTATCTCCGCACAGCCAGAGCCTGGCTCTTGGCTCGCCTCTTGTGCTGAGCAGACCCGCACGTGCCGGATGCGCAGTGACCGAGCCCCATCCAACGTACATACTCCAGACCCAGCATTCTCTACCCGACCCGACTCGTCAACCCAGCATCCTCGTCTGGCGCATGTATGGCGTTCCTTGCGCTTTATAGGCCGGGGGTAGGATCTGCAATGTAAATTTGTCGGATCAACAGCCGGGTATACATACGCACACGTAGGTGCGACCCACACCACATATTGCATGTACCAGCCTAATTCCGTTTAACACACAATTTGACACATAAAATGGTGGGATAGCAAGACATCATGATTCACTTTCCCGATTTCTTGCCCGGAAAGGGATCCATCCGACTAATCCCCATCCGAGCCACATGGACGTTCTCATGGCTTGAAAAATTACAAGAAACAGACGCGGCAAAACAAGAGGTGGAGGAGGTATGACTTGTTAACAAGAGCAGACCACCACTTAAAGTGAGTGGATGAGGATCCCGAATAGAGCGGGAGGTAGGCTTGCGATGAAATTAATACTAATTAAAATCATTCACGGTCATTGGACTGACGACTATTGAATACAGGACATCCGCCCATGGAGTACTCTCTGACGATCCGAAGGCCGCCTTCAGCGCATAGAGCTTGGTGGCGTTGCCATCCTCACGTGCACTCTGGCAATCTCGATGCCAAATAATGTGTGAGAGCTCACCTGGAAAGTAAGCGTGTGTGGGTGAGGTGTCACATGTGGACAATGCAGAAGCTCGTCAGGGGTGCAGAGACCTATATGACGGTATTTTGAACATTTATCTTGCCTCCACCGTCCAGCATACCCCACTCTGCGTCCTACACTAGTCTTGTCTGGAGTGTGATCGGGGTTTAAGCAGATAACTCGTGTGCTGCCTGAGTGTGTTAATCCAACTGGTCGGAATAACGACCCTCACGACATGGACGAAGAAAATGCGAAACAATTCACAACACTGTCGCATAGCCCTACAAAAGGCGTAGTGCGGCATGCACACGACTCAACTTGGAGATACTACCTGTCCATAAAAATTCCACCGCCGAATACCAAACTGGCTAGTCGAGAAATCCTATCAACTACTACCAATCTAATATCCATTGCAGACACAATGACCAAGTATCGGTGAGTATCCTGTGTTATTGGTGCTTGCCTTGCGGCTAATATATTCCTACACCAGCGCTATCATTCAAGGAATGTTTATATCCAATCTTTTCAACCAAACTTGACAGAAGGTACTAAGATCACATGATGAAGGTATGTGTCGACTTCATTTGCTCTCCTCATCTCCTTAAGTATAGTTTTCTTCGCTCATAGATTGAGTGAGACAAAATCCTTGTATTCAGGTGTTATATATCCGTTATAGTGTAATATAGATAGCGCAATCAGTGGCGGTTTTTCCCAGGTAGTCATAGATTCTTCATTTAATACAATATAGGTTTTGTTGACGAATTACGCTAGTAACAATACAAATGACTAACGCAGCCCCTAAATCTTGTTAATGTGTTGCTATCAACAAAAATACGTTAAATATTCATACATCATGCCATCCCCTCCCACAAGGACGGTTACATTTTACCACGCCTCACCTGGACGACAAACACTGCTGTTGAGTCGGCGGGAGCCACCCGTGAATACTGAGAGTCACACATGTGGTAATCTATACATAGTCCCAGGGGGTGCTCCAGACGCCAATGTGACCACCACGGTCTAGCGACACTCTCACCCGCGTGTGGTGGCGGTACAGGTGTGCAATCGCCGTATTATCCGATTAACTCTAAGTATTTCTGCCGGGCAGAACTACCGAGAGACCGTACACCTCAACGAAGGGCTGTGTGTGCGGTGCTTTTGTTTGGACACGAACCGCTTTAAGCGGTTTTTCGTGTGGTTCTGGGTATTAGCTGCGACATGAGCGGTTTCTGTATTATCGCCAGCCTCGTTGCGACCCGATGTCTATAGCGGATGGTTTTTAAAACGAGGCTCACATCAGATGAACTAAGAGATCGACTCAACTCGAACTTCCACTTGAGGAATGAGACTGCTGGCACCGAAATATTGACAGCGTTCAATTGGAAAGAGGGTAACCCAGAACGATACCGACCCGCTTTACGGATCGACACCTGACACACATGTACCTCTTTGACAACTCACGAGTTAATCTCAGGTATTGAATCATGTAACTAGCGACATTAAACACTCATTTAGAAATCAATTAAACCAATTGGAAGTGCAATATATTGCAGAGCGAGTTCACGAGCACCGTGCACAGAAGTCGTTCAGATTAGAGAAGCATGGACCAGAGACACAGCACAAAACAGCAGGGAAGACAATCGATGAGTCCCATGCACGAAGGAACACTAAGCACTACAGAGCATTCACATTTCATGCCTATGCTCTCCTTTATACCCAGCTATATCAACATACCCATTAAACGAGATATCTACCGCGAGAGTAAGCGAGTCTGTCTCTCAAAACAAAACATAACAAAAAACACAGACAAAAAAGAGAAATCGAGAAAATGACACGGAACGTTAAGTGGATCACTTAGAGGAAGAGATTGGACATCACTTGCTGGCTCCTTCTCGAGACCACCGAGTCCTCGCGCTCGTCACCGACCACCACAAGAGTTGACAAGCTGCAACATACAACTGGTCTTCCTTTTTCCATCCATTTAGCCTGCGCATACCTCTAGTGTATAGCTTCTCACATCGCAGTCGATTAAGCGCGTTTCGCATGCGAAAACATTCATTTAATATTTTCCTTCAATTCAATATGGCTGACGCCAACACGCCAATGCTGACCCATATCAGGATTAATTCCTGATACCAAACTTGGTGCCGAACTGCGAGAGGCGCAACTCTCGATTTTGCGCTTTCGGAACACTTCTGTGTGCAAGTCTTCCACTCGATCTGTGCCGACCAACCGAGTTGATAGAGAGGAGCGCGGTATGTAGGCATCTTCCAGCGGTTTTCTACGGCGGTTCCTGGTAAAGAGTTCGCAAACGATATGCGCCCGACCTGATCTGTGTATAATCCATCCGACCGCGTGCATATTCGAGTGACTGGTCGCTGACACTTCCTTTATTGAGCTCCACACAGTCGCGCGACCGACCGCGCTTTGTCCTTACCATAGCTCCTCACACTCACGTGTTTCTTCTCCACGAACACACGTGGAAGCTCAAGGAAGGGAAGAGTTCGGTTCATGGCACCTGCCACGAGAAAGAAAGATTAAATTTTCTGAAGGTTTTCAAAAAACAACAACGAGAGGTATGATGTCCAATCACGTGAACCCAATGACGTCATCCAAATCTGTCTTCTTTTATTGCTCGGACTCGACTTATTCCTAGTGTGCTTATCACTTTCTACTATAGTGGTTTAATCACGCGTGTTCAGCACTGTGCAAGCGTGTGTTGCTTCATTATGCAGCTCAATCGCAATCGCGGAATTCGATGACCACACGAGACGTCAATGCACATAGAATCGACACTCTCCGGTTCGGCATGGGGTAAATATGATGGAGAGAGTGAATATAAACAGTGTTGAAAGCAACCAAACTGAACCTCTCGACGAGTTCAGGCCAGCCGCATGTGGCCACACTGTTATGGAAGCTTGATTGTTGTAATAACTACGTGTCCATCAGCTCTTCGTGCCTGTTTGCTGTGTCTTGGGGTAGTGATACATGCCCTTGAGCATAAACAGGTTAGTTTTCCTGTTTGGAATGATTTTCCAATTTCTGATGTGTCTGGAGGAGGTGTCAGAGCGAGAGCCTGACGCGTGCGTGTTAGAACAAATTAAATCTCACCTCGAACTTTGCGAGCGGGTGGTTGGCTGGCGTTGTTGCGATCGGGTCAAATCCATAGCGGAAAAGTTCTGTTAAACGGGTATCAGGTTGGTGAGTTGAGTGGACAATCGGTGTAGGCTTGACTCAATAATAAAACATACAATCGAAATGAAGGTGTTGTGGGTTGGTTAACATGCGTATCGATATAGATGGACAAGACGCAGGTGGCGCTGGTTCGTAGACTTAGGATCGGCGGACAGGAGCAGATTCCTAAATGTGAACGAGCTGTTTGACCTGAGAGACACCCTAGCAGTTTTTGCTTCGATTGCGTTGCATCAGGGTAGTAGAGAGGTTCGGTTGTTCATGCGCCTTGTTGCTATATAATTTTTGGAACAGAGTGTTATGTGATCAGACGTAATTGTGACTGTGATGTCTCAAGTCACGCAATGCTTCACCTCTCCTTGATATTATGTGACAGTAAAAACAAAACAAGCCTGAATCACTCACAATATAGTCGCACCTGAACAAGTCCTTTGTCACTCACATCAAACCGGACTAATCCGGCGATTTCAAAGAATCACAAACTACGCCTTGAGAGGTGAAACACGTTCACATACATCTGCACCTGAACATTCGGCACTTTTATCATACTAATGTGCTGAACTTCAACACCAAACAGATTATGGTGTTCTGGACGAAGATGTCGCACGAGAGTGCGTTCGATAGCAGCTGTAGCCCGCCTACAAAACCTCTATTATCGAGCATGCATCACACCAGGTAAGGGTCGGTTTTCGGAAATTCCTTCCGACCTTATGCGTTTGTGCCTTATCAGTGTTAAGTATAGTTGTTCTCACTGAGATCACCGTTTTCCTCTCATCACGCCGGATGTGCACGAAACCTTTTGCGCGGTCCCTTGACTATCAATATTAAGTCCATTGTAGTTTTCTTTCGCGCAGATATTGAAAGATCAATCACCCAATCCGAAAGGCCCAACTGGAGCCAAGGCTTAGATTTAACCTATCACTAGGAGAAATACTCCCCAATACACTTATCTAATAAAAATAAGAATAGCACATGCGCGACGAGCAAAGGCTATACGCTATGCGCACCAGCTGAGACAGTTCACGGTTGTTGTCACCAGAGCAACCGTTCAATTGAATCAGCTCAATAATGATTATCTGAACTTTTAAATTGGACACAGATCATGCTACACTAATTCCATTGGACTCCACGGCGAAGTTCGTTTGAAACTGTCTCGTACTGCATTGATGCACTTCGATGCAGAGAACGAAATGCATTGAGGCAGAGCTGCTTCAGCTACGATGGTGATCCTTCATGCTAGGCCAGTAACTAGTATAATATGGCGAGGTACAAACAAGCTCCGAGTACAGGACTATTCAGACCGCAATGTCCCACCCGATGCACTAATCTGCGGTCAGGTTCGAGGCCAGTACACTCCGGGGAGGGAAATGTGATTGAGTGTTTTGGAGGTGAAGCGAAGCCAGCCAAGGCTCTCGGGGGAAAAGGCGTCATAGCCTGGGCAGTGACTGCCGGGCAGCCAACGAAAAGGCCGCGTTCGACGCATACCACACATGACGCTACCAGAGTGCTCCAAGTGACAGCTCGATTAGTGCCCTCAATTACTAAGTGGAGCGATGAATAAACATTGCACGCGACTGCGGCCGCAACTTTGCTCAGCTCCCAGCGTCTCATCCAGCTGAGTGGATGGATCAGAAGCAAGTCACTTCGCAGACCCACCATCACGAGACACCGTGGCCTCGCAACCCTGACTGTCCTCTCTGTATATGACCGGCGCCGTTTGCAACAGAGAGCCGTTCAGGGTGACATCGACAGACGCACATGATTCCGGCACACATGGGTGATGGAAAAAGGGGCAAAGCAACAAAAAATGTGGCTAGCAGCATGGGGCAAGGCAAAGGCAGAGACAAGCAGTGGCAGTAGCATAAAGAACGAGATTGTCGTCACTTTCGAGTTGAGAGACATTGGAAAAACAAGACCGCAGGATGAACTGGACCGGCACAGGCCGGTACGGTAGGATCGTGTCGAATAGTTACACAGCAGGCGCAGATGAAGAAGAGAGCGGCACCGGAGCAACTAGCGTAATCTTGTTGAGGCAAGAACAAGCCGGCAGCGATGAACTGGGGCCGCGTGTGCGTAGGTACGGAGCAAACGGCCGGTCCCGGTAGACTCCCGTTAGAGGGGCGGTGGGAGGCTGCAGACTCATTAAGATGCGCGTCAACAACGAGCTTTCGACTATGCCACCATCACGCTATCTGGAGATGCTCCCGTCTCCCGATGTGCACACAAGCGCGTTTGCGTCAATCAACTGTCGTGCTGTACTCCGCGTTACCACCCGAGGGCAAACGATACCAAAATAGAGCTGAGAGAGCTGCTCAGACGTGAAGTGAGCTTCAACTGAGCTGTGCACTGACAGGAACACCCTGCTGCACTGAATCGGGCTCCCGAACCCTCCGGTTGAGCAGCGCAGAGCTCCTAGCCGTGAATGAGATGCATGAACACCTGAGTGTCAGACTCGTGCGTCTTCCAGCATTTGGTACTGCGCCTATCTCCTCATCATGCGGCGCGTGCCGGAAGTAAGGAGAGCGAAGGGCCCGGTGTCAAGAATCAAACTTGCCTGGGGACAGATAGACCCACACACATTGTAGACTACATTATGCACCTCTCATCCATGATAGTGTGATCCTGTCGGCAGATGGTGCAGCAAGCAGACACAACCGAAGAGGTGTGGCCAGACGGTGGCCGCGCGACAAACGGGACGTGGTTAAGCGCGCGAATGGCGTCTGCTAATATTCTCCATTGTGCTTTTGCACACGTGGGTTCGAATCCCCACCCTTTTGCCATGGTGTTGGTGGTTGACAAGTTGTTTCGTGAGGACCCATCATCCTACTAGTAGCGACGGCCATACACCATCATTTTGCCTACCCGACTTCAACCTTACACAACTCCACCTCGTTTCTCTCCCGAACGCTTTTGTAGACCCCGAAGCCAGGAGCGGAGTGTGCAGATTCTTCCTTGCGCAAATATCTAAAACAAAATAACTACATTGAGCCAGGTGCTGCGTCAAGTTGCTGTACTTTTGCGCTAGTTTCACGCTACAGACTGCTGTTACTATTACAGTACTACACGAACTTCACCAACTCCGATGTGGAGTTCATTCTTCCCCCTAACACTTCATACACAACGTAGATCCTGGCTGCTATCCCGATTGGCACCATCACCAATGGTGCCCTGTCGGGTGCATCCATCTCCCAACTGTCACGTCCCCCTCAGCCTGCCGGGCCCAAGACCCCCAAGTGCGTCCCCGTCGGCAAACCCCCTCCAACACCACGTACCTCATATATACCCAATGTCTCAAGCTCCCTCTTCCAAGTCCACACACCTCACCCCCAACTCTCTGTCCTCCCCTCCCATCTCTTCCCGCTTCTAGAATGTTACGTTAGGATACCACCGGGAAACTTTGCGTGCATTGAGAAGGGCATTTGGCCTCTCTATACTGCCGTTAATTGTCCTGCCCGTTTTTGAGAACAATGTCAAAAGTAAATAAAGGAGGAACCCTTGTGGTCTTTTAAAAAAAATTGTGTTCGTGAGACCTTATCACGGAGAATGAAGACCTTGTGCCTCCTTCACCTTTAAATTCACTGTTTATTCGTAACGTTTCAAGACTCCCTGATCGCGTCACGCATCCAAAATAACGCCCGTAGCGTGCCCTGCCTTGCACGCCAGTTTTTCTCAGTGGAGTCAGATGATGTTGCAGGACGACCTCCATGAGACCCTGTGCCTGTCCTTGTTTTTAGCCAACAAATTAACATGATGGATCAAAACGTACAACCACCGGTTGCCCTTACCACAAAAGCCGAAGGTGGCCCCGCTGGCCATGGTTGGAGCATGGATGCGTGTTCTGCGTTCTCTGTCCTGAGGATATAGCACGAGAAACCTTGTCTCTTCCGACAAATGCTGATAAAGATGCCTGCCCAGAAAAGATTTGTGCCGGTACCTGAGTCAAGCCTGCCAGAACCAGGCAGACTCCACGAAGGAACCAGCTGTTATCAATGGAGGCCGTCTTCAAAAAACTGTAAGTCGGGGACAGAAACTGAAGAATCATCCGGAAAACCTTTGTGATCATCACAATTAGCCACTGCGGGAAACGGTTACACCCCCCTAAATCTTGCGTCGAACGCGAATATATGCCCCCCGACCCTCCCCATCACTTATTCTCTCAGAATCCCAGACCGAGGTCACTGCGAAAGAAGAGAGCCACGGCGCACCGATATCGTAGTTGGGCGCGCGGACCAACACAGCGCTGGATCTCTACACTTTCCTCTGCATCCTAGGGCACCCCATCTGCAGAAAACTAGTTACGGAGACTGGAACATCGATTTACCGCGTCGCGCTATTCTCACCTTTGGCAATGTCACCCGTGCCGGTGAGTACAACGTCGCACACAGGAGGCAAACGCTTGCATCGCAGAGATAGATGCCCCCGGGCCCCTGCGAGCGCACTCTGGCCGGCGAGCAGACCTCCCACCTCGAGCCCCCAGTGTAGATCACACGATGTATTCCGTCGCGCCCTCTGTATGGCCCTTTGGCCGACCCGCCACTACCCAGTCCCGGTACCTGAGTCGGCGTGGGTCGGACAGTTGGCAGAATACACCCCACGAAGCATACACCGTGTGCCCCACCCCCACCCGCTCCCCCCCCCAACCCGCGCCCCCCACACGCGCGCCGCCACCCCCCAACACCCCCCCATCCCCACCCACACCTCTCTGCACAACGAACGCAGCGAAACGCACTCGCAGCAGTGACTCCTCGCGGTATTGGGCTCTCACACCACGTTCGTACCGTGTCTCTCTCGGAATTTCACTTCTCCTCCACTACCCTAAATCGCTATTCTGCAGCATCGCGAATACCACAACATCTGCTCGAGTTTCTACCACTGTATCTCGGCTGGATAGAAAATCAAACTCACGTCCGAGCCATCAAGTGGTAACAAATGTATCCAGATTTCTCGGTTCTAGCGAGCGAAGCTCTGAGAGTTCACAGCCTTACGTCACATATAAGCCCAGAGCTAACCTAGATGGCGATGCCCATACTATCTACACCTTAATATCTGAAGGTGTGACATCTGCGTGTCCATATGTAGAAACAGAGCGAAGCTAGCAGAGAGAGTCGTACGCAGGCGCGTGCGTAGACAGGCACTCACATCGTCCGAGATTCCATCACAACACTACTCTCTTCGCATGGCCATCTCTCCGTGTGATCTTATCTATACTTATTGCACTGTCTCATACGCGCCTCTCCATTTTGACAATACACAATAGGCAAAGAACACATGAGGTGTCGTGCCATGTGCGCAAGAACTCTGTCTTTAGATCACACAAGACCCGCAAGGAGCCGTCTAACTGAGCGAACCAGCCCCTTCTAACACGGGGGGCCGGCTGCCCGCGAGCAAGAAAAAGAGGGTCCTCCAGCGCCTCCTGGGCTTGAAGTGAGTAATTCCGATCAACCACAAGAAAGCGATAGAATCCGCGCATGAGTTGTGTGAGGAGATTGATGGCGCACACCAGCGCGCCAACTCGCAAACCTGACGCGCTGTGTCCACCCGAGAGCGATCACACAGGTCAGACATGTGCGGGGTTCTCACATGACCCTCGGCATCACTGACGTCGCTCTGTGCGCGCGGCACTGCACCCTGCTGCGGCAATAACTATTCGTGACCGATCCAGCAGGAGGCCCTCCCTCCACGAGCCGACCAGGCCCATATACCCACCAGAGACCCACCTGCCAGCCGCATGTAACCAATTACGCTAACTGCCTCGGGCGTTACAAGGGCCCTACGACAACAACAAGTACTGAGTCCAGTATAACATCGTAGACGACAGCCTCGTCAATCGATGTACGCGAACGCGTCATCAGGTAAATAACCCAGTCGCAGGATTCCAAACTCTAAGTCCAGCAAGAGTAGCAGTATAAACAACAAGCGGATTCCTCGAGAGTGATGAATCGCTTTAGACGGTGCCAGTGCCAACCCGCCAACAAGTGCATCTCGACAGGCGAATCGCTCGGGCGCAACACGTCTTCCGACATGCGCGACCCAACAACGAGGAAACGCCTCTGCACGCTGGCGGTGGTAACGCTGAACATATCTAGCGGACCAGCAACAGCATAAAAAACCATGGCCCTTCGGGCTTTCCACCTTCGTACACAGTAACACCCACAGAACTGGCAAACAGCAACGGATCAACTAAGCACCGGCCACGCCGCTTACGCCGGCTCCTTCTCCAATAACACAACCCATCCTTGAGGACGCTACATGTGCGCGCATTCGCCTCGTCGCCGGGTGGACACACTGTCGCGCGACAATCGCCTGCACATCACGATTGGAAATCGACAGCACCACACGCGAGCCAGTCCAGTACACCTGCACCCACGCGACAGGGCGAGGGCGTGATGTTGCACAGCGGGCATGCCAAACCGCCAGCTGCTCTCCAAAGAGATCCGAGCGAGAAACCGCGACAGACGAGCCATGATTGCGCGTCGCGACTCACGAATCCCTCACGGGTGGTCGCGGAGACACGGAATTGTCATGCGCCCGGCTCACTTCAACCGCATTGCCGCATCACTCTGCATCACGATGCAAGCGATCCAGTCCTAATGAGCTCGGGCCATTATGTCCACTGGATCACCCCCGCACATGCAGACCCACGACGACTACGTCATGTGTCTTCCTCGCGATCATCGAGTTTCGTCCGTCTCCACCATCACCGGCATGCGAGTTTAGCATCGGACCATTGGCAGGCCTGCTCACTCGCTCGGTTTTACTCCGTCGAAGACTAGCCCCATGGGACTGCCAGCGCGACGCCCGTGTCATACGAGCGCCGGTGCCTACGCCAGCAGTGATTAAGCGGGCGACGGACTGTATCAGGCATGCACAACAGGGTCCTACACGTTCCGCTGGAGTTGGGAACAAACACACACGGCGAGCACAGATTGCAGCCAAAACTGAGACGGAGTTGTGTGTCCAACATTATTGAGCGGCGTGGAGGGGTCCCGTTGAACATGCCCGCATCCCACATCTCCCTCTAGCATGCGGTAAACAGCCTACCCACAAGTCGAAGCAGACCAGACACATCCCCTCCCTACATAGCCTCGGCAAAAATAGTGCATAAAATCTCTCTCTCTTTTTTTCCATACCTCTTTTTCTCACACATAACATGCATCGAGCTCTCGACTCTCTTCCTGGAGAGAAATATTTCCCCTCTCCCTTACGTTCCTGAAGGAGTCTTCCCTCTCTGGTCTGCACCCGAGTGCACGTCACCACACTACTCGCCGACTCTCCCACCTATCTCTCGATCGCTTCCACTACTCACATGGTCGTAGGCTCGATCCTTGCTATACCACGCCAGTCCTTAGCTTATTATCGTCGCTCTACTGGTCTAGCCCTCACTTTCTCTGTTTCATTCCCGCTAAATCAATTCTATCAACTACTTTCGTAGCTTCCTATCCTTGTATGGCGCTTGGAAGCGATGCGTTCTATTACTATTACCGTTCCCTGAACCGATGAATCTCAGGCCACTCTCACCTTATGTCTCTCCGAAAAGGACGTTTAGCGCCAAAACCACCCCCCATCATCCCTATCTATAGCTACACCTCTGCGCGTCTGGTCGAACAGGTGCACTTCCTTTCCTTCGATAGCACCTGCCTTTGCGTGGTGAGTCGTCACCTCCAACGCGTCTGCTTCTCATGCCTTTATCCACTGTGGTGCGCGTGCCAACAAGCCCACGCATGTGTCCACCGACACCAGCCCAGCACTCCCCCCTTCCCATCATTCCCCAGTACACGCCTATCTGCGCCCGGCGCAATTCTCGAGCCTCATCCACGCGCACGAAGTCCTTCGTAACCGCTCAATCCACACAGCCACAGCCTCGCTCTGCCTCGGCCTAAGTGCTGCAGTTCACCCCGCTCCTGATTTCTTCATTATCGGTTTTCATTTCGTTCACTTCTCTCATTCCGTTATCTCATCCGTTTCATTTAGTCTGTCAGTCTGGTTCATTTCTGTTACTCGCGCAGTTGTGGCGCCTCTCTAGTGGCATAGTGCGCAGCAGCTAATCTCTCTCCTCTGCCGAGCTCGGTGCCTCACTGTCCGAGACACTCTCACGCTTCATCTCCCGCGCAAGCACAACCTATTTCCCCGCGTGCTGCGGACTACCAAGGCATTTCAGGATCATTCGGCATCTTCCGCAATGAGGCTGTTCGGTGGTCTTTGCTGCTCAGTTCGACCTGTCCTCCTCTCTCCGAGCGACTAAGTCTCCCTGCTAGGGATTTGACACGAGTGAGCTGGGCGAAGGTTGTCCCACGTCAGTCCAATTACTCGCGCAACCGCCGCTGCCCCATTTTCGGTTCATGGGTTCGTTGGGGCGAGCTCATTTCAACAGGCCCCCAAGGAGTTCGACCACACAACGCCGGCCTTCTTGGTAAAAACTCCTTTTCATCCAGAATCCGGCCGAATAGTCACTGTCTCTACACCCATCTAGTCTATTACATTCCTCTTTTTATCCCTCTCTCTTAGAACCCATCACTGCACACACTCCCCTCGGACTGTCCGTCATCCATCTCCAATATCCGTCCACTTGCAGGCCTTCAAAACAGGTCGTCGAATGCAACCAAAGTCAAACCGTCTTTTTGCGTTCTATTTCCGCTCAATCCAGAGAAAACGAGTCTCGATCTTTATGCCTGACCCCCGATTTCGCATTTCCCTACACCACCCACAACACATCTACCGCATTACCTTCCAAGCAGATTGCGCCGGTGCTTTCCATATTGCGAGAATAGAGTCACTCGCCCACCGCTCGTAGACGAGTCCATCATCGTGTAGCGAATATCGCCCATACGGTTCCCCTGTCGCCCACCATCTTTCTCTCCCATTTCCACACGGAATCTACGACCCGCTCTTTCAAAATGTCCGCGATCATCTCCCGGCCAAGCATCCTTGTTCCCAGTTCCCGCGTCTGCACACAACTTTCCCCGACCGCTCGAATCTCCGTTTCCGGCCACCAACGCCCCTGGTAGAACCTGTCGCACGGTTTTTGTCTCCGAGAGCCTCTCACACCCGAGCAAGACCGTGCGACAAGTCTCAATAGTCAAAACAAAAAAAAAGACATCTCAAAGCTGTTGTGTAAACAGTCGTCTGCATAATCGAGCGACAGCTAGTCGAATTTATTCGCCAAGTTTAATTTTAGCCGACCTACCGTCGATCAATACGCCCTAAAAGTTATTTCGCCCTGTTAACTGCGATTCGAGTCATGCTACCTCAGCCCGGACAAATGGAAGAACCCCTTCCAACGCTACAGCGCCACCGACCAGATGACATCGAACAATTCAGACATAAGACGATGTCCGTGCCGTTGCTTGGAGTAACCGACCAGAGCAGAACGTGGATTTTGTCTTCAATTCACCAGCACTATGGCCGCGTTGTGGTAGCGCCGGGGAGTCTAAATATCCAGCCTATACTTTCGTTAAGAAGGCCGCGGGCGTTGAGGAACACATTATCAACAGGTGCTGGCGATGTAAGGACACAGCGAGAGCACACTCTCAACAGGTGGACAACCGAGGTTGAGGGGAACACTAGCCTCAGAGTGGGACACATTGAGAGATCACCAGCTCTGTGAGTGAGACACATTGAAGTGTGAGGAGCACTATGTCAAACAACAAGCAAGACAATAAGGATGGTACAGCGAACTATACATCGGACACCAATCAAGGCAAGGAGATAACAATGAGAAAGGATCCGAACACGCATGCAGTATGAACTTGATAGCGGAGGGAGAAAGGGTGATAGCGGTTCACGGGACAAAAGGCGACGAACAAGGCGAGAACGCACTGATTCACATGATCGGGCGCAGATTATATTCACAGAGTAGCATCGCTGTTAAGAGCGAGATATCTCTCACTTTGCAGAGTTAGCAGTAGAAGGACCGACCACACAGGAACGAAAACACAGAACAGACAGGAGCCAAGAAATAACACCTACAAGAGCATACATGAAAGTAAATATTAGAACCAATAGAGAACACCGATTTTTTTCCATATGGGTTTTTGTTCTTTTTTTTTCATGAAAAACGTCATTAAATGTGACATAATGGTGTCTTGAGCAACTTAACTTCAGAGCTCCGTTACCTCCTTCGCACTTTCAAGCGCGACCTCGCTCGCTCACCACCCTCATGGTTCTCGCTCCTCTACGACTATCTCCGACCTCGATCTCCCGTCTCGTCACGACCGACCCAGAGAGCCCTCGTCCGAGAGCACCGCCTCCGCTCACGATCCTCAGCGACCGAGAAGAGAGAGAGAGCGCGATTCTCCTCACCGCTCGCGTTCCTGGTGAACGACTCTCCCACTCTTTTCCGCCTCGCACCTCCTGTATACCCACGCCCCGCCCCTTCTCAAACTCCCACCCTTCCTTCCAGAACACGAGGGAACTTCCAGCAAGGAAGCGTTTTTCCCGCCAAAAATCGGACGCTCGCACCGTGCCTGCTTCATTGCTTGAGTTTCACCCTTGTCCCTCTGCAGGGTGAAACCCACCGCGTTTGTCACGAAGATGCCACGTTGGTGGGGAGGGGGAAACGGGATCAACCTGCTTTCCCTCGATGAAGCCAGGCCTCTGGCAACCGTGCTGATTGGAAATCTGGTGTGGTGTGGTTGGCGTTTGTGGTGTCTTGATGTTGTGTGGCTCGTTCGTGCGTGTCGGGCAGGCTGGTGTGGCTGCGTTGTTGTGGTAGTGAAGTGTGTGCGATGGGCGTCGTGTTAAGTGGTTGTGTAAGGCGGCTTTCGTATGTCTGTGGGATGTTAGCGTTGATGAGAAGGTGGTTGTGGTGACTGGTTGTTTAGGTTTGGCCTTGCAGTGTAGAATGGCGGTGGTCCAAAATAACGATAGTAAAAGAAAAATGGCGAACTCAACAGACTCACAAGCCCCTGTCCACACGATAATTCACGATAAACAACGGTGGGAAATCTAACTGAACACGACTTAATCGCAAACTAAAAACTAAGACATCTGGTGTTCTGCGAATTTCCACAGCCCGTAACACTAATATATGTATATAATAATATATATATATATCATATATAAGAAGATATATAATATAATATATACTATATATATAGGCCCCTCGAGGAGGACGTGATGAAGCACATTTTCAAATATATGATGATGATAGGCTCGGATGATAGGTAAGGTTAAAATAGCGATTATGCATTAACTCCAAAAAAGGCCATGTCCCTTACATCACTCCTCGCGGCGCCTCAATATATATAAATATAATTATATATATATATATATACACATATATAGTGTATTTGACCTGCCCCTCCAATATGACTATATTATTAACATGCACTGGTCCCTTCCCAATTATACTATATAAAAGCCTGTACACTTACACAAACAGAGCGACTGAAGGACATCAATTTACTTTCACGCAAAACACCATGACTTCAGGACAATGGGCAAATAAATAAATGTATGGGATTTCAACCTATATCCCAATGTACTATGCTAAATGAACACCAAATTGCGAAAACCCATATTTGAGCCAAACTGCTCCAACACTACGTACAAAATGGTCCAGCTCAGGTAAGGTTGTCAAGTTCGTCAATACTAATAGATATTTCATCATCCTTTTATCGACTCTACACGATGAGAACCCGACAACACAGTGACACACTGACGTTGCTCCCCGCGGTACACACCTGTTGATTATTGTTATTACACATTGACAGATCAACCGTGCACGGCTCAGAATTTCAGGAGAACTCAATATTCTCAGTTGCACAAAAAGTATTCTAACATATCCAGGCTGAAATTACTTGCAGTAAAAGTCTTTCCAGAGAGATCGCAAGCACGATTACAACTTGTGGCACTTACAGAATAGTCGGACTGCACTACAGAGTCCTGAATAAAGACGAAATGGAACTCGACGTCTCAAGGCTTGCTATTAAAGTATCACATACATGTTCTTTCGAAACAAACTCATGCTCACGTCACTCATCATCAGGTTAGTTCGCTTACCGTCGGGATAACTGTAGCTCTGAGGGCATGCTTATCATGGATGCTTATAATGGCGAATTTGCATGATGCAGATAAATGCATGGATTCACCGAAGCATAGTTCCGAGCAAACTTCTATTCAGTATTTCTCAAACATGAAGTGGAGCGTTTCTGTTAGTTACTTTCAGCTTAAGACACAAAGGTTGGTACAGCTGACAGCATCCATTGTGCTCGGTTGCGCATTACGAACCAAGTGTATTGCCGGAAGAGCGATAGCGTCCTACCCAAGTCGCATTTGTAATGCACATATCAGCGGATCCTTCCATCATTGTCAGTCTAATATCGACTTAAACTCGAGCCTGCCACCGAAAAGTGTGGTTTGCGATGCCAAGCACACACCAGATGGTCAGGTATATCCTCAAAGATGAACCCCCAGTTCTAACATGCTCGCAATGCCTCGGAAAATCTTCATGTTAATCACGATTTCATTGAAGCCCTTCTCAGATCCAAATTTCCAAGGAAATTAAAGCATGCGTAAGATTTACATGTGCACATTTTGAATGGAGAAATTAAAATTTCAATGCAGCATAGCCCAAATAGTCTTGTCCTGCTGTGCCCAGTACCGGTGTGGTGTAGAATTTGTTTATCTTTCAGACGAATCCTATGGTAACATCGTTCAATAAAACTATGATGACTTATATATATATATACACAACATATGAGGCCCAAACCGAAGAAGTGATGTAAGCGACATTTTTTTTAATGATATGATGATGATAGGCTCGGCATTGAGTAGGTAAGGTTAAATATGCATCATGGCCATTAACTCCAAAAATTCGATGTGTCCTTACTCACTGCCTCCTCGTGCGCCTCATATATATATAATATATAACTATATATATATATTAAAATATAATTATATATATACATCTAAGCATATATATATATATGCATATATATACACAATATAAACATTTAACATAATACATATACAATACATATAATTACATATAATATATAACATTAATAAACATATAACACATTATTATATAAACATATTATACATATATCATATCATAATATACATATACATATATAACATAATACTCTCTTCGCTTCGGCTCTTCCCGGAGGGCCCACAGCGGATCATCCGTATGATCCGCATAAGTGATTTGGCACAGTTTACGCGATGCCCTTCCTGACGCAACCCTGGTCGCCTCTGACGACACAGGGAATAGTTCATATAACATTATATACATAAGGTATATATATATACATAAGAAGACTTCATGCATGTGATGCCCATCGCGACATGGCTTGGAAGCCAGCCTGGAATGTGCTTCCCAGAAGGTTGTGCAATAGTGAGGCCCAAAAGCTTGAATGAAAGGAACTTCTCAAAGGAGTGAGAAGTAAGGAGGAGAGTCCAACGTCCTTTCGGAAACATTGAGAGTGAGATTTGCAGATGAAAAACATGTTCCAAGTGTTTACCCACTTGTATTTATCCAGGTCTGCAGAGAGTGAATAGGCTGCTGCCTGCCAATCTGAGATGAAGAATGTATGGCAGAGGTGGATATCGGGCAAAAAGTAAAGATTTTCCAGAGAGTCTGAGAGACCCATTCTGAAACAAAAACAGTACCAGTCGAGAACACATGCCTTGAAGAACTCGAGCCCTGGACGGCAGAGAAGATACTTGAAGGGAAGAGAGAGAGACGACGCAGAGAAAAGGAGAAGAGGAGAGAGAGAGAGAAGAGAGACGAGAAGAGAAGAGATTAAGACCACGGTGACTGCCAGAGATATCTGAACTCTACCAAGATGAGGCATAGTATTTGTGTTTGACTCCCTTGTGATGATTTGACCTGATCCAGCTATCTAAAGTGTATCAATTTTTTTGAATGTGGTGAGAGGTATGTGACGTGGGGAACAAAAAAAAAGAAGAAAAGTCCAGAGTCTTCAATCCTTAGTGCTTCCAGTCTTGCTCTCGGATGTAAACTGGACTCGGACCAGACGAGAAGAGACTAATTCCTTGCTACCAGTCTCTTCGGAGATCATTGGCTATCACTTTCGCTTTGTGTCCAACGAGCATGCTAGAAACTCAAATGAGATTTGTTTACCTGCACTCCATGAGCGTCAGCTGCTGCTTATACATTTAGCTCATTCCTAACTAAACCTGCTTCACCAGATTCTCTCAGCGGCGAAGCCTCATGCATTGAGGAGGTCAATGGCGGACCATGTGCCTCCATGGTAATGCAGCAGGTTTTCCTGATACTAATCTGCTCACCAATTCTCTCAGTGAGGGAGCCTCATGAGTAAGAGAGTCAACCGACCAGGCCTCGTGTGCAGCAGGTTGACAGCATCTCAAGGATTGAGATGACCAGGCAGCGATGCCAGACAAGGCCCGATACTGTGGAATGATGCATGAGGCTGCCTCCGGCGCATGCTCCCATACCTGACTTGACCTGGGGGAACACGCTTGAATCATCAAAATGCTCTCTCATACCGATCAATTTAGCATTTGTACAGCTTCCAGGAAAATTCCTGCTTATTAGCATTTAGAGTGAGAGACTCTCTTTCTCTACCTCAAACGACGATTTTCGTGGATAGCCCATTAAACCAATCATAAAGTAGTAATCGTCTATTGTGATAGAAGGAAGTAGTTAAGTTTACCGTACAGTTCCTTATTAGGAAGAGATAGCGACTGGGGATTTCTCAGGATAAAGACATATTCCAAGTGTTGCACAGGTTTGATTTTTTTCAAGGTCTGAGGAGAGGGAAGCGGCTCGCTGCCTGGCTTGCCTGAAGGATGAGAGGTGTCATGCACAGGTGGACATCAGCAAGAGATTACAAAAAAATTGAGTGATCGATCTTACTTCTCCGCTTGTAAAGAGTTGATGACTTCCGTCCTGAGTGTGTCCCATCTCATAATTATTTCCATTGGTTCTGTCGCGCTATCTCGACTTGTTCTGAGGCTCGAAGTATATTCGGCATACATTTCTCAAAACCATATGAGTGCCATGCTACAAAAAAAAGAAATACAAATGTCGAAACATTGAAATCGCCCCTATTCCACTACTGCATTTTAAAGCATAAAAATGACGACTGATACTCTCCGCATCATTCCTTTCTCAAACACACCCACCCAACATTCGCGCAGAGCGCCGTTATGCTACAATAGCTGCTAGCAGCTTTGAGGTATGGGTGAATAGTCACAAGTTTCAAAAAAAACAAAAATGAACATCACCCAATAGGCCAATTCAGCCGTGTCCATTGACATTAATATGATCACTCAATGACGCGTGGGCACCCAGGGAAGGGGCCCGGGGCGCCAGCCTGCCACGTGAGCGTTTCAGGGGAGTAGCCATGGAGGGCAATCCCCAGTGTTTAGGGAGCTGTTAGGCTCGGAGACAGTTGTAGTGCCCGGGGGTGCCATTGTTGGAGAATCGGCAGAGGGTAGTTCCTGCCA
>CM068960.1:56087590-56102435 GCA_035128595.1 Eptatretus atami | reverse complement strand
CGGGCTAAATCCGGAACATCCAATTTCCTCCTCTTCCTCTTCCCACCCAACGATGGCAAAGGTCTATCTGGTGCTTGATCTTCGGTTACGTCTCCATCTAGGCCGACTGCTTCCTGTTGCACTGAGGCTGGAGTGCTCTGAGCCTGATACATAATACCCATCATATCGTGGAGCGTGTCGGTACCTGACGAAAGCTGAACTGTCCTGCTGGTTCAGTTCCTGGAGTACCTTGTGGACTTGCTTTTGACAACTACGACGAATTAACACACACACTGTCAGGTACCGACACGCTCCACGATATGATGGGTATTATGTATCAGGCTCAGAGCACTCCAGCCTCAGTGCAACAGGAAGCAGTCGGCCTAGATGGAGACGTAACCGAAGATCAAGCACCAGATAGACCTTTGCCATCGTTGGGTGGGAAGAGGAAGAGGAGGAAATTGGATGTTCCGGATTTAGCCCGAGCTCCTTACAGGAAGAAGCCACGAATGGACGATTTCTCTTACGCAAACAAAGACTTTCGGGGTACCAGTACAGACCTTTCCATTCCATCAAGAAAGCTTGATTTCTTGTGGATGATAAGCATGCGCTCGGAATGGAAAGCATTCCTATGTGGACTGGGTTCAATGCTTGGAACTATGTGGACCATCTCCCAAAGCAAGTGGTTCTGTACATGCCAAAATATGATCGCTCACCAACTAACAATGATGTAGTTGCAGAAACACTGTCCTCACCCAAAAGTGTGCTCAGGAGTACGTACAGCCGTATAGTGTAGTAACATATGACCTTGATGTTGCTAACGGCCATTAATAATCCAAGTCATAGAACCCCAGATTCGACAACATCTTCATTATGTTCGGGCCTTTCATCTACAGATGTGCCTCTTCAAAGCCATCGGAAAGGTCATCAAAGAATCTGGCATGGCAGATATGTTGTTGAAGCTGAAGTCCTCGCACCTGGCTCCTTGAATGGTATCATAGAATGTAAGAACTTCAACCGCTGTAAGAGGCTCCATCCAATGCTGGCACTGGCTTTTGAAACACTGCACTTTCACCAATTCTGCAGCACATACCATGACATGGACACAGTGAGTGCACTGATCAAAGCATCGACGTTGGACAACAAGGAAGCTCGAGACCAGCTGTGCACTGCACCGTCATTCATCACGGTCTTCGACGAATACTCTCGCTACATCAATCAACCTTGGATGGCAAGCATGGACCAACTGCCAGGTTTTACATGCAGTACATCCAGAGTGAACCTCTACCACATCATCGATAGAGCCATCCGATAGTCAAATGTTGACCTGTACACTTGGGCCCTCACGCAGACTACTGACATTTTCTTTGGGACTAATCGCCAAAACTATGCAAGGTGGATGTCGAAGTATCAGCTTGATTTGATGAACATTACAACTCACCCAGGCCTGAAGGAGATGCTAGTCGCTGGTCTGTTTAGCATTCGTCGAACGGACAATCAGTTCAGCAGGGTACTGGTAGATCTCACTCTAGAGCAGGACGGTAAATGCTGATGCAGCATCAAGGATGACGGGGTACACAGACCCCACTAATAACTTCTCAGCCCGTCTGCGGTGGAGTGCGACCAAGGGTGCCAGAGGAGTACTCATTAGTGCCATGCTCGAAATGGCTGGAATGAATATAACCAGTGACACACAGGCTGAGCTGACCCAAGCCGCATTTCACGCGGACAATAAGGACCTGGGCAACCTGCTGAAGACCATCGAAGGGTTTGCCAATCCCTTCAATCTCGAATCAGAGTCCCTTGTAAACATCCAGACGGAAAGCTGCCACCAATGAGATCACCGATTCCTTACTCAGTGTGGAAGAAAAAGGTAGAAAAAACATGATGCTTTCGTGTCATAGTGCGCAGATGATGCCGCTAGATTCGAGAAAGCTGTCACTCGGAACCGCCTGAAGACTTTGCAGACCAAGGTGCAAAAAACAAAGAACAAGTAACCCGATCGTACAAGAACTTAGGTGCACAAGTGACCTGTTTGGACGGATTGCCATCATAGCTGCGAAAAGGCAAGTCGACTTTGAATACCTCCTCACATACCCATTGACTCTGGTTCCTCTAACAATGTGTAGAACAGATGGCACCCTGGTTACAATGGCCCATGGAACCAAGAGTGATCTGTTCACAGTCCTTGAGAGCAGGGTAGCAGTGCATGGTTCGCCAACAAAGGTGAAGGCTACTGTAATAGATGGCAACTTTCTTCTTCACTGCCTTCCACCAAACTACCTCCGACGTATGGTGGACTTTCACGTTACTTGCTGCATGCAGTCCTCTCACATCCCTCAAAACGGGTAGACATCCTCTTCGACACTTATGAGGAACCCTACAGAAGGGTAACGCGCGCCAATGCCGTGGTGCAGAAGATTCTGTCTATCACATCATAGGACAAGAACAGATTCGTCCGCGGAATATTGAGAAGGCACTGAAGTCGACATCTTTCAAACAGCAATTACCCCGCTTTCTGGTGAAAGATTGGGCTGAACAGTGGCATTCAGCTAGCCTGGATGGCAGGGAGTTGTACGTTGGGGTCGACACGCAATGTTTACAGTTCAGAGGAGCCAGTGGATGGTTGATGTAACGCCTGTTCCTCGCTTGGAGTGCAATCACCCAGAGGCCGATATGAGGATATGCCTTCATGCCATTGATGCAGTTTCTAGTAGCTAACAACCAGGTGACATAGTTGTCAGAGCCACTGATACCGACATAGCAGTTATTCTTCTCCACCATTCCCATCGCGTGAACACCAAGATATGGATGGACGTCGGCACCTCTGGGCGGGTAACAGGCGTTACATTGGCCTCTCTGCCATTGCAAGCAAGATTGGACCCAGCCTATGTAAAGCCCTGCCAGGCTTCCATGCATTCACAGGATGCGACTACACCTCATCCTTCATAAGGAAGGGGAAAAAACGTCCTCTGAAAATTGCTGAAGAGAATTATTCCTTCCTGGATGCTTTCTCTGCATTGGCAGCAGAGCAAGTAGACGAAGCAACTTGCAACGTTCTGAGGAGTACACTGCGAAATTGTACGTGCAAAAAAGACAATGCCACTGAACAAGCACAGGTTTATGGTATTTGAGAAATCATTCGGACTGAAGAAGGGTAAGCAGCCATTTGCAAGACTCAAGGGTGTAGATGCGAGCAGCATCCCACCATGCGAGAATGTCGTCCAGAAGAAGATCCATCGCAGCAACTTTGTTGCAATGACATGGCACGCAGCCTGCAACAACGCTGTCCCCAAAGATCCTCAACAAGGATGGGAACTGGTGGACAATTCCTACCAAACTGTTGTGCTCCACAGGCCCCAGATGCCCGACAGTTCTTCCAAATCCCGGTGATTCACAACGGACGACGATGACTACACTAGGCCTACTGACCCTGAGTCTGACACCGATGACAGTGACGCAGACAACCAAACTGACGATGAATATGACTAAATCGGCTTCTTTAGCTATTGTTCAATCCTATAGGCACCCATCTGCTAAAAAGCAGAGTAATATTGTTACGAATCTACGCCCGCACAGCGTGCGAACGACCGCTTTTCACTAATAGCAAGCCGCACGCCCACCGGACGAGCAATTCAGTCGTGACTTCCCGGAACAACGCCGGAGAACCAGTCACAGGTGTGCCTTCAACGCACACCACGGCCCAGTCCGTATTCTACCCGCGCGCGACAGGGTCAATCGCCGAATATCGATATACCTTAAGGTATTCGCGCGGGTAACCTACCGAGGGACCATACCTCGGCGAAGGCCTGTTTGGACACGAACCGCTAAAGCGGTTCGTTCCGTTCTGGGATAACCGAGCGGGTATTATCGCCAGACCTCGCCGGACCCGATTCTATTATCGGTATTCAAAACCCAACTAGTATTCCGAAAGCAAGATAGCAGTTCAATTTGGGGAAAAAGGACACGCCGAACTCCCTTGGCAGGAACCAGCCTCTGCCGACATTTAAACAAGCACATTTATTTACTACACACGTCTACAGGGATGCAGGTATATACAGGCAAGGAATTCAAAAACACGCATGCAGTTGATTTACGAAGACCGGACGGACAAAGACCGAGCAAGGCGAAAACACTACAACCGACTATTGTTTTACCATGTACATTTACTTAACAACAGTTCTACTTGAAAAGACTCGGCGCCACAACATTCACTCAAAAGAAAAGCAAAGAAAAGACCCCTCAAAGACAAGGGAGTCAGACTGGGCCCGTGGGCCTTTATAACGTGGGGCTTTGATGACCGAAAGGGCCCCACGAGACCGTTGCAGGTTACCTGCACCCTCGTGGGCCTTGCTGGGGCGAGTCGCGACGTCCCGTCCCCACGGCAGCTAGCGTAGCCGCGGTTGCGCCCAGGCCTTGCCAAGCGGCAGGCGAGCTCTCTCCGGCTCTCCCCACACGCACGCGCAGGTTCGTGTGACAGAAGCGCTGCGCCTCCAGCCCGCGTCTCCTTTGCGATGCCCGGACCTCCACCGACCGACCGCTCCAAGCTCCTGACTCGGACACGAGCCCAGATTTTCACGCAGCTCCGGCAGAAGCAGCACCGCTCCTTCCGCGGCGTCCAGCGGCAGCAACCAACACCAGCAACGACAGAGAGAGAGAGATTCAGCAACGACCGAGAGAGAGCGGCAGCAACCCCAGAGAGAGATTCAGCGACGACCGAGAGAGCTTCAGCAACGACAGCGAGAGAGCGGCAGCAACCCAGAGAGAGAGAATGAACGCTTAGTGCGCGCTTTTTATTACCCACGCTCCGCCCCTCCGCTCTCGCCCTGCCCTCCTTCCAGAACCTGCGGGAAACTTCCAGAACATGCGGGAACCTTCTCGAAGGAAGTGTTTCCCACCAAATCGGGGACGCTCCCTCGCCGCTGTATTTGTCTTCTTCCACACGCCGGGTGGAATTCACCGTGGAGATGCCATTCGTCCAGGGGAGGGGGGAACGGGGGCGCCTGCTTTCCCTCGACGAAGGCCAGGCCTCTGGCAACCGTGTGCCGAGGTGGAAACTCGGTGGTGTGGTTATGAGGGTTGTGGTTAAGGTGGTTGTGTGAAGCGGTTGGTCCAAAATAACGATAGTAAAGAAAAAACGGCTACCTGAAGATCACAGCCCCTGTGACACGAATAATTCCCATTAAACAACGGTGGGGAAATCTATCTGAACACACACTTAGCAATATAACTGAACTAAGGACTTGTATGGTGTTCTGCGAATTTACACAACCGTAACACTACCCCCTCCCCTTTTTACAGACTCGTCCCGAGTCGTCAAATTTTCGTGTGCCATCATGTGTAAGTTTCCCCTAGTAAGTTTTGTCTTCGGATCCCTGAGTGCGACATTTAGTGTATTCGTGTCCCAAAAATAAATAACCTACGGGCTGAGTAACTTACTAAATAAACCAATGTCACCCGTAGGGTGATCCGTATCTTGCCAAAAGGTGACCACGTGTGACTTCTTTAAGGTCACACTGAGGTGAACAGAGCTGCTATCCACCAGGAGCGACTCCTTGAGGAATATCTGCCTACGAGAGATTCCGATGAGAATCGTTCTACAGAGTAACCATGAAAAAAATATGCGTTTGCCTCATAACGTCACCAAATCACGTCATAATGTCTTCAAGCTTGATATATCTAGAAAGCACTCAATCGAGGTGTTCAATTTGAGTACTACACGATATGGTTCCTAAAACTTGAAAATTTGACCTTGGGGTCAAATATGTTGACCTTAGGCGTTAACCATGAAGGTCAAGGCCAATCGCCACCAAAAATTAATCAGCTGAATGCCAGACCATGAACTATATTCCCATGAAGTTTGAAGACGATCCGATCAAAATTACTCAAAAAATAAGGGTTTCGTCGACTCCCCTGATTTGCGACAAAGTGACCTTGACCTTTGACCTTGACCTTCAAAATTTTATGCGCTGAAAGGGACCTCTATAGGCCTCTGATATGCGGTTACAAAAATTTCCAATGAAAACTGTGCTCTGCAGAGTGATTTATACGTGATTACAGATAAAAAAAAAAACCAACAACAAAAAAAACACATGAAGGTCAAGGCAATCGCCACCAAAAATTAATCAGCAAACAAACAAACAAACAAAAAAAAAAAAAACATACAGACTGACGAACATATCTTGCAAAAACTTCGTTTTGGCAAGATAACAAACCCACTCATACAGACGACTTAAATAAATTGCGCGGCGCTACGACAAACATGCAGGGGGAAGCAACTCATGTACAATTTTACCCTTAACTTAAACCTTAACCTTAACTTATAATTTTACACTAAACCATGCCCAGACTGATGGACTCTGTGGGAAAAGAAAAGTACATGACAATGTCATCCCACAGGCCAGTTTGTGATGCAGGGAGCCAGGCTACTCACACGCAGTCTCTGGCTTATGAAATAATGCAGGTGACAGGGAATGTGGCCGGCTGCTCAAACGCAGTCCTAGGCCTCCCCCGTGAAATGAGCGCAGTGAACACAAGCGGTGCACGGGCTGCCAGTGCAGTCCCGTGTGCGGCTGCCTACAGGCAGTCCCTGCAGAACGCGCGATGAGCTGACTCAAGCAACAAAACGGTGCACGGGCTGCCAGTGCAGTCCCGTGATGCGGCTGCCTACAGGGCAGTCCCTGCAGAACGCGCGAAGATCCTGGCGCAAGCAAACACAAGCAATGATCGGATGGATGGAACACACGGTGCACGGGCTGCCAATGCAGTCCCGTGATGCGGCTGCCTACAGGGCAGTCCCTGCAGCACGCGCGATGATCCTGGCGCACTATGGTAATGAATGGATGGGGCAAATGCAACAAGGGCTAGCAGGCATGGGGCAAGGTAAAGGCAGGCAGACGAGGCATGGCAAGGCGAGACAAGGCCGTTGTGGTGAAGCTGACCGGCACAGGCCTTGTCGTAAAACAGCCGGCAGATGAATGACCGGCACAGGCCTTGCAGCAAAACAGCCGGCAGATGAATGACCGGCACAGGCCTTGCAGTAGAACAGCCGGCAGATGAATGACCGGCACAGGCCTTGTAGCAAAAATAGCCAGCAGATGAACTGACCGGCACAGGCCTTGTCCTGCAAGTGTGTTGGAGGGAGTGCGTGTGGTGCTGGCCACTCGGAAGGCGGGATCGGACCTACCCTACTGTCTCCCTCCCAACCTATCGCCTTTGCCTGTCTCTGTCCATACCCACCCCCTTAGTTTGCAAAACAATTTAGCCTCAACTTATTTTTTGTTTTATTTTATTTTTATTTCCCCCTCTATAAATCATTCTCCCTAACCCCCTTTTATCGTCTCTGCCGGGCTAACCTACCTGTCTCCTAGCCTACTCCCAACCCCTACGTTCCCTTCCCGGAGGGGAATAAGGGAGAGCTGGCGTCCTGTGTCGAGGCCCAACGAAGCCTCAGAATGGCCTCCTCAGATTTCAGCGATCTAACTTCACCAAGGTGAGTCCAGCGGCCCACAACGAGAGCGAAGGGATGGATGGTGCGGAGGTACACTTCCTATCTACCCTAACCATTTAACTTTTAACTACCCCGGGCTTTCCAAAAGCGCCTCTCGCTTAAACTGCTGGTTCTATAAACCAAGATTCCCCGTCGCCTGTGTTTGGTGTCCTCACAATTTCGGGCCTCGCCCTCGAATTTTCCCTCTTGCCCTCGCACGGTTTCGTGGCTGGACGCATGGCTCCCTTGGCAGGAAACTACCCTCTGCCGATTCTCCAACAATGGCACCCCCGGGCACTACAACTGTCTCCGAGCCTAACAGCTCCCTAAACACTGGGGATTGCCCTCCATGGCTACTCCCCTGAAACGCTCACGTGGCAGGCTGGCGCCCCGGGCCCCTTCCCTGGGTGCCCAGTGCCCAATGCACTGCCCACGCGGCCAATGGCGCCCCGGCCCAGCATCATGCGGGCCCACCCGTGCCCACTACGCTATCCCGGCCCCCACTGGACCCTTGGCCTACCGCGGCCGAGAGCCCGGTGCCCGGGGTACCCACTAAGCGATACTCACCATTCGTAGCCACGCTCCCAGCCCGTCAACAGGGCTCCTGCACCCCTCCAAATGGGTTTCGAGCCTACGTTCCCACCAACAGCAAAACGACCTCCATTTTGTCAATTTGAATAACCCACTTAACTCGCATTATACTGACCCCGGGGTCCCTTGGGTGGGAATCACTCCCCCCCCAATCACTCATCGCGCCATGCATTCCACATTCGCTCCATACACACAGACCCGCTGGCCTCACTCACTCAACATGTTTCAATTGATTTCACTCCTCTTCTCATACATCGCTGATCACTGCCATTCTTCCACTAAATCCCATAACTACCTCATGCTCCCTCGTCATCCCTTACAATATAGCACGTTCCATTTAATCTACGTAGCTAAGCTACGTCCCCACTACACATCCACAGTCTGTCACTGTCTCCAAAAATCCCCTTTTCCATCTTCCATCCTAAATCTAAACTACAATCCCTCTAACTAATCCATTCCACAGGCTCCATGAGGACTTATTCCTGCCACATGAAGCCGGGTCTAACTAAACTAACCCTTCCCCCTAACTAGTGGTATCCTGTGCCTGGGCAGGGGGTTTTCCACCCCTTGCCCGGGAATCCTGTTCACCCGAAGCGAGGCTTGCTTTTTTTTTTTTTAATGCGCGCACTAGCGCGGCAACTCGCAACCTACGATCTCTTCGTGACGTCATGGCAGCTGTTCGCGCTTCGCGCACCTCGTCCCTCTTGGACGCGTACCATCGGCAGGGATTTCCTCCCTCCTGCCGGATTCCAACCATGCAGCCACGACGTCACCCTGCGCATTAAAAACAAGCCTCGTGTTTCGAGGGGTTCCCCGCGCGAACACGTGCTCTGCTCGTCGGAGCTTCGCAAACACGCTCGCGTGGAGAACCCTTCCAGTCCAAATCCATATCCAGCCTACCTTCTGTCCGTCCGCGGGATCGGCTAATCCACCGCGTGCGTTTTACGGACCGGACTTCACTCCCGCAGGCGCGCGCACGTGGCGGCCTCGTGCATAGCACAGCACGGACCCCGCACGCGCTGCCGTGCAAACCCGGCGCGGTCCCCAAAATAGCTACGGCCGCTACTCGGCCTTGTCCACCGTCAGGCACCGTCGTCGTTGCACTCTCGCGCACAAACTCCACGTGCCACGACACTCACACACCTCTCCATGACAATCGGACATGCGGTTGCATGTTCCCGCATGCGACCGCCATCTCCCTCACATACAGCGACCTCACACACACGGTCTCTCTCACACATGGCCGTTCACTCACGCATGACCTTTCCCTCGCACACGTGGTTCCACTCGCACACGGCCTTTCACTTGCACAGGGGGTTTCACTCACACACACCTTTTTCACTTACACACACCTTTTCACTTACACACACTGTCTCTTCTACACATCGTGGCTTCTTCCACTCTCGGCGTTTCATCCACACACGGTGTGCTGGGAGGCACACACTTCGGCTCACTCGCAACTACGCACACCATTCTACTCACACACGCGGTCCCTTTCACACACAACCTTTCACCCATGCCATGCGCGCGTTGCAGCACGCATTTTTCCACACTCGTGAACACACACACCGGGACAATCGCGCTGGGATTAGCCACGGTTCCCAGGGTGCGAGCTGAGACGCGTGCGTTACCGGGGGTCTCCAAACCCACCAAGCTCCACGTGCACCCGTCGACAGCACTCGCCCCCTCTACCTCGCCAAAGCTTGACCGGACCCACCTGGTCGAGATCCGCTTCAAGGGAGCATAGCGTCTCCCTCCATTCCTGAAGGAGGCTATCCGGCTGCTTGCACCGGGTCACGAGACATTCCCCGAGCTCCCCTCATCGTCCTCCACTACCTCCATGTGTGTGTGCTCGTCTTTCACCCGTCTTTATTGTTAGTCTCTCCTCTACTTTTTCAACTCCCGAGTCTCTATACATTTTATTTCTGTTGTCTCTTCGTGTCTATTTAATCAGTCTCGGACTGGGTCTATCTCCGTGTCTCTGGCAATTACTTATATTTCCTTCTTTGTCTCTGTTTATTTCCCTCTTCTCCAGTTTTATTTGTGTCTCCTTTATTAGGGTTGGTCCTAATTTCTTTCATCCGACGAGTGGTGTCGATCAAGTCCTGCACCACTAAACATTACTCCCTGTGGTGATATCACACGTCCACATTATTGTGCTGTTCTACTTCCTGGTTCTTTCTGCTGCCCCCTTAGCTGTTCATTATCTTTCCTTGCGTTTTCCCTCTCTGTGACTCAAATTTTGCTCTCTCCTCGAGTTGGTTAATTTTCAAATTCATATAGTTTTTGTTTTCTCTCCCACTGTTCCTATGCTTTTCAGTCTCCAATCTCATCGTTTCTTTAAATTGGCTTCGTCCTTTTCCCGTTTCATTCCTTATTCTTTTCACCATCTCCTCGTACTCTAACCTTGCCTTTTCTTTCAATGGTCACCTCAAATTCATGTTCTTTTTGTTTTCTATTTCCACTGTCTCTCTTGTTCCTCATGTTTTCATTCTGCAATCTCGTTGTTTCCTTCAATTGGCTGATGTCCCTTTCTCTGGTTCATTCCTTGTTCTTTCAGTACCCTTTCTTGCATCTCATTCTTTAATCTGGCCTTGGCTTCCAGCTGTTCGATCTGCACAGTGTGGTTCCTTAACGTTTCACTCTCCTTTCTCATTCTTCCTCTCTTAACATCCTCAGTCGTTTTGTAATTCTCTCTCTCTGCTTTTGGTGTTTTCTGTAACTCAGAAGCTTTCTTTTCTAATTCCGTCCTCATCTCCACACACCTTTCACATTCTTTCTTCCTCATTTCATCCATTCTCTTGCTCATCTCCTTTCGTTGGTAATTTCCAATTTGTGTTCCTTTTGTTTCTTATTCCACTGTCTCTCTTGTTCCTCATTCTGCAATCTCGTTTCCTTCACTACTCTTTCTTGCATCCCGCACACTCCAATGCTTCCATCCTCAATTCGTTCATTTTCTTACCGCATTCCTTGTTAATTTCTAGGCATTCCTCTCCTCTTTTTATCTTCCGTTCTAGGCTTTCTCTTTCCTGATTGCCTGTTCTTACCTCTTCCTTCAGTTGTTTTCAATTCCCAATCGTGTTTCCGTTTTTCTCTTCCAGCTTTGTTTTTTCCCGTTTTCCTTTTCCCCGTCTTTCCTTTTCCGCCTTGTTTTTTTCGTTTTTCCTTTTCCAGCTTTGTTTCCATTCTTCTTCCAAGTTCTTCCTATCCCGGAGAATTACTAATTTGCTCTTCCTCTATTCTTTCGTTCAGTCGTTCTTCTCTTGTCAACTTATGGGTACTCCCCTCTACTTTCCTCATTTCTCCCTGTAGTTCTTTGAACTGTCTTGACTTTCTCAACAATTCTTCCTTCCTTTCCTCCAGATATTTCTCTCCTCTTTTTATCTTCTGTTCGAGGCTTTCTTTTTTCCTATTGCCTTCTTCTACCTCTCCCTTCAGTTTTTAAAATTCCAAATCATGTTTCCGTTTTTCCTCTTCTAGCTTTCTTTGCCTTTGTTCTTCCTCCCTCCTTTCTTCCTGTACCTCGGCCAATCGTTGTGACTCCGTTCGCACGTAATCCTCATGAACCTGTCTATGCGCCGCCGTGCCTTGTCCAATTCAAAGGAAAACGAATGCAATTCCCCTATACAGTTATCACCATTCCTCCACCGCTGCAAGGACTTCGACACTTGTCTCCGAAGTCCGTCAATGCATGCTCCGGCATCCTGCCATGCCTGCCATGACCCCGTTGGTTGAAACGGTGGCTGGGAGCACCCGCCTCGTGTCGTGCCGTTAGTTGTGCTAATAATAGCAGGCCCGCTCCGTGTTGCGCTGAGATGCGATCGCGCCGCTATTGTGCGACTTCGAGTTCGTTTGTCGGCAAAGTTCATGCTCAGTATAATGAGGTGAGCTCCCCCACTGATTAAAATTAGTGGTGGGGTCATAAAAAGAACCGTCCCGGGCCATGGATCCTACATTCAAAACACATTTCTAATCCACCCTGCACCCGTTCGCCTTGAACCGCCATCTTGCTTCTCGAATAAAATTTAAAGCCCGCAATTTAATGGGAATCGAGGGTGCGCTCCACACACCCCTGATCCGATTTCCCGTAATTGGTTGGAGGTGGGATGGATTTGAATCCCAACACACCTGAAACACCAGTGTTACGAATCTACGCCCGCCCAGCGTCGCGAACGACCGCTTTTCACTAATAGCAGCCGCACGCCCACCGGACGAGCAATTCAGTCGTGACTTCCCGGAACAACCCGAGAACCCAGTCAAGCTGGGTTTCCATCCAGTCAAGCTCTGACACTTTAACCTACCTGAAAAAATGTCTCAACAAAAAAGCTGCAGAAGTGAGGACTTGCATCATTTGCAAGGAGGGAGACTCTGTCAATAAGAAACTTGTTGATAAACATTGATATATCACTCGTGAAAGATCTAAAAAAAAAGGTGGTGGAGGGGGCTAATCTAGGATGTGAACCTCAAATCACTGGCAGATCATTTCATTAGCCTGTCTGAGTCAGATTTACATAATGTCTGTTATCACAGCGAGTGTCACAAATCTCTTGCAAACAAGGCCAACTTAGAGATGTGTAGAAAACGTGCTCTTCCCCAAACGCCAACACTTTCTGATGCATCCTCTATCTCTGATGTATTGCCAGTGATTCCAAAAACGTGGAAGGCCATCAAAGACAGTTAAATCTGAGGCAGCAAGGGCTCTTATAAGGCAGAAAGGTGCGAAAGTGCTTCCGAAGCGAAAAGAAATGTATATTTCTATACATGTTTCTTTTTGTCCAAAATCATTACAAGGGCTGCACAGAGTAGTATCAGATCCTATGGGTCAAAGGTTTATAGAAATCAAAGGGGCTACTGATGATGACTTGGTCAGATTGAGTCTTTGCTGAACTGTTCAGATCCTGGAGATGCAGCAGCATTAGAGAAATACTATCATCGAGACTGTCTTAGGTTTGCAGACAGACGTTGCAAGGAACTTGGAGATAGCGATGCATATAACATGTTGAGAAATGTGTTGTGATTGCTGGATTTTGTTGGTATGTGAGAGATTCCTTAAGTGTCGATGGCTGTGTCCTTAGCATGACTGATTTAAATGACTTTTATCTTGATCTGTGTGAAGGAAAGAAAATTCATTGAGCAGAGAAGTGACAATCACCAAGAAGCACTTGAAGGAGTTGATTGAACGCATGTGCTGGATGTTGAATTTGTTGAGCCTCCAAATTGTAGGCAGAGTCACAGAGTTATGAGGAAGAAGTCAGTGGGCCAACCTGTGAGTTTGCAACTGCAGACACAGATGCATGGGTTCTAATTAGATCTATCTTGTGCCCTGAGGAAAGAGGTTTCTCGGTGCAAGAGATTGGAAATTCACAGGTGACTTCAATGACTTTAAACCCCCCCCCCATGCTAGAGTTCATAATTAACGCTATATCATGTATGGCTCTGAAGCTAGAAGAATCTCAGGACAGCGTTGAAGCGGAGGTGAAGAAGAATGTTGATGTTGTATGCCAGCTGATTGTGCAGAGCTCAAAGAAGTCAGAGAACAAGTTCAAGTTGAAGAATTCTCATGAGTTCAAAAAGACAGTGGAGACTCCACTTCAATTCGGCATCCCCCTGGCAATTCATTCCCGTGTACGTAATCAAAATCTTGTTTTACATTGTCCACAGTGTACATAGGCAGTGACTACCAATATATACTCAATCTTCAGAAGAGGGGTGGAGTTTGCAGTGCAGCAGCAGATGCTGTCAACTGGAGGATACTGCTTCCCAGAATTTGTTAAAACGAAAATGTACCTCTTTGGTTTGCTGTTGACACATTGACTTTCTGGAAAAACACAGCATATGGGCAGAACACATATTCATGGGACATTGTTGGTGGCTCTTCCAGCAGGAGGAAGATGGGGAAGTCATAAACCAACCACTGAAGATCCTCCAAGCCCCCTCAGAAGCCTCTCCAAATGAAAATCAAGTATCGAGAAGAGCCTGATATCAAATTGACTCCTATCAGGTTCCCCAGTTACCCTTTGCACAGGGGAGTGGATCTTTCTAAAAAAATGTCCTCAAAGTTTGCCCACACGTGGGCATTAGCCAATTTACTCGCCAATGCCCCTGTCTGAGACATCTGGCATTGCTAATGGTGAAGTAGATGCTGCAAATGTTGGAGATTGCTGCAGATGTTGCAGATAAAACAGAGATGATTTAGAAGTAACAAAAAGAATGGAGAAGAAGAAGAATAGATTAAAGAAAGAAGATGTTGATGCCAACTTAGGCAGCCACACAGCACCTCCTGATAAAAGTCAGGATGGTTACAGCCACCAACAAAAACCAATGTGAGGTTGTGGCACCACTGTTTCGAACATCACCTTACTGATTATGGTACTCTTTACACAGTTCTTTGTTTGGCACAAGACGTATCAGCAGAGGTTTTGGTCCTCAAAGACAGACCCTGATCACTCTTCATCTCAACCTCTATCAACGGGCACTCAAGCTGAAAGAGTCTGTCAAGAACAAGGAATTGGGTCCTGAGGGCTGACTTCTCCACATCATATTGCTGTACTTCATGACTTGCAAAACATCAGAGGGGAGTGGCCAAGACACCTTAGCAGTGGACACTGGGAATCTATTCTTCAGCAAGCGTTGAGAGGGATATACAGTGGCAAAGAGCTACAAGCAAGGCGTGGAATACCCTATCACGAATGCTCTCAACATCCTCCTGCTTAAAACTGGATGCAGTTAATTGGAGAACCACCCAAGTGAACTCAAGGGGCTGTGTGCACATTTGCGTAAAACCTT
>CM068960.1:56050998-56061068 GCA_035128595.1 Eptatretus atami | reverse complement strand
CAAAAAAATGCCATTCTGCGTCAACACCATACTCTGATTTGTGACGACATCGGTTTATGAAGGCTTTTCAATTCTTATATTGGCCAGCGCAACCATCTGAGAAATAAAGTTTCTTTACATTTCCAAAGCTAGATTTCAAGTGTTCAATGAGCATTCTTTGGAAAAGTGACTGTACATCGTCATGTGATATTCATTTGATTTATCGTGACGCGAATCGTGGTTTAATTTGCCATCGTCCGATTTAAATAGTAAACCCAGGGGTGATTGTCGCTTGAGAGCAGTTCAATGGAATCTTGGCGATCCTGTACGAAACGAATAGTTCTCTGAGAAGTCTCCAATAATACAAATTCTCTTCACCGATTCGTCTTTTCTTATTTTTCAAAACTGGATTGGCCTTGCAATGAGATTGTCCACTTTTCACGCGCGTTCACAGAATTGATATATGAATTCTTCCAAAGGCAGGACCATGGAGCTCAGTTCGATCTGTCGTGGATGTTCCCAGTTTAACTAATTTATCATACCTCTAGTTCATAAGCACTCAGTAGCTCGTTTAGTTTCAATTATGGGCACTTAACAAGCTGATACATCGGTGTGCTGTTAACTATGCTTGCTATCACATGATGATAGCTAGGAAGTTCGGCTATCTGTGGCATTTTGGAACCAAAAATCATGAGTTTCACATTTTGATGTATCGTACATACACATACACTGTGTGTACGGCCTGAACCGGCCAGGACACACTCCGAGGGACGGAGATGGCGAACTTCGCGAATCCAACTTTCAAAGCCAGGGTTCTTCTCTGAATTTCTGAAACAGTTCCTTGAGATTGTTTAGTACCAGGCACTTTTGAAAAATATGTCTTTTCCATGTTCATTCCTGACCACCACACAGTCCTTTTTTTCCGCCATTATACGGCTGACTTCATCACTTCGGTAAAATTCGGTTACGGCGGATTTCAATTTGTCAGGCAATATTTTACCGTTTGGGATTTGGAGACGATAGCATACCATTTTCTTTCTCTAAACTTTGGCTTGCACAGCATTCTTTGAGCGCACTGAATTCACTCGATGCATACGCTTGATCGCTCCTATTCCTAGCAAATATTGTCAGCATACGTATTTGCTCTGAACGGCTCGAAACAGCGTATTTTTCTTTCAGGCTTTTGATCACCTCTGGCATGGAGTTTTCATCACATTTTGATGCTGTATTTTGTGTTTTCTCCGCAGTGCTTGGTCCAGCAACTAATTCTAATTTCTTTCGCACAGAATCTTCCACTTTACTTCGCTTTTCAGGAACGTACCTTGGGTCCTTTCCGCCTTTCCTCATCATCGATAACGACTGGTTAATAGGTCAACTTCTGCTTCTCGCTCAAAACCTCCTCGTCCTCATCTGTCGAAATAGATTCTGAAATGCCTTCGATAGTACTTTCTGATGATAATTTTGAACTGGTCGAAGATGATCTTCAATACGCTCTGGTGACAACTGAGAAAGTTTTTTTCTGCACGAAGTACAAAGTGTCATCTTTTTCACCTTTGAAGAAAATTTCATTAACATATCATTTGACACATTGCGAAGATCTTTTCGTTGTTTCGTTTAAATGGCAGCTGAACGGATCGCAACAGTATTTTCGGAACTCCTTTCGATCTTCAGTCGCCATGCTTGCTGCGAAATACGCAAAAACTGAGATTAGCCCATTTATAACTTAATTCGATGATGGTTATACAAAAAAATGTACACTTAAAAATCAAGACACAATAGGCAGAATAATTTTTCACAAATGATGCTATATATATAGATACATACATACATACATATAATAGTCCAGAGATGATGATTGTCAATTTCAGACATAAAGTCGCCTGCCAGCAGGTGACGTCATTGGAACGATGACGGCAAACGTCGCCCAATGTCGAATCAAGAATTAGTGATATGTGGACCCCGAACAATAAAACCATCATCACACTTGAACCCATTGAGATCCCATTTTAATTTATGCTGAGGTGTTGGAGTATATGAAGGGGTATTCTCACACGAAAAAAATCGGGATCATCGGTTTGGCTGGGGGGCGGGGGCCCAAGGTCAAAGGGTGCCCCAAACTATAACTTTTTGAATTACTGTTTCGGAGTGATTTTACTTTACGCGATTCGAAAGATCTCGCTTTTACGAGCATTTTGATACCAAGATCATCCAAATCGGACCACTACAACCTGTGATATGGCCACTGGAAGATTGTGGGTCAACCGGTAATCAGACTGGCGGAGGTATGCGCTCTACCGAGTGCTCTTCTCTTTTAATCTAGCTTGGGTGTAAGCACAGGCATTCTCACATTCTCTGAATGAGAGATGCTGAACCCACCATGCTGAATGGCACTCTCACATCAAATCTCCATGTTGTTAACTCCCATCAATGCCTATTCGTTTGCATTTTTGCAATTTCCTTGCCAAGCTCTGGGATGCTTAGTGATAATGGGATATGATCCAAACATATGGAAAGGAGCAAAATGAAAGGTACATTGAAATGGAGGGGATTGAAGAGCATACAGTTTGAAGAAAGGGAAAGAGAAAAGGAAAGGACTTCAGAGCTGAGTGGTACTAAGAGAACATATTTGGAGATGCATGGCATTTATCAAATCAATGAAAAGGTGAAGGAAGAGTTTATTGAATTTCTTTTAATTTTAACAATAACAAAAAAATAATAATAATAATAATAATAATAAGTGCTGTCTGTAGATTGTGAAAACTGAGCCTGAAGCATGGGAATCTGTGGAAAGAGTCGTCGACGACTCCCACATGCTCAAGACTCGGCACTCACAACCTCCATCTGTGGCTCTCACGGCACTGTGCCTCACCACCCTCAGCTTTGCATAGGTTTGCACAGCTCAACCAGAGCAACGGCTGTGCCTACCAGCAAAGCTGAGGGAAATGAGCCGTCAGAGGAAAGTGCTGCATTGTGACAGCGATGCCCATACAATGTAAACCTAGACACAAATGGGAATTAAACGAGGATCATTGAGAACAAATATCTTGATTATAGCAGCAAAAACCAAACCCATGGCAGGCTGCGCTTGGATAACATTTGTGCAATGTGTTCTTATGTCCGTTCCACCTCCAACACCTTACTTCCACACGTTTAATCACTTCTGTTCTGATCTACGCCATCGTCGGATGGGCAAGGAAAAGTTGCACATTGCTTAGTTAGGTCTGCGGTCGGTTCAATGAAGCACAAAATCAACTTCAGATGCTTATAAACAACCAGACAGACAGCATAAGAAAAACCAGACCGAGCTAATTTGACAAACTCCTCTGGTGCCTAATCTCTACCACCCCTTCCAAAACACCGCACACATCAAATGGAGAAATTAATAAATGAAGAAAAAAAAGATGCTAATTTCAGCAAAGAACTACTGGCGGCACGACATAATAAAACGGGTCAAGTTAACCACTGTAAAATATCAGGAAGCACTAATGTTTCAGGCTTTACCCTGTGTCGGAGCAATATATAAATGTAAGTTTCTTTTCATTTTGCAAAACTACGGCATTGGTATCTCAGCATCTATTATTTCCATTCAATTCAACTTTGTTACCTCCACCACCGAAGGTGAAGGAGGTTATGTTTTCACTCACTTCTGTGTTTGTTTGTCTGTTTGTTTGCAGGATATCTCAAAAAGTTGAGGATGAAATATTTTGTTGACAGGTTGTGTGTGTGACAAGAACAAACTGATTAGATTTTGGTGAAGATCCGGATGCGGATCCGGATCCGAGAATTTTTTCAGTGATTCTTCACCATTAAGAGATTGGGTCAAAGACGATATTTCAAAAATGGATTGGGCCCCGAGATGTTATCGTGGATCGGGCATTGCGCGCGGAGGTATGTGCTCTACTGTGCATCGTCCTAGTTTTATATGCAATGCAAGAACAGAATAAAGTCACCTGCACATAAAGTATGCCTCAACTAGTAATGACATGCAGGCACTCATGGTCGTCGTTATTAATCAAGTTGCGAGCATTGCAATTATTACCTGTACATGCATGGATTAGTGCAAATGGTGTAACTACCGAGTTCTGAGAGAGGGAGCGGGGGTTTGCACACCATATCTCGCTCCTGGAGGAAGCCTGGTAACCAAAATGTGAACGTTTGAGAATGCTAGGTTGAAAAAAAATGGAATTGCATATTAATACAATGAAGGTGGAAAGTAACCACAATAAGCAATTTGCTTTGCAACTAATTATTGTTTTCCTCTCTTCGAATGTCTATTTCTACATACAAAGTCGAAGCTCGTGGAAAAGCAGGATCGGACGTGTGATTGGAGGAAGAAGGGCAAAGCAGAGACAGTGAGGCAGTAGGAAGGTATTAACAAGCAAGGGAATGGATGATGAAAGAGGAAGGAAGGAAGGAACATTGTAACCTGTAAGAGATTGGAAAGAGGGAAGGTTAATGGGGAGGGGTGTGAGGGGGAGGGTAGAAAAGATCACAGATCGAGATTAATAACAGGAGGTAGTGGTGCATGTGAAAAAAAAACCCCACAAAAAACAATGAAGGAAAGTTACGGTGTCGTGTAGTTTCAGGGTAGACATGAGCTGTTGAAAGTAGAACAGCACATACCTCTGCCAGGCTGAACAGTTTACGTTTTGTATCCCAGTGATAGATTGGATATGCATCAGCTTGTTCTTCTCCCCAAACTAACTTGTCTACCAAGTTTTGTCGTCACCCTACCAAAACTGTTTGAAATATCACGCTGTCGTGTATATCGTTTTTGGCCTCATCTCTCAATGGTGAATAATCACTTGGCAACCAGATCTTCACCAAAATTGAATCAATTCATCCGTTTCACACATCCAACCTGTCCAAGTTTCGTCGATATCTGTCCATAACTTTTTGAGGTATTGTGCTCACAAACAAACAGGGGTGAAAACATAACCAGTCTACCTTCGGTTGTGGAGGTAACAACAACAAAAAACAGCTTTCAATTTGCAGAAGACAGTTCACAACAACCCGAGCGTGTTTCCTCCTGTACTCTCACCACTTTTAATCTTTCAACTTCCTTTGTGTACTCGAGTTGCAATCCTATGGACCCGAAAGGGTCTCCCAGCAACCAGGAAATTTGGTAGGGCAACCTCATTATTCGGTTCCATGGTAGCCCAGCAAGCATACAGTTTCCATCTCCCCTCCCTCAACCCCGAAAAAATATTACTACAAGAATGTCCTGTTAAATTACAAGCTACATTTAAAGTTTCAGAATATTCACAGAAAACCGAAACACTGACTGGGATAGTTTGATATGAGCTCCATCAATATTTTTGTGGCTAACTTTCTCATGGTGTTCGATGTGACCATTTTATACGAAGTCGCCGATTCTAATAAGCATTTTCAAACAAGAAACAAAAGCTCGTGCCAAAATACATTTAAGTGGGATTTGTTGCACACAAGTTTTGAAAGTGAATCCTTAAAAATTCCCTGGAAGCATTCATTTCTTTAATCAAGGTTTAGAAATGTGTGCTCGTCATATTTCTATTTTTTTTTTTCATTCTCATCAAGTTGTAAGACTGCAAAGTAGAATGTCGGAGGAAAAACGTGCGCACGGATCCTCCTTCAAGAAATCAAAAAAGTACTTCTGGGATACAAATCCCGACATTGGGAGCATGTGATGCTGAGATGCTGTACAATTGTGCTCACACATTTTGCCTCTGTCATATCATTGCTACTCAGGAGGTGATTTCGTCAAGATCGAATAAATTATGGAAAGTTAGAAAATGCATTATAAGAGAAGGTGCACAACAAAACACGAACTGTCAACCTCCTCTCTCCCACACGACACCCTAAGCTTTGGGTTTTGAGTGCAATTAGCATTGTCTCATGAGCTCATCCTAAATTCGAGTAAACAGCAACTACAACCAGCAAAAATGAATAAATAACAAAAAAGTGGAAAACATAAGTGGGATATTACTTGACATGGTCGTACGTAAAGCAAAAGTTTGAGCGACATTTGAAAGTCACACGAATAAGCTCAGCGTAAACGTACGGGTCATCCTAAAAAGATGTGCACACAGGCATGCGTTGAATGCACAGGGGCGAGACATAAATCGCAGATCGTGGAAGACAAGAAGGTAAGTGCAAACAGAGAAGGTAACATTAAAGCAGCACCTATCACTGTTTGCACTTTTCCCCTGGTCCTCGATGCGGCACGACTCCAGTGAATGCCTTGAAATGCAAGCATCAGGTGATGGTGCTGTGGACAAATGAACAAAACAGGGCTGCAAAATAATTAATCCTTCAGTTGTCATGGTGATGTGACTCCCAACAGTAACTTTGCAAATGCCAAATAATACTAACCTGACATGGGATTACAAAACTTTAAAACCTTTCGGGGTGTCGTGCGTCGCGCCGTGCGTGTCTGTTGTGTATTTGTGAAGCTTTTTCTTTTATTTATTTATTTTACTCAATTCCATACCCCTGGGCCAATTGCCTCGAAATTTGCTCTAGCACGTTAGAAGACATTGTGTAGGTATGTCAATGTCACAAAAATAATAATTGCAATTTTTAATCAAGTCGATGTTGAAACAAAAACAATAATGCCACTCTGGCCAATCAACATCTCCTCAGCGGGGAAAGGGGCAGAGCTTGGCTTACCAGGAATCAAACTCTAAATAATCTGATCATCGGGTGACCCGACTTGTATACTGCACTGTATCTCAAAATTAAATAACCGAGAAACTGAGTGAGGTCCAAATTAACTTTAATGGTGGCTTGGATATTCATAAATGCACACCACCAGTGTAGGCAAGTTGATGCCATCACCCTGAACAGATTTGGGCCCTGATTGCTGGTGGGAAGGAAAATATAAACCAAACCACTTGGTGCAATTCTTGCCACGAGACAGACTGAGACCGCTTTAATCCTCACAAGAAAGAGCAAGACCGTATCTGGGTTGCAATGCCCCCTGGTGGCACTAATTCACACGGTAGTTATATCTGGGTTATCCACTATAAATGGAAGAAGTGTGCGTTCTGTGAAGTTCTACTGGGGCGTTCTGATCGTCATAATCTCCTGAGTTGATGAGGCCAATTAATTACAAAGAAGCAGGAAGAATTCCAAGATTTTAAACGCACGCCTTGTTAAGGTGTATAGAGCAGCTTAATAGGTCCTTCCATTCTGATTACAAAATAAACAAAAATAATAACATTACAACAAAGCATATATTAATACTAATAAGTGTCATTTGTTCATAAAAATAAATGAACATAAATCCCCAATCTGGCCCAAGCTCATCTAATGTTGGTGAAAGGCAAACTACCTCGCCTCCATTTCAAACCTCGCCTCCAAAGCCAGTCGCCGACTGGGAATCCTCCATCGTGCAAAGTCCTTCCTCGGCCCACCTGAGTTCCTGACCACTTACAAAGCTTTCGTTCGCAGCCTGATGGAGTACTGCTCTCCCTCTGGGCTGGTGCTCCTGCCTCCCACCTTCTCGGCTTCACGCTGTGGAAACCAAGGCATTTCGGATCATTGGCATCTCCCGCAATGAGGCTGAGTCTTTGGGTCTCTCACTCTCTCACCGCAGGCTGGTCGGTGGTCTTTCTGTCTTCTACGTCTCCTCTCCAGCCTCGCCCCCCTCCTCTCTCTGTGATTTGTCCCCACCACAAAATTTCGCAGGGCGCTCAAGGTCTGCCAACAACCCCCTTCTGGTAAAACTACCAAAATCATGAATCACTGCTCACCTTCGGAATAAATTCCCTCACTCTATTCAATCCCATTCTTCACTCCAGGCCTTCAAAACAGCTGTTCACCACCACCTATCATCCCCCATCCAACCCCGACATCCACCCAAGCCCACCTCCTTCAAATTCCCTGCTTTCCTTCCTAAAAGTCCCTGTATGTCCATCTTCTATTCCCATGTACCCCACCCATCCCTCTCCCTTCCACAGATCTACTCATGTCTCTGTTCCCACAGTTTTGGTCCTTCCACTCCTGCCCCCTTGCTGTACGTTGTGTGTAGCTCTCACACGAGCCTCGACAAGGGAAAAATAAATAAATATATATAATAATAATAATAATAATAATGCTCAAGCAGAACAGCAGGCAAGTTTGCTACAAGGCCGTGAAGACCAATGAAAATTTGGTCCAATGGACCAACAGGCCACTAGTATATTATATAAAGGCAGGAATCAAACAGAGGAAGAGCAAGAACAGAAAATACACTCACTGCGGCAATTTGTAATGTGTTTTAATACGATGAAGATAAATATAAAGGGAAAAGGTTAAAAAAATAATAATAAAAATACAAAACAAAAAACAAAAAAAGACCATTTATAAACACCGATTAGAGATTAAAAGTTCTCGTGTTCACTTCACGTATTACATTCAACACGAGAACCACGTGCCAGAGACATACTTTATAGAAAGTAATAAGCCCTGGGGCGATAACGGGACAAAGTACGCCTCCATGAGGGCGAAAGAGAATCGCCCCCAGGAGCGTTTTTTATCGGATTAAAGTTGGAGATGGAGGGGGGCGGGGGGGGGGGGTGGGAAAAAAAAAAACACAACAAAATTAACGAACATAAAAGCAAAACAAAAGAAAGGAAACACGACAAACATCGTGTGAGATAGCGCCCGAAGGAAGCAATGGCGACATGTTACAACTTGACCAAGTTATGTGTTTTACGAAGCCAGCGCCCACTTCGACATCACCCGTGGTGCTCTTCGCATTGTTCTGGAAAAGCCCGTCTCACACACGAGGCTACCTATACACGTCTTTCAAAAAAAAACACACAAAAAAAAAAAAAACACCGTTTGCTTCTTAGTTTACGTTCGTCAAGCAACTCGGCAGCGGGAAACAGGATTATTCGGAAGAGCGAGCGAAACACATGGCGGCCTAACACGACGCAGGCCCAAGTTTCCTTTCCTCGATGCCTGACGCGTCCAAAGCCATGACCAAAGAGAGTTAAAGTTAATCACCCTCGCGTAACGCACTTACCTCACACCAATTACCCAACAAGTAACAAGAACAAAACACTTGTTACCAATCTCCTGTAGGTAGCCGTCAACACGTTCGGGGTTAAACCGTTTAAATTGTACATAGTTCATGGAAAACCAAGAGAGAAAGAAGAGAGGAAACAGAGTGACGGTGGCGTCATAGAAAAAAAAAAAAAAAGATAGAGAAAATACTTGCGACAAAGAGAGAATACTTCAAGATAGTGTTTGGCTTTGTGGAAACAACATTTGAGTGAAAAAAGTCTGGGCAACACATGCTGTGCAGACGGTTTGTACCTGAGCGAATGCTGACGAAAGAACTACGAGAACAAAGGAAAGCGAAGCGATCTAACCGAGTCCCACCTGCGCATGGCGCGTCCAAAAATGGCGCGAACCGTCGCATCACGTGATCCTCCCCGATCCACTCCCGAAGCATGAGATGAAGCAAAAAGAAAACGACAACGCCCTCTTTCTACATACTTTTAATGGTCAATTTCAAATTTTCCAAACCTCAAAAAAATAATCATGGACACCGCGAGCATATTCGTCGAAACTGAAACAACCGTAAGTTGACGGATGTACCTCATTTTTTTTTTTTTACTCATACACCGCTCGAAATGTTCATTATTGGTCTTTCTTGTCAAAAAGCGATGTCGGGGAAAATAAATACATAATCCTGTCAGATTACATATTTCTGTGAAAGAAGCCGAATGATGTAACATAACTGACGCAAGGATCTGAATTTCAAGTGATTTCGAGTCTGTCCTCGCGGGGTGAGGTGATTCGAGCTCGGCTCCAATGGCACCCTCGATAACCAAGCGCGGAACTTGTCGTCAAATGGCTTCATTTCCAAATCAGTAAAAGCGATGCGAGCATGTTGTGTTTGGTTTGGTTTTATTACTGTTTCTTCATCTAAGTGCTCGTTTACCTCATGCACTTATTCTTGTCGACCTCATGTATTTCATGCACAATTCCCTTGACTGATCAGTGGTCACTCCCCCGCCCCCACCATTCCCTTCACACTCGAATCGGCAGCCCTGCCCTGCTGCCCACAAAGACACTGCCCGATGCCCATCCCCCTCCCTCTTTATCATACAACCGCCTCC
>CM068960.1:56028376-56042800 GCA_035128595.1 Eptatretus atami | reverse complement strand
GCCAGCATCAATCGTGGAGAATGTACCATCCCAGTCTAGGCGGATTGTTGCAGCTCAAGGATGAGAGAGGATGGCTGAAGTTGTAACAGCGAGTGGAGATTTGGGGGTCTTGGGGGGTGGGTGTTTTCTTTTTTTTTTTTTTTTTTTTTTTTTGGTTGGGTGTTTGTTTTTTTCCTTTGAGGAATCCTGAAGGTACTGGGAATGCTTCAAGCCACCGTCCTTGATGTTGCCGTGGATGTGTTGGAACTCACCATGGAAAGAGAAGAATTTTCTCTCTCAAGAAACACTGGCATACCATTGACCAGAGTTGCAGGCCAGGCTGAAGGCAGGTCTGACGTTCAGGGGCTGAGGCGTTTTAAACTGTACGTGCGCTAAGGGGGACAAGGAGGCAATGTGGGAGGAATCTATGAGGGCGTAGAGCATCACCTGTGGTCAAGGGATTCTATCCTGCTTAACTGGGGAATCTCTGCATTGCGTTATCAAGCCTGTCCGTCGTGCACGCAGTTAGAGCCAAGGGTGGTGGGCTTGACCAGAGGAGTCAGAAGGTGAAGGACCCTGGTGGCTACTTGAGCGGTGCTACCAGGCTGATCACAACGATCAAGTTGGATGTCAGGGTGTTATTATCCCTATTGCGTGAACCTACAATCAACTGTGGTCCCCTTCGTTTGTGGAAAACCTGCGTGTGTGAACCGGTTGAATGGGTAAATCTCCTGGGATCTGTGGCATCCATGTACTTCTCAAGGCTGTGGAAATGCTGTACTTGATTGTACTTGCGTGCCAGTTCTGTGCTCTGCCTGGAACACAGGCATCATCCAACTGACTGGAAGAAGGGGCCTTGTTGTCCTTTCTGGCAAAGGAAGGGTGATCGCCAGTGGCTTGCAACAACTACGAGGGTGACGTTGCTCTCGTGCCGGGCAAGGTCTTTGCTCGGATAATTCTTGATGGGGTCGAACCATCTGCCTGAGCACCTGCGTCCAAATCAGTCAGGATTTCACCAAAGAGGTCAACGTGATGGACCGTACCTTGCTCTTCGGGTCTCACCGAATTTGCGACAGTTTCGGCAGGACTGCTTGCGGCCCTAGTTGGATCTCTGCAAAGCTTTTGCATTCAGTGAAGCGGGATGCCCTCTGAGGATTCTTGTCTTCGTGGCCACCAAAACTGATCAATCTGATGCCTGAACTATACGCTCAGGTTACTGAGTGCTGTGAGATGTCGGTGAGTACCATCTCTAATTTAATTTCCAGTTGCTCCTGCAGTTTGTCAGAGTGTGTTACTTGGCCACACTTTTGCAGCGCTTGTTATAGGACTAGATTCTGGGGAGGATGTCAAGATCTTCTACCTTTGATTTCGCAGATGATGCAATATCTTTGCAGAGACTCCAGATTCCTTTTGGATGGGGCTGATGAGGAGTCGGAGCCGCTGGGATTATGGTTTCCTCGTGGTCCAAAAATAAGATCCAGGCTTCCATGAAATCTGGATGCTGCTATGTTGTCTGTACCTGTTTGTCCCATCGGTAGATATTGAGTCACGGAGAGATTCACTCCAAATTGGACACGTGATATTCATGTCTGCTGGCTGTGAGTCAGAGCGTCAACAGAACATCTGGGTCGGCCTGGGATCATGGATTCACTGATTCATGGAGGTGTGGCGCTGCAGTACCTGTGCTGGAGGGACGGAAGTCGAGTCGTTCACGGTCCTTGGTGCTTCCAGGTCTTGCTCTACGGATGTGAGACTTGACTCTGACCAGGGGATCTAGACGCGTGACTTAATTCTTTGGCACCAGGTCTCTTCGGAGAATCCTTGGCTATCTCTGTTCAGACTTCTTGTCTCCAACGAGTGGTTGCTGAGCTCAAATGAGATTTGTTACCTGCATAGTCCGATGAGCAATCAGCTGCGGCTTTTTTGTGACATTGTGGCTTGTTTTGCCTGATGCTGATCTGCCTCTCCGTTCTCTCAGCAAGGGAGCCTCGTTGAGTGGCGGAGGCCAAATGCCGGACCACATGCCTCGTGGTTGCAGCAGGTTTGATCAGCATCCTCAGGAGATGGGGGTGGGCCAGGCATCTGCCTGGTGGAATGGTCAGACAAGAGGCCCCTGGAGTTCTGCGCGGAAAGCTGACGCAGCAGCGCGCTGCCTCCGGCGTATGTTCCCAGACTTGACCGACTGAACTACCAAGTTTTGAATTCGGTTACCAGGAAACTAATGTTTTGCTAATGAGGTAATTAGGAAACCCTGAGGACCTGAATGAATGTTATGGTGGAAAACTTTTCGCTCCAACCTGATAAATATTTTTATAATTTAAGCCACAGAATTATATGGAAGTAAGTTATCGGAGCATACAAGGAGGTTCATGCAAAGAAAATACACATATAAACTTCAGGCAATACCCCTGTGACTCACCTAGTAGCGGCTAATGGATAGAAACAGGACGGGGGCTGGGTCGCGTGGCATTGACCAAAATATGTAACCGAGGAAGAAAGTAAATACCTATGGATGTTTCTTTTTTAATGCCATAAACAACTTTCATAAATCACGGGAATGAAGGTGCTGGTCAAGTTCATCTGGAATGTGTGTGTAATTCAGGAAGAAGTTGCCAAGTATTTATGTGGATGGATGACGCGCAATCCCATAAGCTCACGGAATACATTTCAGGTGAGCAAATTATATAGCACAACAACCTTGCCGCGGTCCCTGAGAACCAGGTCCTGCCCCATCAAAGGGTCAAAGTAAAAAATTGACCCCTCTGACTAATTTCAAACGACACAGGGTTTAATCTCTGAGAGATCCAATAATCTATCTTGGGCGGTGCACAACCGTTAACAGAGCCGCCTATCTCAACGTTTGGAGGCCGCATTTCACAAGGCCACTAGCATTGGCATTGGCTCTAAATTGTTATTAACTGTCACTTTGCGTAAGTTTTACAATGAAGTGAAACACTTCTAGTGAGTGCATCCTGTGATTGTAAATATGACATTTCAGAGGCGGTCTTTGCCCTTCACACAGCATGTGCAGCAACCCAACATGGCGGCCGGAAGATTGGAATTCCATCTTCAACCACCTCACCACCCAAAATCTCCAACTAACATAACACCCTCCTCGATCTTTGTTCCGTTCCTTCTAAGCAAAATGGAAAATTGTACATTGACCTTAAGCAGATTTATTCATTACTCATTGAAATAGTGGAATATTTAGGTGTTCATGTCAACTAACTCGATCCACGGAAAAGCGCGATCTAACAGAGAGGTGGATGTCCAACAAGCGTCGTGGTTTATTCACGGATCGGTCATCGTTTGTCTATTCCGTTGTAAATGTTTTAACAAGTAGTGATTAATGAGTCGTGGGGTTGACTCTGCCTGTCATCCTCTCGAGCGTCGCTAAATGAGTGCCAGCTATGCTGGATGTCCTGATGCGCAACAGTGGCGACCCCTCCAGGATTGTGCCCAATAGCCCAGGAGACTGACTGGCAGCACCAGCTCGCACAGAGATCGGTCCTAATGGATGGATGGAGTGATCAGTGAGTAGCCTATTGTGTTCATAAATTCTTTGTAAGTAAATGATCATAAATTAATGATGGTTCTTCAAGAAGCATCTGAATACGCCATCAAAGTACATTGTGAGGTGATGCAGTTGGCAGCTGTCCGACAATCGGTGGAAGGGATTGTTAACACACACACAAACACACCACACACATATTATTATTATCATAAGATACAGAAGAATATTGACCCACGACATCTGCATGACCCAATACCACCACCTCCCACCCCTAATGTTTAGAGGGAGCGGGTATTTCTACAACTAATAACAAGGGGTTGAAACAAAAAAAAAAAACGGTTTTTTTCTTTTCCATAAATTTCAGAGCGCCAAAAATCGATGACTTACTGATTCAAAGGAATAAGAAACCCACTGCTTTGGTAAGAATGTACGCCATTGCGTTAGACACCATATTGAAAATAACTAATATCTTGACAATGGAAGAGCGGTCTTGCTGGCGCAATGCAGTATTGATCTTTGTCGGTGAGACAGTTTGAAGGTGCAAGACCATTCACTTCGAGGTAAAATAAGATTTGTAAAAAAAAATTAATTCGCTCTTAGATCCTGCGTGTTGCCGTTAAGTGTGAAATAAGAGCTGAGTAATTGAATGTGATAAGGAAGGCAGAGAAGATGCGGACAAATGTTGCTAACCTAAAGTTGTAATCGAATGCTTTCGCCAAAAAATGCTGGCAGAACAGAAAGGGGTAATGCAATCACATATTTATTCGAAAAATGAGTGACCGTCTTACAAATGTGATATCTAAAATGCAAGTTACATTGACATCTCGAAGGAAACCATGATAAAAACAAATTTTGAGAATGAACTTTGCCCATTTTTCACTGCAACATTTAGGAATGGATAAAGTTACAAGTTTGGAATAATTACAGAGTATAAACATGGAAGATTCCTTGCCCAGCTGACAGCTGTCTCGAACATAGAGAAATACTGTTCGCGCATGTTTAATGTCTGACATGTTCCATTTCGAGGGTGGGTGTGGAGAGGATACTGTTTTGTCAACTTGCCATAACTCTGATAAGAACTTGCGTTTTTAACCTTGATTTTCTTTGAAGCAAGAGAAACTTTTTTTCGGGGGAGGGAGGGGGGAATGGCGAAGGTAGTTTTAGGTGAAAGAACCGGAACGAGAATTATTTAATTCTTAAAGTATGCTTCACCATTGAGCAGAGTAGGCGCAAACACAGATAGTATAAGCATTTGATATTTCTAAAAATGTATTGTCATATTGTTCTCGTGGATCAGGCATATAGCGTGGTCTGGAGGTATGCGTCCGTCTACCGAGTGCCATTCTAGTTTGTACATTGTTTTTCAGGTATTCCTACATATAACCTCTTTGAACTAAACTTTGTTTGGTTTGATCTGCTTCAGTTAATAAATTAAATAGTTCATTTGAGAAAAAAAAAATTTTATTCGTAATTCATCTACAAGTGTGGCATTATTGGTCAGGGTTGAATACTTTTGCAGGCCACTGTAGTTTCATCATTCTCAATGTGTAACTGGCTATTCGGATTATGGATGTCAAGTGACTGTTACATTCTGCATTTCAGATCTAGACATTAAACGATCCCACGGTAATCATCAAAACAATGTCACTGTGCCGTCAGATACCCTCGCCAAGTTCAATGACGACATATTATGAGAAATAAATATGAAGTTCAAAGTGTAAGTACTAAGAACTGCTCAGAAGTGAAGAGGAGACTTTCTCTGAGACTGAAGTGAACAGAGTTGGAATAGAAAGAGAATCTGATATTGGCAGACCCTTGCCAGGACTTGTTTGTGTGGAGTATATTTGCTGTGGCAATAAATGGAAGATGTACTAAATGAAAGCGTCATTGTTGCCAAATGAAAGTTCTAAAACGATAAATGGTAAAGCTTGCAAGGTGTAAAAAGGCTCAATTATGTAACGGTCGAAAGGTCAAAAAAGTGAAAGGTCTGCAAAGGTATTAATGGATCTAAATGGCCAAGTCCCAAAAGGATCTTAAAAGTTTGAAGGGTTAAAGGGTTAATTCTAGGTTTAAATGGTCAGATTGGCTCAAAGGTTCGAAAAAGGTCTAAGGTCAAAGGGTCCAAAATCGTCCTAAAGGGTAGAGAAGCGTCTAAAGGCCAAAAGGTCTTTAAAGGTGAGAAGCGTCTCGAAAGGCCAAAAGGTTCTAAAGGCAAAAGGCCACCTAAGGTATGTGTTCTAAAGGGTGTAATGGTCTATAGCATTCTTTTGCGGTCTATTATGGTCTTCAACGTTTTTAGGTTCTAAAGGGGTCTTTGGGGTATTGAAGGGTCTTAGGGTTCCAAAATAGTTCTGAGGGTTCTTAGGAGTTTTAAAGCGGGTCGAAAGGTCTTTATATGCGGTCTTTTTTTGGGTATACATAGTCAGGGGGTCGTGGAGAGCGAGATCGCAGAAATATCAGGACACAACATAACGAAAAGAAATCAGGAGAACGGGGAAAATGCCAACAGCAGGACACCCCCCCCCCCCCCCTGCGGGAGAAAACTATGTTGGGAGACGGACAAACAAGGGACTGTAAGGTAACGATGAGGGGTAGGGATAGGAGAATGCAGGAGTAGATAACATGCATACAGAAGCAAAATGTTGGGAGGGGTGGACTGGTTGAGATGGTGTGTGGAAAGATCATGCGTTTTGGATTGCGGTTTGATTTGTAGATGGTGCTGAATATTGTCTTGAAAACCTGAAGGAAGATTGAGATTGAAGAGTGTGGAACGTTTGTTCCCACAGTGCAGGAAAAAAAAAGGAACATGCCAGAATTAGATGTGGAGTCATCAACAAATAGGATAAAGTAGGATTTTCATGATTCATAGAGATAGTTTGATGAAGACTAGAATAGAATGAGGACTAGAATATGGCCTTGAGGCACTCCAGCCTTGACACAAGAGCGGAGAGCAAGGTGTGAGGCAGCCAGACATGAGAGAAGTGTACCTTCAAAGCTGTGGATGGAAGGCCTTGTAGTGCCATTAAGAGTTTCGGTGTGCCAAGGAAGGAACCTTGCACGACAGAGAGATGCCCAGTTGGCAACTGCGTTGTTGAGGCCAACTTGGAATGATGATTTGCCCACGAAAGATCATGGCGGAGAATGAGACCCTTGAGTTTCGAGAAGTGACTAACTCTTCAAGGGTTGAGAAAGTAGGAGGGGAGGGTTGCAGATGGTTCCTTTCAGAGGAGAAGAGAGAGAGAGAGATAGTGAGTGTGCAGATTTGTTCCAGATTGAAGACCATATATCCAAGTCTTTGGACCAGCTTGATAATTTTATCAAGGTCTGAACTAAGAAGAGGCGCTGGCTGCCATCTGATGGGTGAGGGATATCACAGCAGAGGATGTGTCTCGGCAAATTATAATGAGGATTTTCCATAGATTCAGAGAGCTAGGTGATTGCAGATTAGAAATGGCTAGAGGTCTAGCATGGTCTAGAGGTGCCTTTGGGCACTCCAGCCTTGGACAGGGTAAGAGATGAATGGATTCTGTTTACAGCTACATTGTATGGCCACGGAGAGTAGAGGAAAGTATCAGAGGGGATAGGAGGGAGGGTCAGCCAGAACCAATCAAAGATGTCCATAATTGATTAGCAGTGTCCACATTTGAGTCTGTGAAGTCGGACGGTTCGAACCCCAGCCGAGTTCATTACCAAGACTTTTAAAAAATGTATGTGCTGCTTCCCTTGCGTGATGCCTCAGCATCTTCAAAAGGAGACGCGCAGACAAAAAAAAAACCATAGGTGCTCATAGTGCAAGTGGATGGGCCTAATGACCTCTTGAATTGAAGTTCCTTGTAAAGGAACTCATATAATATGATTTGATAAAAAGTAGAACCGTAGTCACAAGTTTGGAGTGTCACAATGTCATGTCAACCTTGGCTTTGAGATAAGTTAACTGGCATGTCAATCTTGTCTTAATGAGAAAGATAATAAAAACTCTTAGCACGAATTCCTCTAAGCTACTTAAGCCAATTTAGGGTTAAATTGCTGTTAAATCGTCTTTCTGATAAGTGTTGGCTTTGCTGCTCTGGTTGATGTGTCGAGTTTGATGATGATAATGGTGATCAAGCAACAATCACACATCAGACCGAGCAAGGAGCCTTATTAACATTCAATACTGTTTTTAGCAAACTGGAGAAAGAAAAGTGGGACTAAAAAGAGTCTTAAGAATGTAAGTTGTTGTGCGTTTGTGGCTTGGCTGGCTTTCAGGAACAGTATGCAATTATCAAAAGCATCTTACATTTTGATACAGGATGGGCCCACTGAGTAGTTCATAGGATCAAGATGCAATCACCCAGAGCATGCCATGGACACCTTTCATCGTGTGGGAAAGGTATTTACTTGTGAAAAGGTTGCAAGCTAGCTTCGTATGTTTCCCAGAGAGAAGAGAAGGATGTTCATGGAGAGATTGAGTCCTGAAATTTGTTTATTTGTTTATTATAACATTGAATACAATACCAAATACAGAGGCAAGGCTTATCTGGTGCAATTCAATTCTGAACCACTTTGGTCATCATAATCAGCAGTCGAACGCGACAGGACAGCCAGCCATGCATGGACACCCATGTACAGGCAAAGTTTCCATAACAACAAGGTTGTGTAATTGCCTCAGACTGATAATCACACTTTAATGCTGTTTATCTTTTGCAAATTTTTCACCCCAAATTATATTAAAATAAGTCTCCATCATTTACAAATAACTTTTACAGGCTTACTACAAACCAAAACGACTCCAACAACTCCACACAGAAAATAAATAAAAATCCATTATTTAAAACCTCACCTTTCGAACATGTAGAAATGTAATGTTCCAGATTTCAAGTGCTATCCAAACACTCAACTAGCTTCATTGGAAAAGTGGTATCGCCCTTCACTTTGCGAAGTAAATCACCTTTTATGAGTCTCTTCGAGCAAATGTGAGACATAAATGCGTATCAGTATATGGCACTTTCGAAATGACGTAAGCTCCCAGATTGCTCGGCGTGCATGCACAGAAACCACCTGTAACAAAGTTCATCAGGCAGGCCACTGGATGTGTTTCATGCCTTGCCGATAAGGATTATGTGGTTTGGAAACGAGTTGAAAAACTTTTAAGAAGCTGAAAATACTGGCAAAACATGCCTTCGAGGAAAGGAATGTGCCTCTGCGCAATGAAAGTTTGGAAGTACTCCTGCATCAACTCGTCACAAAAAGGTGACGTCTTTGTGTTTGTGCAGTTACTTTGCAAACTCTCAACAGTGTGCCCCCGTGAAGCCGAATGTTCATAATATGTGTGTGTGTGTGTATGTGTGTGTTCTACTCAACTTTGTGCTGATAACACCGTAGGAATGTCATATCTGGGGCTTGTCGATGCACAGTGTGGATTAAAATGATTAGTATTTTACTGTTACTCATGCTTTTGTGGGGGAGAGGCGGAGGCGTGGGTGTTGTGTGGGCTGTGGAGCTTGATTAAATATTTAGTTTTTGTTTGTTCCAGGGCCACAATATAATTTTACTAGATTTTGCTTCTGTTGGTGAAAGAGAAGCGTCCGTTCGTGGTTATGTGGTTGTTATTTTAAAACCCACGCGCTGCGCTAGCTAACTGGATTAATGCGCGAAATGGTACGACCTGACATCTCTCAATCCACGGATATTTTTCGGATTCTATATTCTCCATGAGTTCGGATTTGGATTCCTGAACAAAACAATTATGGTAACCACTCGGAATTTGCCACTCTCTCGTCTAAATGTGGAATTAGTTTAACAGCTATTTGATCACATATTTCGATCGAGCAACGGCATGTGAGAATACCCTCGGCAAGCGAGTCGCGATAAACACACCATGCCAGCACGTGTGCAAAAGGGCTCAATTCCAGCATTCGTACGATCATTTCAAACGTGCTCGCAGTGTCCACATCTCCAGGGCACTTGGAATTCTGATGAGAATATTTCGTTCTCCTTGCAGTCCAGGTGAGCAACCATTCAACCTCTTTATAAGACAATTAAAAGTTCATCAGGGCTTTAATGACCTAAATCATGCTCCACAAATGCCTATCATACAAAAATTAGACTGGCACATCCTGAGAATAACAAGCAACTCATATTCAAGCCAACTACGGCAATACAAAATCAAGCAAGTTACAGGTATGAGAACACCCTGGTTAAAATGTTCAATCAGTCCTCTGGAAAGTATCTACTCGGCTCAAAGTCTGTAGAGTTGGTTGGCAAAGGTCAGGGTTACCTTTATGATTTTATACCCAATGTTAAATGCACTTCTTACACCCTAGTTAAATTTACCCTCCTCCTCCTTCTCTTCCTCCGAACTCGGCAAACTGCAGTGCATTCTTCTTGTGTATGTCTTCACGTCATAGCAACTCACCATACCTGCCCCAACTGTATGCCATTATTAGGTGGCAAAAACTGCGCGCTGGCACTAGCTTTATGACAATCTCTTAAAATCGCTGTTTGTGCATTCAGAGTACCCCATCAATCCAAGCCTTGACTCACACCCCCGTTAAAGGAGAGTTTCCTGACATCACGTTCATTCTGAAATTCGCTTAAATGACTGGTGATAAGATCCACGTTTATGGCCTTTGAATCTGTTACATCTATAGGGGAGGGGACGGTCGTTAGTTTCAGCCTCAGCACTATATGTGTTTTGCCTAGTTGATTTAGGACGATTTTTTGAACAAGGTATTAACGACATGCTGTTCAGGATTGATTTGTTCTGTGATGGCCTACCGAGGAAGGCCTAGTCTATTTTAGATGGAGAGAGGCTACAATATTCTATACACGTTCTCTCTGTGTGTGGAACCCTCCAATAACAGGCAAGCCAAGGGTCAGGACCTGCGCAAGTACGCCTTCATAGACCATCCGGCTCAGAGCCAGCTAGTGTTAATGGACCCTCTGACCGACAATAGCAATGCCATTGATTTTGTCAATAATAAAACAACTTACTATGTTATCATCAACATTTATTTCTAATCTCTGAAGTTATTTATCAGACACATAACAACCTAAAAAATCTTGAAAAATGTAGCAATACAGTCGGTGGATGTGGTCTAGAGGCAACTCAGCTGGAGTGCATTACCCTCTGCCATGCAATTGCCTGATCCACAAGAACATATCTTGGCCCAATGCAGAGTTTTGAGATATCTGCCTATATATCGTTTTTCCCCTATCTCTAAATGGTGAGAATCACTTGAATTTTTTTTTTGTTTAATTCTGCATATTATGATTTTAATTCTTTTTTTTAATTGTAAATTCTAAATTCTTTATTAAAATTAACAACTCTCGTATCCCAGATTCGGATTAGATCGTCACCAAAATCGAATCAATTCGTCCTTGATAACAACACAACATGTCCACAAGTTTTCTTCTGAATACATCCAAAGACTTTTTGAGATATGTGTTTATATCTGGTTTCAGCCTCTCATCTCTCGAATTGGTGAGATCGGCTTGGAAAATATCAGATCGGTAATCCGGATTCGGATCTCACCCAAAATTGAATCCAATTCTTCCTTGCCACACCAACATCAATCACCAACTTTCGTCCGATCTCGGTCCACAAATATGGTTGAGAGCATATCGTGCCTATATATCATTTTGGCCTATCTATCAATGGTGAGAATCACTTCAAATTTTCTGGTAGTCCGGATCCGATTCCGGATCTTTCACCAAGCATCTATCAGTTTCGTCGATTGCCAACCTGTCCACAAAATTTCACCAGATCAAGATCCACAGACTTTTGGAAGATATCCTGCACACACAAACAGACAGAAAGAGAGTGAAAACATACCTCTTCACCTTCAGTTGGCAGACGATTATAAAAAAAATATAAACCAATAACAAAGACCTGGAAGCAAAGGTTGCTGAAAAAACTCAAAATCGAAATGAATAGCAATTTAAAAAATACCTGACGAAGTTAACAAAGCGAGAAAACAAAATCAGTTGGTTGAAAATAATCAAAGATCTCTAGCGCGTCTGAAACTAAGGAAACACAACGCAAGATGGCATCAACAAGTCCCCTTGAAACTTAGTCTAGTCAAAAAAATTGAGTATGTAGCTAAATAACAATGCAAGAGGACATTTTCTGAAGGAAAGTTGGCAACCAGGTTATTTCACCTAATTTGGGTGCTGCTGAATTTCAAATTTTGCTGTCGCCAATGAGCTGTATCATTGACCGCCTGACCCTCAAAAATGACGTAGATAAGCCGCAGCGTCCCTTTTTTGCGAATGCGACATACATTTCCTTTAAAAATGGCATCATAACTATCATGGTGTGCGTATCAAATTAACGCTAATATGTAGTACTGGTGTCTTATAGATCCATATCTACTTCATCTCTAGCCTATTCATTCTTGCTGTGTATAATCTCAGCATAGTCCCTCTCGATCATGACGCTGTTATCGTAAGGTGTCATTTGATTTTTGTGTGTAAATTATGTCACTACAAGAATCGATGTATACGATATACATTTATGAGTCGCTGTAATGAAAATGGAGTAGGAATGGTCAACTGTTTCTATCTTTAGTACAATAGAGGGCTGGTTCAGGTTTTGATTGAATAAAGCTCGCATGGCCCGTGCGTACGCGCGCTGCTGACGACATCCATATGCATTCTAATGTTGTTTGTAAAGTGTGACCATCTTGGTCTTCTGAAAAAAATATAGCTTCTCTAGAGGAGCGCTAAGTCATCATATTTGGCTTACAGGCGGTCCTCGATGCAACACAATGCAGCACATGTATTGGACAAAAGTTTACTCCATTTGTATATAGTCACAACCTTGTCAATATATTACACTATTTGCTGGTAAGTTTTTGAACTATTTTGAGCACCAGTGTGAATATTTGTATGTCTGTAACAAGGCATCGAGTGAATGTAATTATTACCATATATTTCCAGGAATTGGAATACTTCCATTGTATCACGTAATAAAAATAACAGTTGCACCAAAACACCACACCTAAGTTGAGATTTGTGATGTGGTGCTGGTTCATATATTAACGACGAAATCTATACCCAAAAAATTGCTGAACAGTTTGTTTGTAGGATTACAAAGTCCAAAATGCTAACACTGTTGATGAGGCTCGACCAATACTTTCATCAAGTCTCACGCACCCATCACTTCCAACCAACAAGTGACGCTTATATCTCATATTAGTGATCTCACTACCAGCAGCAGTGTGGACATGCAGCACATCTGAACTATCCTGATCTACATCCCCAGAATCAATGGCTGGAGGTTATGAGGACGACTTTGTTGTTCCAGTACTTATGTCTTTGTCACAGTTCCCGATGCCTGCAAGAATGTTGTCTTCTTGCGGCTGGCAACACAGGGTGCGCGAACTTGCACTGCAAATGCAGGAGTTCTGATCTGCTATGCACAGGAGCTTGCCAAATGCAGGAATGTTAATGATAACTGTCAGCAATACCTAAGAGCAAAAGACGAAATGAGACTGAAGTAACCAACTGACAATTGGTTTACAAGCATGATACACATGTTCGAGGATTACTTCTAAGTATTCAAAAGGCACAACCTTTTTTTAATGAAAGCCTAGAAACATGGCAAGTTGTGACATCGAAGAGACAAATTTCAGCAAGATTGTTTTTATTTTTTTTAATTCTCGGTAAGGTTATTACAAATGACTAAAGAATAAGATACATTGTTATTTTTGGTCAAATTAATTATGTTGATTCCTTTAATTTGACTTTCAAAAATTAAATCCCGCTTTACTTCAGTCATTTGCTAATTCATGTTGTTTTCGTATTGTATCAATCTTGTGTAGCCATTTGGAACTTCTACTGTTACAAACAGCCCTGAAATTAATATCGTTTATGCATAACCCTTACGGGCAACAAAATTAACAACATCGAAGAGATACTATAAAATCTAACTAGTTCCACGTCATCGAAATTAAGATGTAGTCATATTTTTAAGACCATCAAAGTTGTTTTGCCCCCTTCCGATTTTATTACTGGAAAGAGGGATGAATCGGATCAACACATCTACAAAACTCAGTACATTTAAGCTTCATCAAATCTTTTTGATTTATTCCCTACCTAAATTTATCCCAGATAAATGCGAATACATACTTCTTACAATGAGTTGGCAAATGTTGAAAATCTTTGCATTTTGTATGATACGTCGCAACGATGATTATTATGTTTATCATCATGAAGGGTAACCTATGGAAATGGTGTGGCCTTATAATGTGATATTCAGGGGTCACCGGTCAGGCATACAGCATTGACAGAACATTTTAAATCAGCATATAGGTAATGTAATGTATCTACCCACTGTACACCAAAAATGTTCAGATTTGTTTTTTATTTATCACGACAAATTATGTTCAGGATTAAGCCGCAGGCCAGAGCAGGAGGGGCACTTCTGCATGGTAATTTTGACGAGAAGCTTCTCGATTTAATCTTGATTTACATTAAAATCGAGTGCCCTCATCCAAACACTTGTTAGATCACCCCATCGCTCCCATCCCTGATGGTTTATACTGAATAATGATTCCTTAGAACGAAAAAGAACGACATGAATTTAGTCCTGAATTGTCTTTATAGAGCTATGTAGCATTACGTAATATGATATTATGACCTCATTTGACCCAAAATGACCTCTAAATGACCCCACATGATGTAATATTTATTTACTGATCATGTTTTTGCAATGTTCATGTCATTACCTTTCATATGATGCCACACATGATATATTTGGCATTAACTTTTACAGTAAACCGTATTGCGGAATATGCAAAAAAGGGACGTGGTTTATTATGTCATTTTGAGGGTCAAGTGGTCAAGATACAGCTTGGCAGACAGCAAAATTGAAATAAGCATACCAAAATTAGGTGAAGTAAAGTGTCTGCCAGCTTTTCCTCAAAAATGCCTCGAGGGTTGTTATA